>JAAGEH010000293.1:10501113-10675170 GCA_011751065.1 Lasiurus cinereus
TGTGTGTGTGTGTGTGTGTGTGTGTGTGTGTGTGTGTGTGTGTGTGGACCCGGGCCACACCCCCAGCCTGCTGGCCCAATCAGAGTGCGTGGCTGAGAACAACTGAACATCCGGCCTCCGGGGCGTGACCCAAAGGACCCACCGCCCTTGTCCCAGCGGAGGCTCGGCCCTAATTGGCAGCTCGGGAACCTACGAAAGCGCAGAAATTCGAACCTGGGGGCCGACCTCCACCGCAAACCACCGAGGAAGGGCTGACGTAGAAATCCCGCCTCCTGCCCCTCTGAGCGAATCCCCGGCTCGGGGGCGGGGGAAGCTGCGGAGGCTGTCGAATGGGGAGACGGCGCGGGGAGCGCCCTCCCGGTTATTGGCCGAGCAAAGTAAACAGAGGGCGGGGCGGGCGGGCGGGGCGGCGCCGGGGTGGCCCCCGGAGGGGCGGAGAGTGCGCGGCGGGCGGCGGCGGCGGCCGGGGAGGCCCGGGAGGCCGCGGTGCGGTCACTGCGAGCCGAGCCGCGCCGCGCCGATCGCCATCCGGCCCCGGCTCCCGCGCGCGATCCCGGCCGGCGGCGCGGGCCGGCGGCGCCGCAGCCCATGGAGCTCGAAAACATCGTAGCGAACACGGTGCTACTCAAGGCCCGGGAAGGTGAGGCGGCCGGGCGGCCGGGCGGGCGGGCGGCCGGGTGCGAAGAACGCGGGCGCGCGGCCTCGGAGCTCGGTGGGGCGACCCCGCCATCCCATCCATCCCCTCGGGCAGCGCGCTTCGCGCCCCTCGCCCCGCGCAGACCTGAGTCTTTCCGGCCCCGCGTTCCCCCCCTCCTCCTCCTCCCGCACCTGCCCGGGGGAGATCGGGCCCAGGAAGGGGCGGGGGGCAGGCCACCGCCCTCGCGGCGCGGGGAAAACGAGGGGTGCAGGAGCCGGTCTGGTGTACCAAGCGGAAGGAAGAGGGAAGGGTGGGACCTCAGACCCGGCAGAGCTTCTTGGGGCCTCTCCCAGGTGAGAGATGAGAAGATGCCCCGGGAAAGGGCAGCCTCACCCCACGTGCCCAGGGCGCAGGCTCTGCGCACCGCCTGGACCGGCACAAAGTTACTGCAGGGCAAAGGTGTGGAGAATGAATGAACGGCCATTGGACTTGGGGAAGCTGCTAGTCACGTATGCGACCGATATGACTGCCACTGGTTCAGCACCTGATTACACTGGGGACAGCGGTGAATGGATCACGATTTTTTGCCTTCAGGGAGCACACGGGCTCCTGGGGCAAACAAGCACAGAAATCCGTGGGAGGCAGCTTTGCAAGAAGAGAGCATACTGGGCTGGCAGGACTGTAAGAGGAAGAAGGCCTGGCAGTGAAAGCTGGTCTGGTGAACCCAGTGTGTGCTGAGCTCCTCCTAGCTCCCACACAAGATGTTAGCAGACACCTGCCCTAGAGGGTCCTGGGAGACACGGAAGGACCAAACCTGACCCTCACTGCGTGGTGCTCAGTCTGCCCCTCCTCTGCTATTGTCCACCGTGGTAACATAATCACCAAACCCCGCCCTTTGTGCTGTGTCCTGTCCACGGTGCTGGCCACCAGCATTCTACAAGATCCTTCTCTTTGGAACTCGAAGACAGGGAGGTCATGACAGTGTTTCCACGCTTCGCTGAGCTTCCAGGCTGAAAGTGTTTTGGAAGAGTAGCCTGCTTCACCTCGGTGCCCCTTTTGCAGTGACTATCCTCCAGATTACATAGTAAGACTGTGGTTGACCTAGGCTTAGGATGCAGGATGCCCCCAATACAGTTTGTAGGAAGCCCAGAGCAGCCCACGCTGGCACCGCCTCTGGTACCTTCTGCCTGCCCAATGGGTATTGACCCCAGGGAGGTGCTGCCTGGAAATAGGCATGGCAGGCTGGGTCCTTAGTGCCCACAGCTTTCCTTATCTCTTGTCCCTTATCAAGTCCGGGGCTGGGCCTTCCTCCCAGCCTCTGGGGGCATCTGCCGATTCTGTTCTGCCTCGTCATCCAGCAAGCCAGGGAGGAGGGGTAAGGAGAGCCTGGCCTGGCCTCCCTCCTATTGCTGTAGCCAGTTCAGGCCTCTGGCTGCTGAGAACACTGTCTTGCCTGGCCAGAGAGTATGTGCATCATCAGATAGGCTTCTTCAGGCGGTGGGTGAGGTGTAGGGATTTGGCCAGACCCGGGACCCATGCCTCCACTGGGGAACCCTCACCCCACCTGGCTCTAGACAAGTCTCTTCTCTCTGAACGTTAGTAACCTTTTTTGTGGAATGGTTGGGAACAGGATATGAAAACTAAAGGAAATCCCAATTGCCTCTGAGTCCTGAACCCTGGCCCATGGACTGGCTGCATCAGAATCCCTTCATGAGCTGGCTGACAGCTTGGGGCTGAGTTTTTGCCAGCTTCCCAAGTGGTTTGGGAGCCCTTGGTGTATATATTCAGTTGTCACCTAATAAATATCTGACATATTTGGGATGGGAAAGGAGCTTGGGTTGTGACCCCAGTCCTGCCTCTGGTACCTCTAGGTTTTGTGATCTCGAACACAATGGTTCATTTCAGGGCCTTGGTTTTCTTATGAAATTGAGCCAGGTCTGGCAGAGCTGCTGAGTGGACAGCTCTGGGGATGTGAGGCCTTGCTTAGTCCTTCCTTTTCCAGATGCCCAGGGACACAGTGAGGTGACCAAGCTGGGGCGGGGAGGAGCCCCACTGACTGGTGGCAGTTCCAGGACAGGATATTTGCGTGTGACTCTGTGCTGCTGCCTTAATGTGGCTGGGAGGAGGGGAGGGAGGAGGAAGTAAACTGATGGGGAGGCAGGCGGATGGAGGGTTGGGTGAGGGACCTGCAGGGTGTGGGGGAGGAGTTCTCCTTCTAGGGAGACCTTGCCTGGGTTGGGGTGGGGGAGTATGTTGCTTACTCACACTGGAGCAATGACTGGGATATACTGGGTGTGGGTGGCAGGAGGGCTGCTAGTGGGTTTCCCAATGGGTGCCCTGCAACACTTCCTCCTCTGGTCAGCTTGGGTCAGGGAGCACATTGAGGGACCCAGCCCTGCTTCCTCTCTAGAAGGCAGCCCTTCTCCAGCAAAGCCAGTTGGAGAAAAGACTGGGTAAACCAGGGGGGAAACTGAGGCCAGGCAAGGGAAAGTGGTAGCTTGAGATTGCTATTGACTTGGAGCGGGGGCCCACCTCTTGTCACTGGGAGAGTCTGGTATTGGACACAGACTCTCCCAGTCACCCTCACAACATCTCCGGAAGTGGCTTAGGACCCGAAGTACACATGGAGAAATTGAGGTTAATAGTGGGCAAGTGATGGGCCTAAAGTGTGAATTGGAGATTCCAACCAAGGTCTCCAAGACTCAGGCCTCTTCCACTATTCGAAACCTCATGGCCCACAGGCAACGTCTGGCTAGCTCTCTTAACATGTTTTATTTGGCTGAAATATTATTTTAAAAAATGGGAACCAATCCTAATATATAAAAAGCCAGGGGCTGTCACAACCGAAACAACTGGGTGGATGACAGAACAGCAGGCTGTGGAGGCGACCAGGCTGGCAGGGGGGTTAGTGAGGGATGACCAAACAACTGAACAGCACCCTGCATGGGGCGACCAGGCTGGCGGGAGGGGGCGGGGGCAATTGGAGATGACCAGGTTAGTGGGGAGGCAGTTGGGGACAACCAGGCTGATGGGGGGGAAGTTGGGGGTGACCAAGCCAACAGGGGGGAAGACAGTAAAGGTGACCAGACCTGCAAGGTGGGAAGTTGGGAGCCACCAGGCCAGTGGGTGGGGGGCAGTTAGGGGCGATCAGGCAGGCAGGTGAGCAGTTAGGAGCCAGCAGTCCTGGATTGTGAATTGGCAGTGGGATATCCCCCGAGGATTCCCAGATTGGAAAGGGTTTAGGCTGGTCTGAGGGGACCCTTCCCCCTGCCACCCCAAGCATGAATTTTGTGCACTGGGCCTGTAGTATTTCATGTAACAGTCTGGATTCTCAGAGCTGGCCACACTGAGCTAGCATTCCTACCTAGCAGAAACCAAGCAACAGCTGGAGTTGTGCTGCAGCTGCCTCTTTTGGAAGGGGCATGACTAGGTCAGTTCACCACACTCTCCACCACTCTCTGTTATCTCCCATCTGGTCCACATTAACCATATCTGTCTAGCTTTGTAGGCATTTGAGCTGCTACCTTGGTCTCCGTAGCTGCAGTTGGGAGGTCACCTAGGTGAAATGAGGCAGGGAATCAGAGCCCGGGAAGCCCTTGTGGGCAGGGATGGGCATCCTGAGTGCCAGCCCTCCTGCTCCCACCTTATTTGAGTCTCTTATAGCCCTGATACAAGGCCCCATGACTCAGGCTGCCTTCTGGCTCTGGCAACTCTCAGGCATATTTCCTAGAACCTCCCCCTTTTTGGGTGTTGACTTACATAGTTCCTGCCATTGTCGAGTTCTTTTCTGTTTTCTTCACCTGAGAAAATACCTGGTAGGTAGCAGCTGAGACTTGCCGAGGCTGCCCAGAAACTCCACCCTTCCCCAGCATCCTAGTCTTACTGCCCTCTTGGCTCGTCCAGCCCAGGAGCCCCTAGCTGGAGGATGGATGGGACCATGTCTGTCCGGGACCCAGTGAGGATATGCTGGAGTTGTAGAAGGAAGGCCTCTACAAGCCTCCTTTAGTGAGCTGTGCCTAGGCTGCGCCCTGAAGGCCTCTGGACCACACTGAGAGTGGAGGGGAGGCATGGTGGTGGCCAGACTCAGCACCTGTTCGCTCCCACAGGTGGTGGCGGGAATCGCAAAGGCAAAAGCAAGAAATGGCGACAGATGCTGCAGTTCCCCCACATCAGCCAGTGCGAAGAGCTGCGGCTCAGCCTCGGTGAGGCCTGGGTGGAGACCGGGGTGCTGAGGCAAGGGTGCCCTGCTGGTGTCAGGAAGCCTCCCCTGAGACCTTACCCTGGGGCAGACGGGCAAGATTGGGAGGGTCCAGGGAGCAGATTTAGGCTACACCACCCACCTCAGTTTCAGTTCCTGGGCTTGTGATGGGTGAGGGCAGAGAGCAAACAGAACAGCAGGGGGCGGGAGGTGTGAGTGTGGGGAGTAGGACAGGGTCAGATTTGGGGCAGAATTAGAAAAGCAGAGGAAGAAAGGATTGGGCCTAGTTAGCAGAGCTCAGGGGACAGAAGGTTTAGTAGAGGCTGCAGCCAGCAAACATAATTGACTTTGTTGGGAGCCTTACCCAGTCTGGCCCTAGGGGGCTCAGCAAAGTCTTGACCAGAAGGGCCCAGAACCCCAGTTCATGCTTATATTAGCTGAGGCCCAAGTCTGAGCAGCACTCCAGCTTGCCCAGACCCTACTGACAACCTACATGTGGGCAAGGAGTATATTGTAGTTGCTTCCACTGCCTGGGAAGGAGATCTAGCCTGGAGCTCAACGGAAGCCACAGCTTCCTCCCGTACTTTCGCCAGGCAGGCTGCAGGTGTGGGCCCAGCCTGGGCCTGGCCGGAACCTCAGACCACACCCAGTCCCAGCACTGTGACGAATGCGGGGTGGTGTGAACCAGGAGACAGTGGGGGAGGTGAGGGCCCCGGTTCTAGAGCCACACTCCTGGCTGTGTGACCTTGGACTAATCACTTAGCCTTTCTGGGCCTCAGAGTCCCAAGCTATGATGTAGTAGAGGTCCTAAAGGAGAAAATGGGTGCCATACTTCAGGGCTGGAAGCTGTCAATGGGACCCAGGACCTGGTAGTGTGGACAGGAATGCCCTACTGGCCAGCTCCAGGTCCAGAACCAGCAGCTCCCACCTCTGCCTACAGAGCGTGACTACCACAGCCTTTGCGAACGGCAGCCCATTGGGCGCCTGCTGTTCCGAGAGTTCTGCACCACGAGGCCTGAGCTGACCCGCTGCATTGCCTTCCTGGATGAGGTGGTGAGTGCTGCTTAGCCCAAAGCCCAGCCCAACACCCAGGGTAGACAGAGGTCCCAGACCCTGTGTGCTCTAGTACCCACGCCTGTTACTTCCCCCAGACCTCAAGCCTCTCCACCTTCCACCCTGCAGGCTGAGTATGAAGTGACTCCTGATGAGAAGAGGAAAGCATGTGGGCAGAGGCTAATGCAGAATTTTCTGAGCCACACGGTGAGTGAGCAGTGATGGAAGGATGACGGCAGCGAGCAGAGCTCAGTGATGACGAGAGGAGTGATCACCACCTGGGCAGAGATGCCCTGGAGCTGCTCCAGGCTCACCAGGCAGCACTGTGGGCACAGAGCCTAGAAAGGGGGACATACAGCCTGCCAGCAGCTCTGCTTCCCCTTGCCTCTAATGTAGAAGCAGGAACTTCAGTAATCAGACAGGCTAGGACACCACCAGCTTGCAGCTACTCCTAGCACTGGCCCGAGATATCTGCCATCTCTGCCCTAGGAGTGAGCAGCTGCCCAAGGGATCCATTCCCTGACCTGTCTGTGGCCTGTCCTCAGGGTCCTGACCTCATTCCTGAAGTCCCCCAGCAACTGGTGACTAACTGTGCCCAGCAGCTGGAGAAGGGGCCCTGCAAAGACCTCTTCCAGGAGCTAACCCGGTAAGCCTCTCCCTCCCACAGGCCTAAAATTTTATCCTGAGGAGGGGCTTCGGGAAGACTGGAAGACTGTGAACCGCTCGGCTGCTCAGTTTCTCATCCCAGGCTTGCCATGCTGTGTGACCTGGGGCAGGTTGCCTCCCCTCTCTGTAGCATCTGCAACTTCAGCACGGGTGTCCTAGTGGGTTAGTAGGAGGGTTGGCTGAGGATGCTGCCTTTTAGGCTGAGCATGCATGTAACAGGGAGATTGGTCCATCAAACTGAGAACCTGGGGTGTCGGGCTGACCAATGAACTGGACCTTCTCATAGGCTGACCCATGAGTACCTGAGTGTGGCCCCTTTTGCTGACTACCTCGACAGCATCTACTTCAATCGTTTCCTGCAGTGGAAGTGGCTGGAAAGGTGAGCACCTCGAAGGCAGGGCCGGGGCAGGCCGGGTTGTTGGGGCTGTCATGGGCCTTGGAACCCTGCTCAATCATTTGCTCCCCAAATCCTTTCCCACAGGCAACCAGTGACCAAAAACACCTTCAGGCAGTATCGAGTCCTGGGCAAAGGTGGCTTTGGGGAGGTGAGTGGCCAGGCCAGAACCATGTAGTGGTGGGGTAGGGTGGGTCCTGGGCAAGCCTTCCTCCCCACCTCCCAAACCTCTGTACCCCCAGCAAGAGCATGGCTTGTTCCCATCTGTCTCATCTACCCTGGCTATTAGGTGTGCGCCTGCCAGGTACGGGCAACAGGCAAGATGTACGCCTGCAAGAAGCTAGAGAAGAAGCGCATCAAGAAGCGGAAAGGGGAGGCCATGGCACTCAATGAGAAGCAGATCCTGGAGAAAGTGAACAGTAGGTTTGTAGTAAGTACAGACAGGAGACCCAGCCCTGCCCCCTGGCCATGTGCTTGCCCTCCCTACTCACCAAGCTGATCTTTTCCCCTCCCCCCTCCCCTCATTCCCTCCAGGCACTGTCTCCCATTCTTAGAGATGCCTGGGAAGGGCAGGTTTTGGGTGTTGATACCAGGCCTGGGAAGGAGGCTGGGCCCCGAGGAGTAGCACTGAGGATATTTTGGGTGGCTGGCACCAGCCCTGCCACCAGGTGGCCTGTGTCTCCTGCCTGAGGGCTTGGGTCCGTTGGGCCACAGGTGAGCTTGGCCTATGCCTATGAGACCAAGGATGCGCTGTGCCTGGTGCTGACACTGATGAATGGAGGTGACCTCAAGTTCCACATCTACCACATGGGCCAGGCTGGCTTCCCAGAGGCACGGGCCGTCTTCTACGCTGCCGAGATCTGCTGTGGACTGGAGGACCTGCATCGGGAGCGCATTGTGTACAGGTGCGGAGCTTTGCCTCCCTACAGGGGCTGTGGCTGGGCACGAGTGAAGGTGGTGGGAAGATGTGGGTGTCTGAGTCCAGGAGGCTCTGCACTTGCCCACATTAGGTGGACTTGAAAGGCTTAGAATCCACGCTCTGGGATCTGGTTGACACGGGGGTGAATCCGACATTGTCATCCTTCTCAGTGACTTTGGGCCAATCTGCTTCCTGTGCCTAACACCGTTTCCTTTCCTGGAAAGCAGAGGCTATAATTCCTGCCTGGTGGGTTGTTATGGGACCAAATGAAATTATTTGGTAAAATACACAGGGCTTGGCAGTGAGGGCTCTACCTATTACTGTTATTGGTGATTGTTTCCTTGGAGTCTCCCAATAGACCCAGGAGGGAAAGAATGAGCAGCCCTATTTTACAGGAAAGGTAGAGTCAGCCACCAAAGGGTTGGGGGAGTGCGGAAGTGGGGGGGCCTCGGCACAGTGAGGAAGGCTACTGATGATATCTAGGGAGCTTCCCTGGGTGAGAGATACCTTCTATGTGCTTAGTGCGTCCCAGGAGTCCTGGCTCCATAAATCCTTCATCTGCTCCCTCGAGCTGGGGTTGCTACGGGTGGAGGGCAAGGCTCTCTTGTCACCCTGGCAACAAATGGCTCCTACACCTGCTGCACATCACATCCCAGGAGTTGACCCAACAGGGAGGGGGTAGCCCTACCTGGCTGCCTGGCACACTGAGCAGCATCTGATCCTGCCCTTCTCTCCCCACAGGGACCTGAAGCCAGAGAACATCCTACTGGATGACCATGGTGGGTGGGGGGGCCAGAGAGGTAGGGTGGTGTGGGGTGGGATCCAGCCCACCTGCTTCATGGGCTCCTCACTTTTTCACCCACATTCAGGTCACATCCGAATTTCTGACCTGGGGCTGGCTGTGCATGTGCCTGAGGGCCAGACCATCAAAGGCCGTGTGGGCACTGTGGGCTACATGGGTAAGTCTTCTCATTGTCCTGGGCCCGATACCCCCTGCCCCCACAACTTTGTGGAGTCTCCTGTGTCTCGGAGTAGAAAGAGCTATTGTCCCTCTTTCATAGATCAGGAATCAAGACTCAGCCAGGGTCCCACATACATATGAACCCACTTCATTTATTAAATACTTACTGAGCTCCTATTGGCTGGGCTTGCAGGTGGCAACCAGTGAAAGGACTTAAATCCATGTCCATGGCCCCAGCCCTCCACTCCTCTGATATGCCTATACTCAGAGCCGGAGTGCCCATCTGGGGAGGGGCCAAGATGAGGTCCTGGGTTCCCCTCTGGGACCACATGACACAGTAGACAGAGCCTGAACTACAGGTGTTCTCTTACCCGCCCCTTGCGTATTGTGTGTCCTTGGGCCAGCCACTCCCAGCCTCGCTTTCCCTGACCGTGATCCTCATACTGCCTGCCAGGGTTGCCTCGAAGATGAAGAGGCAGTAGAGGCAACTCACCCTGCCCTGTAGGCAGTGTAGGCATCCAGCAAGTGACTTTCCTCCTTTCCTTGGTCTAATACTAATCCTTAGGTTGCAAACTGGTAGCCACACGGGCTTCATTTGGCCTACGTTTGTGTGTTTCAATCAAATTATGTTTAAAACAATTGGAATTGGTTGCCAGACAGCCTCGCATTAAAAATATGGATTTCTGACTTCTTTGAAGTTAGAAACCTGCCCTCTACAGGTGTTCTCTTACTCACCATGGTCCCCGCTAGGCCATTGGTGGTATTCGAGCTAACCTCCTGCCTTAACATGTGCTGGGCTTCCTGGGGTACCCCTAACTCATTCTTACCCCTAACTATGTCACCTGCCCAGCTCCAGAGGTGGTGAAGAATGAACGGTACACGTTCAGCCCAGACTGGTGGGCGCTAGGCTGCCTTCTGTACGAGATGATTGCAGGCCAGTCGCCCTTCCAGCAGAGGAAAAAGAAGATTAAGCGGGAGGAAGTGGAGCGGCTGGTAAAGGAGGTGGCTGAAGAGTACTCTGATCAATTTTCCCTGCAGGCCCGCTCACTCTGCTCCCAGGTGTGGCAGCCAGCGGGAGGCCTGGGCTGGGGCTGGGGCTGGGCACCTCTCCCAAGGCCATCCTGACCACCCCTCCCCTGCTACAGCTCCTTTGCAAGGACCCTGCCGAGCGTCTGGGGTGTCGTGGAGGTGGTGCCTGTGAGGTGAAGGAGCACCCCATCTTCAAGAAACTGAACTTCAAGCGTCTGGGAGCGGGCATACTGGAGCCACCCTTCAAGCCTGATGTGAGTGCCACCTATATGAAGGCAGGATCAAGCCAGGGTGGGGCTGGCGGCTCTTGGAGTCAGGATACTTCCATTTGAATGTAAGAAAACCTAACTCAAATGGCTTAGCCAACAAAACAGATAATTCCCTGGGCTCACATAAATGAAAAGCCGCATCTTGGGTTCCAAATGTGTTGTAGGAATTGTCTCTCTTCCTCTCCCTCCCCGCGAACTGGTCAAGGTGCAGTCTTTACTCGCAGGTAGCTCTCCCAGGGCATGGCAGTGGTGGACTTAGCAGCTCGAACCCACATCCTACCAGCTCAGCCATTCCAGTAGATAAAGAGCACCTCTTGCCCAATAATTTAAAAAGTCCTAAAAGGGAGGATAAAAGGCCTACAGCTGACGCTAATAGCCTTTGATTCCTCAGAGGTCCCTTAGTGGCCACCCTGGATCATATGCCTACCTGAAGCACTGCTAATGGAGGAGACCAGTTCCCCAAAGGAAAACAGAGATGCTGTTAACAGCAGGGGGAAGGGCTGTTAGGGTTGGCATAATACCTGGTGCCCACCACACCTGGCAGTGCTCACCTTCCATCTGTGGGCAGTACCCTCCCTCTTGTAGAATCTCACTCATTTGCTGACATGTCAGTGGGTCAGGCATCTTGCAGGCAGGAATAGTCTTGAGTTGTCAGACTCCAAGTGGCAAAACCCCAACTCAGTCTTACTTATGCCCAACATGGAGTTTGTTGGTTCATTTGGCCAGGAAGTCCCAGAGTAGGGCTCACAGCAGGGTTTTATGCCAGGACTTCATCTCTTGGCTCTGCTTCATTCTGGTGACTGCCCTCCCACTAAATTCAGGCTTCTCTGTATGAAGTCACAGGGAAGGTTCTGATTGGTCAGAATTAGGTCATGTGCTTACTCCTCTCCCATGTGTGAGAGGTTTGTGTCCTGGGTTCACCAGGAACACTGGGGAGGCAGGAAGGTGATGGGCAGACCAGGTTGATGCATGATTGTTTATTTATTCAACAAATATTTGAGTGCCCAGATGTGTGAGACCTTGGAGATAATGAGGTCAACAGGACCCAGTCCTGCCTTCATGTTCTAGTGGGAGAACAACACCAGTATAAACCAGTAAGTGAAAACCTTTTAGGTAATGTGAAGTGCAGTGACAAAGAATAAAGCAGGCTAAAAAGAAGATAAGGAAGATGGGGGGCGTATTTTTAGACAGGATGGTCTCTGAGGAGTTGACAGTTAAGCAGAAGCCTAAAATATGTGAAGGAGAGAACCCTGCCAAGATTTACAGTGTGAGCATTCCAGGGAAAACAACTGAGCCAGACAATGAGGTACTGGGGCAGGGACCAGCTTCAAGAACTAATACAACAGTGAGGGGGTAATGTGACAGATGCGTCTACCTCTGAGTGTGATGGGAGCTTTTGGGGAACATTGAGGCAGGAATGTGAGGTGTCGGGGTGGGCCATAGAAGAGGTGAGTGGAAGTGAGGGACCCACTAGTGGGCTGCTGCCTCTGAAGGACTGTGTCATGTAGGCCTCACTGACACCCCATGATGTGGGCATTGCTGGGGGTGGCTGAGCCTGACGTCAGCAGCTGCCTCCAGGCTGCACTGCCACTCCCGCTTCCCAGGCATCGTCTAATTTAACCTTGAAACCACCCACTGCTCCTAGTCTTTTATTCTAAGGTGGAAAATCAGCCCAGCCGGTGTGGCTCAGCGGTTGAGCATTAACCTGTGAAGCAGGAGGAGGTCATGGTTTGATTCCCAATCAGGGCACATGCCGAGGTTGTGGGCTCAATCCGCAGTGTGAGGCGTGCAGGAAGCAGCCGATCAATGATTCTCTCATCATTGATGTTTCTATCTCTCTCTTCCTCTCTGAAATCAATAAAATATATACATTTTTTTAAAAGTTAGAAAATCAGTGCCTTGGACTTTAGCTTTTTAGAAGCAGCAGGTGAAAAGCAATGTTGTTTTTAACAGCTTTATTGGGAGTTAATTCATATACTATGTAATCCACTCATTTTAAAGTATATAAGTAAATGGTTTTTAGCATGTTCAGAATTGTACAAGCATCATCACAATCAATTTTAGAACATTTTCATCCTCGCCCCGCCCCCCCAAAAAAAAACCTTGTACCCATTAATAGTCATTCTCCATTCTCTCCTTCCCCTGGCAACCACTAATCTTTCTTCACTATAGACAGGGTGTACTAAAAGAATGTATACATACTTAATAGCTGATAGCTCAATTGATTTTTTTTTTCTTTTCAGATTTAACCCATTGGAATTAATACTTAATTCAAAGTGTGTATACAGTTTTTGGGGACACCCTATATTTGCCTAATCTGGACATTTTATATAAATGAATTATACACTATGTGGTCCTTTCCTTAGTTAATGGCATCTTTCCATTTGTGTGTGTTTTTTTCCTTTTCTTTTTCCTTTTCTTTTTCTTTTTTAAACTTCATCAGTATTACAGCACATTTCAGTGTATGAATAGTCCACATTTTGTTTGTCTTCATCAGTTTCTAGACATCAGGATTATTTCCATTTTTCGGTTATCATGAGTAATGCTGCCACGAACATGCACATACACGTTTTTGTGGGGACACAGGTTTCCTTTTCTCTTGGTTGTATACCTAGGAATGGAGTTGCTGGCTCATCTGGTAATGCTGCCTAACCTTTGAGGAACTGCCAGACTTTTTTCCAAAGCAGCTGCATTATTTTATATGATGATGTTTTAATTGATATCCTTAATAGTAGAGGATGGAGCAAGCGGTTGAACATCCCAAGACACAAACCTCTCAGTACTGGGTCCTACATGCAGGTATCCCGCTGGAGGTGCCTGCTGAGATTCAATTTCTGCTCACCTCACCAGTTGCACACGCAGAGAGCTGTGTGCTGATGGAGGGGGCACTTGTTAGTGGTTCCACCAGGCACTGTGGAGGCTACCAGCTCTGGTGGGTCAGCTACCAGCAACTGGTCAGGGATGGGGAATGATCCCATTTACAGAGGGGAACTGAGCTCAGAGGAAGGGACTGCCATGCTTAAGAAGTACATGGGTTGCTGGTTTCTGACTCCAAACCAGAGAGCACAACCAGGCTAAGACTGGAGTGGTTCTCAGGGCTGAGCTGCCCACCCATGCATGGTTGATGTTCCTATCTGACCACTGTCTTTGTGCCCTCAGCCTCAGGCCATCTATTGCAAGGATGTCCTGGACATCGAACAGTTCTCCACGGTTAAGGGTGTGGAGCTGGAACCCACGGACCAGGACTTCTACCAGAAGTTTGCTACGGGCAGCGTATCTATCCCCTGGCAGAATGAGGTGGGACCTGCCCAGCTGGGGGTGGGGGGACTCCAGAAGTTGGCCCTGGGGCAGTTCTCACAGCTCCTTGTCTTGTGGCAGATGGTGGAGACCGAGTGCTTCCAGGAGCTAAATGTCTTTGGGCTGGATGGCGCAGTTCCCCCAGACCTGGACTGGAAGGGCCAGCCCCCTGCACCCCCCAAGAAGGGACTGCTGCAGAGACTCTTCAGTCGCCAGGTAACCCCAGTAGTGTCCTCCCTGGGCCCCAGCCTTGCTCCAGGGGATGGTGGGTGGGAGGCCGGGCCAGTGCCTGCATGTGCTGTGAGTGGGCCTCCTCCAGCCGTGCCAGTGGTGCTCAGGGTCTCTGGCCTCATTCCCCCCCGTCCCCCACCTCTGGCTGGGCTCATGGCCTCTTTTCTCTTTCCAGAGGTGAGCAGTGTAGGCTCCCCGTGGGTTGGCTTTCCTGCCTGGCCTCGGGGAGCCACGGGCAGTCCTTCCATGGCAGAGGCGAGATGTGGGAGAAAGAAGTCCGGTGCCCGCTCCCCACCTGACCCTCCCCACTGCTTTTGTTCCCTGCACCCCAGCACCTTCAAGCTGCTAGCCTTGCTTAGCCATCTGTTTCCCCGTGCTCTGCCTTCAGCTGCCCCAGGAAAGAGTGGCTGGCAAAGCCTGGGTTCCACCTGGACCCCCTTACTTCAGCCTGTAGTTGGCAGCCCATGCACCAATGTGTGGCCTGAGCTGCTGCTCCAGGCCCCTCGTGGGATGTCCCCTCCCCAGAACATGGCCCACTCAATGGCGGCACTGGTGGCTAACAGCGCTTGCTCTGCCTCTTTCCCTCCGTGTCTTCTCCGTCCTCCAGGATTGCTGTGGGAACTGCAGCGACAGTGAAGAAGAGCTCCCCACCCGCCTCTAGCCCCCAGTCTGAGGCCCCGACCGGCGGTTGGCGGTAGCAGTTACATCGAGTGCTGTTTACAGTTTTGCACAGTGGTCCTCCCCATTGTCCACTCAAGTTGTGGCCTGGGGAACACAGCCGGAGCTGTCCCCAGTGTTCTCTGCCCCTCAGCCCATAGTCCGGCTGAGTTTGGCAAGGCCTAGGCTGTCCGTGGGACAAAGGTGCGTCCCTTCAGCTCTTGTCCCTGGAGCTTGGGGCTTTCTGTATTTATGTATTTGTACGAATGTATATAGTGACTAGAGCATTCTGAAGACCCACGCTGGAGCTGGCAGAGGGGCCACTGCCAAACTCAAGGCTCCTCAGGCCCCTGAGCCCCCAGCACTGTGCTCACCACCGCCGCCGACCTCCGAGTGAGACTCGTGCCTGCCTCTGCTGCCCTGGGCTCAGGCCATCACCTCGGGCCCAATGCCGTCCCTTCTCAGCACTTGTCAGAGCTGGATCTGGGGCATGTGCCAAAGTATGAACAGAGATTGGGCTGATTCTGGGACCCATCAGTCCACTGCCCAGGCTGTCCCAGATGGGTGTGCCTCTGCCTTCCAGCTCCCAGGGCACCTTGTCCCTCATGCTGGGCCCTGTCTTGAAGACACCTCTTGCAGAAATGCCCCATCCCAGGCGGGGAAAGGGGGTGTCCCTGGCCAACCCTCAAACATTCCAGACTTCTCTCATAATAGACACATGTGCCCAGCAATAACCCACCCTTCCCTCTGTGTGTGTGTGTGTGTGTGTGTGTGTGTGTGTGTACGCACGCACACGGGTGTGTGTGTGTATGGGGCAGGGTGAGGCTGTGTGCCTATATGCCAGGCCCCACCCAGACCTTCCCATACTGGATAGCCATCCTGGTCCCAGTGTTGGGGTAGCATGGGATTACAGGACCCTGGTTTTTCCATATTTAAAGCCAATTTTTATTACTCATTTTGTCCAATGTAAGCCGCCACATGTCTCTATGTGAATACAGTCTCAGCACAAAGCTGGCCAGCTGCCCCTGCCTGCCTCTTTCTTGTTCCTGGTGCTCGTTTGGTCTTCCTTCTTCTCGATCTGCTGGAAGTGGGAAGGGATTGAAGGTGGGCCTGGTGGGGGCTGCCCTTCTAGCAAGGGCCAGGAGTTCCCATGGTGATCTAGGGGCAGCCTCTCCAAATACGCAGGCCTTGGTGGCCTTTGGACTCACCCTTTGGGTTTCTTAGCTTCCTAGATGGGATGAGGCCTGAGAGAATTGGGTCCTCACCAAGGTGTGGGTCTGGCTTTGCCTGATCTCGAGAGACAGGTTCAGCTGCCAATATCCCCTCCAAGGCCAAGGTGGCCTGGCCCTCAATAGTGGACTTGGAACAGCCTGGGGAGTGAGGTGGAGCTGCTGTTAGAAACACCTGCCCAGTCTGTCTTCCCTGGACACTTGCTGTGTGCCTGGCCCAGGGCCAGTGCATGTGCAGTAGAGCCATCCCTCTGCTTTGCCCTTGAAGAAGGGAATGTGGCCAGGCAAAGATGAGACAATGGCCATACTGGGCATTAGGCTGTAGCAGAGGCATGTAGGCATCAGGAAGGGTCTTCCAAAGATAGAAGTTGAGACAGATGGATTAAGAGAGCATTCCATTCTGTAGCATTCCAAATGCAAAGACTTGGGGGGGTGGGGGGAAGGTGCGACAGCTTGTTAACCACAAGTCTGTCCCAGTCTTTAACAAACCTGTTTGATAAAATCCCAGTGACCTCAAGCCACACACATACTCATGCCCTGTGCCACCGTAAGATTGTTCATTGCCTGTGGGCTGGGTACCCCATTGCCACAGAGACCACATGAGCTTTGCTGTTGGTTCTGGATTCAAGTCCTAGCTTAGTCACTTTGCCAAATGGAAAGATGAGCGTGATACCCATTGCTTCACAAGGCAGCTATGAGAAGTAGCCAGTCACCCTTCCCCTTGAGCCCCTAAGTCACTAACAGGTCTTGCCTGCCATGGGAGTGGGTACTGGGTACGAAGCTGACAATTATCTCAGGCAGTCAGAAAACCCCAAGCAGCAACTTAGAAGGTGGGGCCTCTTGGGCTGTCTCAGGTCTTGATGATGAGTGGAGTGTGCACTATCTCTTCTATTCATTTGAGGGGAACAGGGTGAGGAAAGGGCCTTGCCAAGCTCTTCCAGCTAGTGAGTGGCTGTTGCAGGGCAAAGGAAGGCAGCTGAAGGTGAAACTGAATCCTGCCCATGAGGTTAGGGGCCAAGGTACACTTTCCTCTGCTCCAGGCTCTGGGAGGAAGGGCAGTTAGGAGGTATCAGCATGCAGAGGCTGAAGCCCAGCCCTCGGCAGGTGTGAGTGGGTGCCAGATGGACAGGAAGGACCCTGTGGCACACTACCTGCAATGGGTCCAGATCTCCCACCAGCCTTCCCCTTAGGATAGGGAAGCATCCAGGAAACTTCTTGGCCAGGGTTCAGCTTACCTTACCACTCACAGTGCACCATTGGCAGAGGAAACTCGGAATCACTTCCCAACAAGTCTTCCCAAGCGCGCCTGCTCTAAGAGGGCCTGGGGACTCGAAGATAAGGCCCTGCTGGCTTGGAGCTCAGTCTGGTAAGGAGGCAAACATGGGAACAGTGGGACCCAGTGTGAGCAGGTGGCAGAGATCATTCAAGAGCTGGCAGGGCTGGGACTAGGAAGGGAAGGCCCTTTGGCCACGAAGGTGTCAGAGATGGTGCTCTCCAGCACACAGGACCAGAGGTATCTGGATAGTCAAGGGCCTCTAGGGGTTTAAGATGGCTAGACAGGAGGTGGGTGGGTGAGGTGTGGAAGAAGGGAGTGAATGGAACTGAGGTCAGTGAGAAACAGCCATGTATGGCTTTGAAAGCAGCATTAACGTGGGGGTCTCATCTGGAAGGCAGTGGAAGAGTGCCTGCCCAGCATGTACAAAGCACCCCAAGTTTCCTTTGGGAAATTCTCCACTCAGTCCATGTGGTTTAGAGGGCCGGGTTTGCACCCACAGCACACACACCTAGAGCTGTGTGACTCAGGTGGGGCTGTTGGGGGTCTCTGGTTGCAAGTTAGAAAGTGTTTTTGTTTGTTTTTTTAAAGAAAGAGGGGGCGGGGCTGATTGACAGGAAGAACCAGACTGGGGCGGCTCCAGGGTCTTAGTCGCAGACCCGATTCTCATCAGGGCACAACTCCCAGAGGGAAGATGCTACAATCATGTCCATGTCTGCATTTCTGACATAAACTCAAAGGAAACTCAATAACCAGACTGCAATCCTGCCCCCTGTGCATCCGGAGAGTAAGGCACCTGGGTTAATAGGTCCATCATGATGACATCCCTGGGATACAATGACCACCCCAACCCCCAGCCCCCGCTCCCAAACAGAGAACCTAAGCTTCATAGACAGCCAGGTTCTGCTCAACCTAAACAGTGAGGCCCTCACAAGAGCTCAATTCTGTTGCTGGGTACGAGCAGGGTCCATGGAATCCAGCTCTATGGATCAAGCACTAGGTCCTCCTCCTGCTATTTCTAAGTAGGCTTGTGGTGATGTAGGCTTGCTGGAGACACAGTGGGAGTAGCCTTAAGGCCCCTGAATTCATGGTTGGCGCCACCCTGGGGTATCTGCCTGCTCCAACCCCTGCCCACTGCAAGCGTGCAGTGCCTGTCAGTATATGGCCAGGGCCTGGACGTGCGTCTGCTTTTCGACCTGAGGTAGGGGTGTGTGTGTGTGTGTGTGTGTGTGTGTGTGTGTGTGTGTGTGGCGTCTAGACCTCAGCTGCTTGGCTGAGCATCCCGCGTGCTCGGCTGATGGTGTGCACTGGGTTTGCCTGCATACGCCAGGCCAGACAGCCTGTTGCTAGGTGTGCGGCGTGGCGAGCGCATTCCCTGTGACAGGGGAGCCCGGCTCGACACGTAGGTGAGGGTCCTCCGCCCCTGGCTCCCGGGACTGTCTCCTCCGCTGCGAGGAGTGGGGGGCAGGGGCTCTCGGCTGGCGGCCGCGTGCGCGCACGCCGGGCTCAGGACGCGCCGTGTACGCGTCCGTGCGCGCGCCCCGCGGCTCCAGCCCCTCGCTCGGAGCCGCCTTCGCTGCCACAGTCAGCTTCCTGGGGCTGCCGTCGCCTCCCCCGGGCCGGAGGCTCTGTCCGCGGGGCCCGCGCCGCTCTCCCGGAGCCAGGAGGACCAGCTCGGAGAGGATGCCTGGGCCCGTGAGTACCGCGGCGGCGGCGGCGGCGGCGGCGGCGAGCCGGTGGGCATGGAGCGCGGACGGAAGAGCGCCCCGGGGCCAGCCCCCTTCCCGCGGACGGCTCCGCGCCCGGGCCCGGGTCGCCGCCTCGGACCCCCGCCCCGGCCAGCCCCTCTCCCAGCCCCCACTGCAGGGAGGGAGGGGAGGAGAGGGAGGGCGCCCGTGAGCGAGGGAGCCGGAGCGGGGCGCGAGCAGCCGCTGGTTCGCTTGGAAACGGTTGTCACAGCAACGGGGTTTCGCTCCTCGGTAACGCGACTGTGGGGCGGCGACACCCTCTCCCAGCCCTCCCCCCACCCCGTGCGGGGCCTCTGCCCCCAGGCACGGTGGGAGCGGGGGTGCGGGGACTCCCCCTCTCACGGCTGGGGCGGGGGACTTCGCCCCTCCGGCCCGTTTGGGTGTGCCTGACTCCACAACCCGTCGAGGGTGGGGGTGGGGAGGCGAGCGCACCGTGGAGCAGGATTTGGCTCCCACGTGGCTGCAGTCGTCGCAGCGGGGCTCCCCGGGTGGCAGAGGTAGGGGATCCCTGGCAGGAAGAGGCATGGAAGCTGGATCCGGATCCTGCCACCCCCACCGCCACTGCCACCACCTGCCTTTGAAATGGCCCAACCCATCGAGCTGGGTACCCCCTCGATGATGTTCCTTACCAGGGGAGAGGAAAGAAGCTCGGATCGCTCTTCCTGGCGGCCAGGGCATGTGCTGGGCCGGTGGTGGGTCCTGTACTACTCATTCCAAGCCACCATTCCTCAGGGAGGGGTGGGAGCAGCGTGTGCAGGGGCAGGGGAAGGGACTTGGCTGACCCGGGCCAGAAGGGAGCACCCCAGCCCATTGTCTGGACCACAAGCGTCCCTTTCTTGTCTGAGCACAAAGCCCAAACTGTGCTGGGTGGCATGCAGGTTGGCCGCAGGCTGGCCAGTGCCACATGGAGATGCCCTGGCCCAGGGAGCTCCTCTGGAAGGAGAATGGCAGCAGAGTCGGAGGAAATGACCTCTGGCTCCCTTCCCAACCTCCCCTCGGTGTCAGTGTCCTGGGGAGAGAAATGCCCTCCAGCCAGCTCTCCTGGGTCTGACTCAGCAGATGCCATCCCCTACGGACCACAGGCCTCGACCACAACTGCCACCCCTGGCTTTCCTTGCCCATCCTGGGCACCAGAAGTGACCATTACCCCGGGTATTTGAGATGTTGGCATAGATGTCCATGGAGGAGTGGTGCTCTGAGTCAGGCCCAAGTCTCCTTCCCACAGACAGTAGGCCTTTGGAATTATTCACAGGCCCTTTGCATTCTCTTTCTGCTCGGGGGTGAGGCTCTGCATCCATTATTCCTAATCCTTACACCAGTTGTGCAAGGTAAGTTTATTACCCCCATTGGAGCACTGAAGATGCCTGAGGCTCGGGGAGGCAGTGACTTGCCCAAGGTCACACAACCAGTCAGCGTGGAGCTAGGTTTCCTGGGCTGGTTCTGTTGGCATCGCCCCTCTGCGTGCTACACATCTCTTGCGAGCCAGGCAGGAAAGAACTGTGGTGCTTTCTAGAGGAACATTCTTAACCTTCTTTCACATTCCTCCAGTGAGCAAATGCGGTCTTTCCTGCCTTGGTACACCTTTCCTTCTTCCAGAAATAGCCAGATTTTGCTCCCTTAGATGCTCCATAGGACTGTTCTGCTGCCAGGCTGGCTCCCACACACTCTCCCTCCATTTTCTCTCTCTGGGGACGACCAAGCAGTGAGGTTCTAGTTCCTTGTTTTTGGCCTGATCACATAGCAGGTGTGGGAGAAGGAATTTAGCAAAGAATGGTCTATGGAGTGCTGGCCCTTGTGGGTGCTCAGTCTAGCTCAGTGGTTGGAGACCCGAATGCCTTGAGGGCCCAGGGTGAGGAGTGCCAGGGAGCTACTCAGCTGCAGTCAATGTCACCATGTGAGAATGTGGATTGAGATTGTCCAGTTTTCAAGATGAGGCAAAAATCCAGACTTCCATGAATTTTAAAATTCCTGGTTTTTAAATGTTGGCAACTAAATTTTTTTTTTAATTGATTGTGGACCAACAAAACACATCCATGAACCTTGTTCAGCCTGTGAGTCACGAGCTGAGACCTCTGGCCCACAGTAAAGGGATGGCACTTTTTGCCAGACCATGCCAGGCTTGTGTAGATGTAGCACCATGGTGTGGTTTCCACATATGAGCCTTTTGAGGGTGCATGATGCTGGCATTTGGTTTGTCACATGCAGCTATGTTCTATGACCTTTTTAAAAACATACTTTTTAATTTATTTTTTACATAGAGGAAGGGAGAGGGATAGAGAGATAGAAACATTGATCAGCTCCCTCTTGGACACTTCCACTGGGGATGTGCCCACAACTGAGGTACATGCCCTTGACTGGAATTGAATCTGGGATTCCTCAGTCCGCAGGCCAATGCTCTATCCACTGAGCCAACCGATCAAGGCTACTCTGGTCTTGAAGCATTTTCTTTTTAAAAAAATATATATTTTATTGATTTTTTACAGAGAGAAAGGGAGAGGGATAGAGAGTTAGAAACATCGATGAGAGAGAGACATCGATCAGCTGCCTCCTGCACACCCCCTATTGGGGATGTGCCTGCAACCGGGATACATGCCCTTAACCAGAATCGAACCTGGGACCTTTCAGTCCGCAGGCCGACGCTCTATCCACTGAGCCAAACCGGTTTTGGCTTGAAGCATTTTCATCTCCTTCATCAGTTGTGTTCCTCCATTGTGCTGCCAGCCAGGCTTCATCATCCCTGTCTTACAGATGAGTCTTCAGCTCAGGCACGAGAATAGCTGGGATCTGGTCACACAGACCCAGCAGGGCAGGGCAGGGCAGAAACAGGATTTGAACTCGGGGCTCCCCTATCAGTGCTCTGTGTATAACACCAGGCCACCCCTCAGAAGAACGGATCCTCATTCCCCCACTTCACCCCCCATTTGTAGGCAACTCCCTTGGAGGGACAGATCTGAATATAGTAGATACTGACCTAAGTAAGGCCTCTGTGGCCATAAGCCCCCTGGGGCTCCTGTCTCTGTTGTCCTATTGGCAGTTCCCCAAGCCTGGGGTTCATGGCTCAGGACCATGGTTGGGTCACAGAGATGCTACCTGCAGGTACTGGTGCCAAGCTGGTACCTTGGCCTAGCTGGAAAGGAGGTTGTGGCCAGCTCTATGCCTGGCTGACTTTGGCAGCTGGGACAATTCCCATCATTGCTCTCTGGCCTGAGTTCATCCGTCTTGGTGTGGGAGGAGTGTAAAAATGTCACCAGTGCCTTCCTGAAATGCCCTTCTTGCCAGGGCAGTGGACTTTGCTGTCACCTGGGCTTCACAGTGTGGGCCCAAGGCAGCCCCAGCTTCTTGTCTGTAGAATGGGGGTGGAGCAGCCACCTTCTGGCTGTCACTGAGATACTGAATATAAAGAGGCTAGCAGTGAGCCTGGCATGTGCAAGGGCACGCAGGACAGGTTAGCAGCCACGTTCTTCCTCCTTTTTTCTTTTTGCTGTATTTTTAACTTCCTTTTTTTATTGAATTATTGGAGTTACATTAGTTAATAAAATTATATAGGTCTCCAGTATACAATTCTATAATGCATCATCTGTATATTATATGTTCACCATCCAAAGTCTGGTCTCCTTCCATCACCTTTTATCCTCCATTTATCCTCTTCTACTGGCCACTACCCCTTGCAGACACCTACTTCCACCCCATCCTCACTCCTCACACACACTCTGCTCCCTCTCCCCTCTGTCCCCTGGTCTGAGTCCCTGTCCCTTCACTTGATTGGTACCTTTGGCCTCACATGCAAGGAACCTCATGACCCAGAACCCCAACTGCCTGGGGTTTCCTCTACCCACATCAGAGACCCTGGCAAATGCTTAGGACATAGATACGTGGTCCTCAGCTTGCTTGTAAAACAACCTGCAAGGACCAAGAGCTGGGTGATGGCCTCTCTCTGTGACATTTAGATGAATGACTGACATTCCCCAGGAATGAATTGGATGCAGACCCAGCTCTTGAGGTATTCCTTGTCCCTACAGCTAAAAGACCACATAGGTAACTGGACACCTCCAGTCACTCCTTCCACATTAGTTTTTTAGCTGCTATGTACCAGGTGATTAAGACAGATACAGCCTCTGGTGTTGGACACAGGCCACTATAGAACACTGTAATATCACAGGGCTTCTTATCCAGTCTTGGGTGAGGTGGCTCAGGGCTGACTTGTCCAGGGAAGTGAGGCCGTGAGGCTGAGTAGTGAGTGCTGGGGCAAGAACGGCGAGGATGCATTACAGACCCTTTGGAGAGAGAAAGCAGAGCTGTAGGCAGTGCATATTGGAACCCTGAGAGGTAAGGCTGAGGAGATTTCGGCAGGAGCTCATCTCAGAGGCCATGATCTAGGTTAGTGGTTCTCAAAGTGTACTCCCTGAACCAGCAACACCAACACTTACTGGCAATTTGTTAGAAATGCAAATTCTTAGGCCCCACTCCAGACCTGGGGCAAAGCCCAGAACTCTGTTTTAATAAGCCCTCCATGTGGCTCTGATGCTTACTCCAGTTGGAGAGGTTCCCATCTAACTGTGTTGAAGAACGGGACTGTCTCCTGAGACAGTGGGGAGTGGTTGGAGGGTTCAGGCCAGAGAGGGCCCTGGGAAAATGGACAATGTGGAGAGTGGGTAGGCTGGGCAGGAACACAGCACTGAGACAGTGGTGGCGACCATAGTAGTAGGGGCCTACGTGAGAGATGCTGGTAGCCTGGCCAAGGCAGTGGCAGGGGAACCAAAGGAAGTGGACAAATGAAGGCACACTACACCAGTGGTCGGCAAACTGCGGCTCATGAGCCACATGCGGCTCCTTGGCCCCTTGAGTGTGGCTCTTCCACAAAATACCACGTGTGGGCGCGCAAGTACAGTGCGATTGAAACTTCGTGGCCCATGCGCAGAAGTCGGTTTTTGGCTCTCAAAAGAAATTTCATTTGTTGGACCGTTGATATTTGGCTCTGTTGACTAATGAGTTTGCCGACCACTGCACTACACTGAGGGTAAGAACAACAGGATTTAGTGGATAGAGTAACTGGTGGGCCCTTTGCTGAGATAAAGGACCCAGTAGCAGATCTTTGGGGTCTGAAGTTGGGAGCTGGGGTTCTTCAACCTACAGGGCTACAGTAGGTCCAGAATGAGACATCTAGGTGACCTTGGGTGTCATTTAATCTCCTTGAGCCACATATTCTCATCTGTCAAATGGGGAAAATGCTAACAGTTCTCAGGATGACTTTGAGAACAACCTGTGGTATCCAGCCCTTGGCAGGAACACCTTGGGGACACTCAGATCTCTGCATCCTCAGCTCAGAGCCTTGAAAAGCACTAACATTAGTTGAGCATCTCCAAGCCCTTTGCACAGATTAGCTCCATCTTCACTAGGGTCATTGAGGAGGACACTGAGGCAACATGGAGTTTAAGAAACTCACTGCCCTGGGTCTCTCTTTTACCCCCTATTGTGCTGCCAGTGAGCATGTGGCCTCAGAAAACCGTAGAATCCAATGTGCTCACAAACTGTACAAATACATCAGGTGGAATCCTAAAAAATGTTTGAATAACCTGCAAAAAAGGTAAGAGAAGAGAAAGAGGAAACAAATCATAAAATGACAAATTTAAGGATGAGTCCATCTGAGCGCACTACTCCTAGCACAGCCAGAGTCAGACACAGCGCAGGGATTTGGTATGAACAGTCTGGAGAGGCTGGGGAAGGGGAATGGCTGTGTACCAGAGGCTACAGCAGGGTCTGCTGGAAGCATGACAGGCCCAAGGAGCAAAGGGACAGCTTGGGGAGCCTCCGAGCAGCTTGGCCCGGTCAGGAAGTGAATTTGGAAAGGCCTGCAAGAATGCCCTGATGATGATGGATTGAGCACCTACTGTGGGTGAGATGAGATGGACTGAGAAGACACTGGACAGGAGGCAGGCCTCAGGCAGGGTCTCACGCACTAAAACAGCGTTGGTGCCAGCGGGTCAGCTCAGCTGTAAGACTTCCTCTCATGGACACACAGTGGCCTGGTCTAAAATGCAGCCGTGGTTCCTGCCTCCTGGCTGAGGGGCCACAATGGCACTCAGCTGGTCTTGGGTGTGGCCTGCCCCAGTCTGTTCTGGTACCCAGCCAGCTGCACTGGGCTCCTGAGGGCAGGGTCTCTGTCCTTTTTTCCTGGTTAACGCTGGAGCTGACATCAATTTCTCCTCCACCTTGTAGCCTTTTCCCACTCTTGAGCTGAGGGTTGAGGGCTGAGGGCCAAAAGGGCCAGGGCCTTGATGGGAAGGAACAAGAAGGCCCATTTTGGCCACAAGCTGGCCAGTGTCCCTGTGGCTGCCAAGCCCTCGTGTACAGGTGCACATGCATCAGGCTTTTCACGTACAGTTCAGTGGTCATGTAGACGAAGGTGTTTTGACACAGACTTTGGATTCAGACTCAGGCTAAATCTTAGTTCCCCACCCCCTTATTAGCTTTGTGACTTGGGACAAGTTCATTTCCTTGTCTCAGCTGGTCTCATCTATCAAATGGACTCCACGAGAAAGTGCTGCTGAAGATCACACAAGATTCTGCATGCAGAGAGCCTAGAACAAGGCCTGACACACAGTATACAGGCCTAGGTAACTATTTCTGTTTCTCAGTTCAGCTAAACATCACCTCCAGCCCCAGAAGTGCCTTTTCTGACCCAGAGCTGTTGTTGCCAAGGGGCCCCCTAGTTGGTACCAACTTCCTCAGAGCGTTCCTGAAAATTCCTGTGGGCTCAGGAAAAGGAGAACAACGGATTTATTTAACTCCCAGTGACTGGCAGCATCGTGTTTTTATCAGGGCTCCGTCGCCATGGCAGCCTCATGGCAAGGTTGTGGAGGGGGTGGGTGGAACTATTGTTCCTGCCATTGTCTGTTCTGGAATGCAGGCCCAGGATAACGGGACTGGCACAGGCACCAAGTGGCACATGGCACAGGCAGCTGTTTAGTCTGACAAGAGCCCTCTTGGGGTGGCCTCTGCCCTGGCTTCCCCCCAGCTTTCTGCCAGACCAGTCTGAGATGGCGTGATGTGGAGCCCCCAGGTTGGGGCTCAGGCCCACCCTGGCCCGCAAAGCTGAGTGTGTTCACTGGACATGCTGAGGATAGGGGTGTCCGTGGGGCTTCTGGAAGAGGCTTGACAACCTAGCCCAGGCAGCACTCTCCCAGCCCAGGCTAGGAGGTAGTCAGGCTTGGATTTAAATTACAGCGCGGCCACCTGCTCTCTGTACAGCTAATTGCTTCCCCCTTCCTTATCTTTAAAATAGGGATAATTACAGTTACCCCAGAGGGTGGGATATGAAAGCCCCTGGGTAAAAGGCATTCAAGAAGGGCTCATTTCTGTTCTGCGGGGGTGATGAACAGTCGCCTGCCATCTGTCACTCTGCCGTCAGGGGCCCCTCCTACGTGCCTCTTACGATGCAAGGTTCCCCTCTCAGCCCTGGGAGGAAAGGGGCCCATCTGGAGTGATGCGGCACCAGGTGGTCTAGAGACTTTTACTTCCCTCTACGGAAAGGGAAAAAGGAATGGAGGGGAAGCGGTCCAATGCCCTGGAGCTAGAAGGGCAGGGCCTCGTGGGACTAAGCAGGAGTAGGAGGTGAAGAAACTGGGAGCTGGAGGGTGGAGGCACCGGGAGGAAAGGAAGAGGGAACAGCTCGCTGTGGGAGGGTATTCGGCGCGGACAAAGGCAGATGCAGCGGGAACCACCCGCCTCCGGGCTCCCTCTACAGGAACGGCGACAATCGAGGAGGTCGCGGTGCTGGCATGTTCCGTGCTTTGGGCAGCCAGGGGTGGGAGCGGGGACAGGACCTAGAGCTTCCTGGGGCTGCTAGACATATGCAGCGGGCTGAAGCAAGGCGCCTGGGGTTGGTTGTGTGGCTCTAGAAGGTGGGCCACCCTTTCCCCGCCGCCCAGCAACCACGCGGTGCCCGGGGGGAGACGGGCGGCGCATCTCCCGTGCGCCAAGGCCGAGTCTGGCCTTCGCGCGCCCCCTGCTGGCCAGCCTGGAGCTCCCTCGGCTCAGCCGCCGCGGCCGAGTCTCAGACCCGGGAAAACCCTAGCGGGGAAACCTCGAGGCGTGACATCACCCTCCTGGGTGACGTCACCGCCCCGGGGAGTGTGGGGGTTCCGGCAAAGGAGGCATCCCCGGGACGGCACGGGGCACCGGCAGGGAAGTCGTCCGGGGGCTGCAGCGCGCCTTCACCGCGCCTTATGTCTGTCCTATAGGTCCCGCGCGGCCCCGGGTGAGGCCCGCCCGCTCGCCCGCCGGCACCATGGGAAGGAGCGGGCGCCGATCCTGCTGCCCCCCGCCGGCGCGCGCAGGACTGGAGCCTCGCCGCGGGCAGCCCCCGGCCGCGGGTCCCCGAGTGACGCTGGCGGCTCCTGGGAGCGTGGCGCGGGCCCGGGGCCACATAGAGGAGCCCAGTGTCCAGTGAAGCTGCCGAGGACCCGCCGCCCGCGCCGCCGCCGCCATGGTTATGTCCCAGGGCACCTACACGTTCCTAACGTGCTTCGCTGGTTTCTGGCTTATCTGGGGGCTCATCGTCCTACTGTGCTGCTTCTGCAGCTTCCTGCGCCGCCGCCTCAAACGGCGCCAGGAGGAGCGACTGCGTGAGCAGAACCTGCGCGTCCTCGAGTTGGAGCCCCTCGAGCTCGAGGGCAGCCTGGCCGGGAGCCCCCCGGGCCTCGCGCCCCCGCCGCCCCCGCACCGCGGCCGCCCGGACGCGCCGGCGCACGCGCACCAGCACGTGCACGTGCACCCGCTGCTGCACCACGGGCCGGCGCAGCCGCACGCGCACCCGCCCGCCCACCTCCACCACCACCACCACCACCACCACCACGCGCTGCCGCAGCCGCCGCACCTCTCCGTGCCGCCCCGGCCCTGGAGCTACCCGCGCCAAGGTAAGTGCCGAGCGGCGCCGGAGGCGACCGGGCTGGGCGGGGCCTCGGCCGCGGGGCTGGCGCCCGGTCTCCTCGGGGACGGGCGGCCCCGACCGAGGAGGGCGCGGGCTGGGCCTGGCCCCGTGGCCGAGGTGTCTGCGGGAGGCTGGCGCGGGCGGTCTCACCCCTTCGGACCGCTTCCCACTCCACAGCGGAATCGGACATGTCCAAGCCTCCGTGCTACGAAGAGGCGGTGCTGATGGCCGAGCCGCCGCCGCCCTACAGTGAGGTGCTCACCGACACCCGCGGCCTCTACCGCAAGATCGTCACGCCCTTTCTGAGCCGCCGCGACAGCGCGGAGAAACAGGAGCAGCCGCCGCCGCCCAGCTACAAGCCGCTGTTCCTGGACCGAGGCTACACGTCGGCGCTGCACCTGCCTAGCGCCCCGCGGCCCGCCGCGCCCTGCCCTGCGCTCTGCCTGCAGGCGGACCGAGCCCGCCGCGTCTTTCCCAGCTGGACCGACTCGGAGCTCAGCAGCCGTGAGCCGCTGGAGCCCGGAGCTTGGCGCCTGCCGGTCTCCATCCCCTTGTTCGGGAGGACTACAGCCGTATAGAGGGGGGCCCGGCGCGGCCCGAGCCCCAGCGGTAGACTCCTGGCCTGACCGCGAGGCTTTTTAAATACTTCCCTTGGACTGCGGGGGCCCCCGGAGGGATTTCTTACCCCATTTGTTACATTTTGAGGATAATAAAGGTGTGTGATCTGGTTTGGTACAAGCGGAGGGGACACCCACTGCTTGCGTCCAAAGTTCTGGTGGCCAGGTGTGCCTGGGCCGTGGCAGGAGCAGAGCTGAGTGCGCTTTTCAGCTAGGTGGCTGGAGGATTGCAGAACTAAACCTGAGGTCAGCCAGCCTGCTGCCCCCCAAGAGCCTCAGACCCCCTCTTCCCTGCCCATGAAATCACCCGTAGGTGCCCCTGTGGCCTTAGAGGTGGGGAAAGTTGGGAAAAGGGGTCAAGGGCAGGCGGCCCAGCAGCAGGCCCAAAGGGATCTGGATTTCTTTATTAACAGACATGAGCACGACCCGTTACAGAAGTTTGTGCTTTCCAAAAAACAGTTACTGAATGTGAAAAAGGGACCCAAGCAAAGAAGGGAGTTGGGGAGGGGCCACCCAAACCCTGGGCCCCTCCCCCATAGCCCTGACCTGAATGGGCCTAAGGCCTCCAGCCTGGGACCCGCCCAGCAGGAGGGGGCAGGAAAGGGCTGGGGAGCTGAGCTGCCCCAGCTGGGCCTGCTACTTCCTTAGGGCCAGGTGGGTAGAGGTCAAGAGACGGGCAGGGAGGGGGTCCCAGGGAGCCAGAGCCCGAGAGCCATTTATTGCCATGTTTTCAAATTCGTGCAAAATATCTGAAGCCCTGGACAAAGAATACAAAGTGATATTTTTCCAAGAAACATAAAACTAGGAAAAGAAGTGGAGGACCTTTTCCCACCAGAGCTCCCCCCTCACCAGGCCCCAAACAGGGTGAGGCCTCCACCCTGGCCAGCTGAGTGAGCAGGGAGGGCTAAGCGCTACAATCTGGACCGGGTGGGGAGGGGATGGAATTTGCAACAACATCTCAACTACCAACGGGAGGAAAACCAGTCAACTGTACAAGTCTCCTATCAACTTTTTTTAAAAAAGGAAAGAAAAGCTGTAAAAGTCAGGCCCTGTGGGCAGGGAAGCGGCCAAGTCCCCAGACAGAGCCAGAATCTTGAGTGGGTGCCAGGCGGAGCGTCTTCGATACAGGCGCGGCAGGCCATCTGGACAGAGGCCAGCGCAGGTGGGTGGTCTTGGCAAGGACAGCCTGAGGGTGGGCGCCACTGCTAATCGCCGCCCTCGAAGCCCTCCTCCTCTTCTGGGACTGGGTCTGCATCCCAGCAGGTGATGTCAATTTCTACGGTGTTGGGAAAAGAGGGCAGTTAAGGAAATGACTAGCAGATCTGCGGCTGTCTCTCCCTGGGAACTGTGCCCGAACACACTTAAACCCAGCAGCCCCACCCTAATTTGACCCATCATCCATACCCACTCTAAACTACCTGGAGGCTTATTGTAGAACACAGGAGGCGGAGCCTTTGCGCACAGATCTTCTGATTGGGCGAACTCCTCCTCCTGTGATTGGCTGAAGTACCCCTCACTGGCCTGCAAAGAGGAAAGCACCAGGTTACAGTGGCCCCAATCTGCAAGGCCAGGGCTGACCTATCAGGCCTGAGGCAGTTTCTCCAGCAACCAGTGATTCCACCGGCCGTTGCCAAGAAAACAGACTCCTGACTCAGGAACAAAAGCAGAGCTGGCCCAGGGAAGGGGAATGGAATACAGCTTCCCCCAATAATGTGGGTCACAGAGAATGGGGGTACTGCTGCAAGCCTAAAACACTCAGGGTCAGCCCCCTTCTCAAGCCCTGACTTCCAACCCCACCACCGGGCTGCCCTGCCCTACCTGAGTCCCCTCCTTCTGGGTGGTCTCGCCATTGGTCAGCAGGTGGGGCTCTGGCTCCGGCTCCAGCTCGGGCTCCAGGTCCGGCTCCTGATCCAGCTCCTCTAGAGCAGAGGGTGGAATAGGGGCCTGCGGGGCAGCCAGGGGTTCCCCTTCTACTTCCTCCTCTGGGTCACAGAAGGTGGCTGGTGGCTCAGGCAGCTCATCAAAATTGAGGAGACTGGCACAGACTTCACCTGCTGGTGGCAGGGGCTCCTGAGGCCCCTCATCCATCAGGGACACCTCCGCCAGAGTGACCTCAGCACCTGAGGGCGCTGTCAGAGCCCTAGGCTCAGCCTGGGGTGCGGAGGCGCCATCCCCGTTGTCAGGCCATAGGTCAATGAGGCTGGCAGTGGCAGGGGCGACAGTGTTGGCAACAGCGGTGTCAGCAGCAGCAACATCATCGGTTTCAATGGCAGCAGCTGCCAGGGTGTCGGCTGTGGTGGTGTTGGCTATGGCAGGCTCTAGAGGGGCAGCCAGGACAGCCTGCTCAGGAGTGGCCATGAACATAAAGTCCTCTATGGGGCTGCCTTGCCCCTGGGGAAGCTCCCGTGCCTGCGGGGACTCCTCCACGGGGCCAGCCCAGGCCTCAGGGACTGCAGCTCTGGCCTCCTTGCTGGTCCCTTCGCCCTTCAGGCCAGGGCCAGGCTCCTGGGTCTCTGTTACAGAACAAACGGAGGAGACAGATGTGACCAGCTCCACCAGCGAAGGCCATGGACAGGCACACTACTACCCTGCAGGCACTGAAAATCTGATGACCTCCTGGAAATAAGGCCTCCATTAACAGCTCCATGCAGAGTACCCTCCAGCACCCCCTGGGCCCTGCTGCCCCTTTACCGAGCGTCTGCAAGCCACTCCACAGCCTTGGGAAGGCCTGAGTCCTATCCATGGAGAGACACTGAGACTCAGAGGGCAGATCTGACTGCCACACCCGGGCTCTTCCCTGCCACAGCCACCTCCAGGGCAGTACAGTTTGGGTGATGCTTGGGCCAGGTGCCTGGGGAGTTGTTACCATGGCCGCCTGGGAGTTTCACCACAGGGATTGGTGAGAGGCCCAGTACAGCTAGGGCCCCTCACTTACCTTGGGTTTGTGGAGGTGGTGGTGGTGGTGGTGGAGGCTGAGAGGACGTGACCTCATCCAGGGCCCGCTCGATCTGCTCAGAGACAGGGGTGGAGGCTGTGCTGGAGTCAGATGGGCTCCGGGTGGGGATGGGGGTGGGTGCCATCCTCCGGTGACTGTCCAGGTGGCTGCCTGTGGAACAAACCCCCACGGTTAATGAGGGCCAGCAAGCCAGGTGGGACCAGGACTGTACACCTCAGGGCCTGGCCAGCATCTCTTCTCTGGAGTCTGGGTCGGGGCTGGGAGCTCCCCAGGGTCCAGACCACAACTCCAGACCCTGTAAGCCAGGCCCCTGGGGTCAGTGCCCCTTCAGGGTTAGGGAAAAGAGGCAGGCAGTACCTGCTCTGGGGACAAACACCAGAGATCAGTGGTCAGGCTGGGAGTAAGGGCAGGGGTGCTGCTGGGAAGTGGGGCCCTTCTTACCCCCCTGCCGAGGCCTGGGGCTGCTACCTACATGGGAGGGAGGAAGAGAGATTTGGGGTGCGGTGACAGGTGATATAGGGAAAGGGAGTCCGTGGAGGGGAGGAGGAGGAAGAGGAGGAGGAGGAAGGCCCACTGTCCGATGCCTTTATGAAAGGGCAGTACGGACGACCTGCCGAGAGAGACAGACAGAGAGAGAGACAGAGGACAAGAGAGGGTCAGTCTCCCCCACCCCCGCCCCAAGGCCTCACCCACCCCTCAGAGCTGGCCCTGGACATCCAAGCTGCCTTTGGCCAGGGCGCACATTCAGCCAAGCTGGGCTACAGCCTCAAGCACCAGCCAGAAAAAAGCAAGAAGCCTGCAAAACACACAGCCATGGACTGCCTGCCCCACCCCTGAAACCCCTGCACAGGCCAAGCACACACAGGGGCAAGCGCTCAGACCAGCAGACAGGGAGCACAAGGGTGCTTCTGGGGAGGCAGAAGCTACAAGGAGACCCCTGACAGGGAACCTGGGTGCAGGCTCCAGGGCTGCCTCACATGCGCCACAGCCCTCAGGCAGGACCTGGTTCAACCCTAACAGCACCTGGTTTAACCCCAGCAGGGCCGCTCCCTATGGCCAGGGGCATGCCTTAGCCCATGCCAGAGCTGCCTAGATGGCCTCTAGCACTGCCCACTGCTCAGCCAAAGCCCGACAGTGACCATCACCTCCCCAGCCTTCTCAGTCCTGCCACCCGGGAGGCAGCGAGCGGGAGCACGCTTGATGAACCACCTTGCCTTCTCCAAGGGTCCTTGGGCAAGGCTTCTCTTCCAGAACATAGTGTCAAAGAGGCTCAGGGCCAAAACCCGAGTGGGTCAGGTGGGGATGGGACCTGGGACTACCTGGTCTATGATTGAAGGGCGAGGGCACATCGCAGCTGCCCACAGAGGCCGATGCGACTCGTTCCTGCTGCTTGAAGAACTCCCGTGGGTTGTCAGGCCGCTGGGCAATAATGGCCGCTGCCTCCTGGGGGCACAAGAAAAGGATCAGCATCAGGCTGGCCAGGCGGAGGCAGTCCCTGTTGGACTCAGCTGCCCAACCCCCCAACTCTCACCTCTACCTCCGATTCTGACTTCTTCATCTGGGTCTCTTCCTCTTCATCCCTCCGGTCACCCTGGGGGGAAAAAGAGACAGTGTCCTGGGTACCCCCACCAGGAGCTCTTGCTTCTGATAGCCCCATGTTTCCTCCATAATCTGGCAGCAAGAGGCTTGCAGGTGGCACCTCTGCTCCCTTTACTACCATCACACAGCTCCTCCTCTCCCTCCACAAGGCCCTCAGCCACCTCATCTCCAGGCTGGACAGGTGCCTGGGCACCCAGCTCAGCTCCTCCTGCTTCTTCACCCCAGAGCCCGTCTTCCAGGAGCTCTCCCTGCTTTGCAGCCAACTTTTTTAAACCTCCCAACCCCAGTCTCTAGCCAATAGTGCTTTGGATTTCAGCATCATGAATGAGTTTTCCTCATTAACCTCCCTCCACCCCCGACTTGACCCACATTCCCCTCCTGCTGCCTGACCTCACCCCCGTCACCTCCCCAACTGACCCCTTCTACCTTGACTTGCCCACACACCCTGAGATGTAGATCTAAAGCTATCAGCATGACATAGTAGTTTTCATCCCTGGAACATGCATGCCATTTACCACTTGGTATGGGAGATGAACCTTTCTCTTCTCAAACGCCCAATCCCCACCCCAGCTCCTCCAACTCTTCTTCGAGGCTTTCTGGCCTCGGCTGGGGCACTGCCTCCTGGGAAGAGGTACCTGGCCCATCCAGGTCCTTTCCTTCTTTGGGTCCCCACAAGGTTTTCTAAGCACACACCACAGGTTACCCTGTGTCAGAAACCTCCTGTTTCTGGGGTCAAGTCCCCTACCCTTTGCGGGTGACACAGGATGAGAACTCAGGTCTTTGCGTGTGGCCAGCATGAGGTTGAGTTGGCACATGTTTGCTCAGTTGAATTCACTATACCAAAGCCTCTTAATAGTGTCTGTCCCCTGCTGCTCCCGAGGCAAATGGGGCAGGAGGGACTGAGGGGGGACAAAAAGCTGCAGGTACGGCGGGAGAGTAACTGGGCTCCTGTGTTTGAGCACAGGCATAATCTATGGGTGCATTAGGAGAAGGCCCTTCCAAGCGTCCCCCTTCAAGAGGGTTGTCACTGCAACAATTTAGTGTCTTCCATGAATGAATCTGGACTCCTCGGACCTTGCTCTATCTTCCCCAATTCGCTCCTCAGCCCACTGGGCTCCAGTCAGTCTTCTTGCCTTCCCATAATGGATATCCAACCTGCTTTTTCAGAGACTCTGTCCCTGCCTAGGATAACCTCCCTAGGTTCCTCTGCTTCATTTAGGAAAAAAAAAAGACCAGAGTTGGTTTACCACCTACCAACGATGTGAAAAACACTGAAACAAGTTAGGGCTGTGGGCAGGAAAAAGAAGCTGCTGTGCCTGAGCACATGCCGATATACAGAAGCCCCCTGGAAGCCCAGGCATAAAGGGAATCAGACAAGAAATGCAAGTCTTATCAGAAGAGAGGAAGCATTTTATAGTTCTAAATTCCAGAGTTTCTCACATGGGATCTTCCTTAGAGAGCCCGAACTTATAAGGCCACTACACGGACCTGTTAGAACATCCACTGTCACTATCGCAGGAGCCACACATGAAGGGTCAGATGGGACTATAATGTAATGGTGCAAGTTCCTTACGATTTTGCCTGAAATGTTGATCATTTGTGCAAGATAAGTGATCAGCTCAGAGGGTACACTTTACTATTCTTCCTACTTTGTGTGTGTGAAATTTCCTACAAAAAGAAGCTTTTGCAAAAAAGCCCTTGCTCTGGGTGGACAAACTAATGTGGTATATAGATACAGTGGAACAGTATTAGCCTTAAAAAGGAAGGAGACATTCTGAAACATGGATGAACCTTGAAGGAATTATATTGAGTGAAGTAAGCAAGTCACCAAAGGAAAAATTCTGTATGATTCCACTCATGTGAGATACCTAGAAAAGTCAAATTCCTAGAGATAAAGTAGATTGCTAGGGGCTAGGAGGAGGGGAGAATGGGGAGTTAGTGTTTAATGAGTACAGAGTTTAAGTATGGGAAGATGAAAAAAAACTCTGGAGATAAACTGTAGTGATGCTTGTACAACGTGAATGTATTTAATGCCACTAAACTGTATATTTGAAAACGACTAAGATGTTACATGTCATGTTATGTGTATTTTGACACAATGGAAAATAAAATCTTTGGTTCATTTCATCTTGTTCATCTTCTTTATCACCATATTTTTAACATCTGGTGGTAAGGGTTTGTTGAATGAATGAGGCTGGAGCTTACCAACTATACATTATCTCCGCCCATCCAGAGGCTGGGGGGATTGGTAACATGATAGCCACTGAATGCCAATGCCTGCAGGTTGCCCTGCCCCTCCCTCCTAGTCTCCTGTGGATGTGGCCCTGAAGCTCCTTTGGGTCCCCGAGGCCCAACGTCTGCCCATCATAGTCCCAATCCAGACAAGTACCACCCACCTCCCTTCCTGAACTATATCTCACCACTGAATGACCTTAATTCAAAGCATGAGGCTTTTCAATGGGCCAATCCACAGGCCTTATGGGACACCCCAATGTTTGAAGGTTCAGACAGCATCCCTGGAACAAGGGGCTACTCTAAAGGAGACACTACACACACTGTGTATTAGATGCTCAGAGCACCGGCCAGATTCATTTGTGCGGCCCTTCAGCACTAGTGTTGTGGGGACCAGGTCTGCAGCCTTAAGTGCAGAAAGCATGTCTAATCCATCTGAGCCCCTCAAGCCTTACTGGGAGGGGATAAGGCAGCCTGGTCAGTGAGAGTCTGGGTCAAGATAGATTTTCCTCTTTCAGTCTAAAGTAGAAGCTTTTCCAAGCTTTACATAGCCAGGGGCCAGACCCCACGTGATTGAGTGGCAGACCTGACCCTTCATGGCACCCCAGCTCTATCTCCAAGCCACTGATCTCCCCAAGAGACCCAGGAGCACAGGGACCACCCTCATTTTCCTGACCAGGAGACTGGAAGCCCAGGTTAAGAACTTACAAAGATAGACTGCTCATTTAACCGCCTCTTGGCCTCCTCAGCTTCTAAAGTCTGCTGTTTCCTCCTGAAATGATAAGTGAGCGTAGGTGGGCACGCACCCTTACGGAGGGCCCACATGGACCTGCCTGTGGCAGGGCGGGGCTGGGCACACCTGTGCTCTTCAATCTGCTGCTCCCTCTCTCTGTAGCGCCGTTCCCGCTCCTCCTGCTCTTGCCGCTCCTGCTCCATCCGCTCTTGCTCAAACCTGAGTCTCTCATCCAGGGCCTTCTTCCGCTCCTCCTCCTTCCTCAGCTCTTCCTCCTTCTGCAACCACCCGGGCAAGGCAGTGTAGACCCTGAGCCTGGGAGCCCCCCGTCCCACCAGGCCATCCTTAACCCACGGTTGGTTAATGTGTGGGTTCTGAGAAAACGTGAGTCCTCTGGACAGAAGTCTCACTCTTTCAGCTGGGGGAAGCACACAGGATGGGACACACTATGGATGGGGGACTTGTGGGGAGAATCCCAGGGCTACCCCGTGGGGTCAGGTCAGCTCCGCCTGCAGGCTGGGGTCCGGGTTCACACCTTAGCCTGCTCCCAGAACTGCTCACGGTTAATCCGCTTCATCTCCACAGCTGCGTCGGTCTTCTGGTAGGTGGTGCCCTGCAGGGTCAAATGGCCTGAGATGAGCTCCGAGAGCAGGCGGAGTGCTCCTGGAGCTCCTACCAGAAAAAGCTGAGGGCTGGGAGGGCGGGAGTAAGAGAGGCCTGGGCAGGGCCAGCTGGCCGCAGGCACACTGACCACCGGCTCAGCATTTTCATCCTCACGCAGCCGCAGCCGGTGCAGCACAGGGCTGGAGAGCCGGGCCAGACCGTTGGAGAGCCGCTGCCCAATGGCACCCGCATCGATGTCTTCCACGCTGCTGGCGTTCACAATCACATCGACACCCTGCCGCGAGAAGGTGTGTTCAGGCAGTATGGATCCCTCCCATCACCACCATCGGCACACAGATCCCGGGTGGCTGGCCCTACCCCCACGCGCACCTGGAAGAATTCAGCCACCTTCGCCACATGGCTGGCACAAGCACATTTCCGGGCATCAGGCACATCTTCACCGACCTGCAGAGGGGGTTGACAAAGGACAAGAAAGGATGAGAAGGGCCCGGGCTCTTGTCCCAGGGATGTAGTGGGGGTTCTCTCCAGAGGTGTCCAAGGGTGGAGGGTCACTGTTCTGGGTCTCAGCCCCCTTCCCAGCCCACAGCCGCATACCCAGTTGATGAGCACGTATTTTGGCAGCGCCGCCTGGGAGTCCTTGACGCTGCAGAAGCCGTACATCACCTTCTGGTTCTCAAAGTGGCCTGAGAGTTCCTGCAAGCCCCCGTCTGGAGGAATTAGGAGGCATCAGGACTCCCATCTCCTAACCCTCACCCCACAGAGGGCCTGGAACCCAAAGGAAAGACTCCATTTGTGGGCTCTGCAGGCACTGCCCCTCCCCCACACACCCCACCTCTAAGACCTGAGGTCCCAAGTTCTGTGTAGGTGTGAGAAAAAGTGGCAGGCAGGCAGGCACTAGCTTTGCCTGATTTGGGGTAGGGCTGAGGAAATGCGTGTTCTTCACACATCCTCATGCCCAGTGAGGGAACAGAAAGCCTTGGGGCTCCAGAGAAAGGGAGGGAGATCTGGGCCATCCCTACAGGTCCCCTCCCCACGGCGGTGTGACTTTGGGCTGTGTGACTCTTCCTTCTGAGACTGTCTTCTCATTATCAAATAGGAAACAAGGCTACCTCCCTCCCCCCCTAGGGAGCTGAGGGATGATCCGGAAGGACACCTGCCAGACAAGTGTGGGTCTGCTGGATGCAGGCAAGGAGGTGGCCAGGAGTCGGGTGACCTACAGCCAAGAGGGTGGGGAAGAAAACAGCCAGAGGAGCGGGGAGGAAGGGCGGAGAGAAGAAGGCAGAGGGATGGCTGGAATTCTTACCTCCTGATGCTGCGAGCTTGAGGTCATCCGAGCCTTCCTCGTATGTGTACAGAGCCCTGGGGAGAGGGAGTGGTGGTTCTTAGAACTGTCAAGGCCCAGGCTGCCAATTTTGGGTGGGGACAGCTCTAGAGAGGGGGAGGAGGAGGGACACAGAGGGGACAGGACAGGAAGGGGGTTCTGCCCCAGCACTCACTGCCTGACAATAGGGCTAGGAGCCATTTCTGGAGGGGGAAGCCCTGAGACCTGGTAGGGGGGCGCCTGGGTGAGGTGGGGAATAAACAATGGGGGTCGGGTAGAAATCACTGTCCATGTATCACGTCCTGGGAGCTCTGGTCCTGGCAGCCTACAACTCAGCAAGCCGGTGTGCCTTGGAGATTCCAAGGCGATGGTTCCTTGGTTACTGTTCCCTGGCTACCATGCTCCTCATCCCCCATTGGCTGTTGCCAGGCGTGTGTCTTGGTACCCATCGCCCCTCCCCTCACAGCAGGGGAAGGGGAGGAGAGAGAACCTGGTGCTCACTCTGATCAGGGCATCCCCTGGTAACCATGGCAACCCAGCGACTGGCACATGACTGGCCCACTCCAACTGCAGTCTCCTGAACACAAAGGACCCCAGGGACACACCCTCAGCCTTCATCTATGTCTTACTGAAATGTGGAAAACCCCGGTCACTCTTGCCCAGACTGTGGCCCCTGGGTGATTTTACTCTCCTGGCCTTCCAGCCCCCAGGCCGCCTCCTCTGCCGAAGCTGGGACTGCCAGCCTTTCTTTAGCCTTAGCTTCACCAGAAAGCTGACTTAGCAGCTTTCCTAGTTTTTTTTTCCTCCTTCCTAGCTTTTTCGCCCCAAGTGGCAGTGGCACAGCATCCATTTCTCAGAACAGAAGGCAGAGATGTCTGCTCCTGAGGACCCCCTTTGGGAGAACACGCCTGGGGCAAGGAAGGAGGGCCTTGTTGCAGAGGCTCCGGAGGGCTCCGTCCCTCCCTCATTTTCCTATTGCCAAGGCTAGGAGGGGTGGTGGGAGCACAAGGGATCCAGCCAAGAGAAAGGGAGACTCAGTGGGAAAAACAGGGAGAGACGGAAGAAAGAGAAGACAAAACGAAAGGGATAAAGAGGAAATGAAGGAGAGAGGAAGGGAAGGGAAAGAAAAAGAAAGGAGGGAGGAAGCAGGAGAGCAAAAAGGAGGGCCTGGCCTAGCCCCATGAGGTCAGCACAAGTCACTAAAGGACACACACACACACACCAATTCCCAGGATCCCTCCCTCATGAAAGGGACACAGGTGGGCTGTGAGGCGGGGAGCTCTTGGTCCAACTGTTGCCCGGGCCCCATTGCTGGCAGCTGCTTCCCAGAACAGCTGTCCCACCACCTGTCCGGCTGCCCTAACCCACCACTGGGAACAAAGGGCCCTCAGAGAAGCAGGATCTGTCCTTCCCAATTCCACAGACGAGAAACTGAGGCAGAACTCTGAGACCCTGGCTCCCAGACACTGCCTTAGGCAGCATACTTCCCAGGGATGGATCTCAGCCCCTCGAAGGCTCTGCGGGCCCTTGCTCCTCCCGGGAACGCCTGCCCTGCCCTTTCCATCTTTATTCCCTGCCCGCCTACTTCCCGGCATCTTTCCGACTCCCGCCACAGCCCTGACCATAGCTAACTTCAAAGGCTTCAACGGGCCTTCGGTCCTGAGCTCTACCCACTTGCCTTTCCAGCTGGACCTCTGGATCCACACCACACATTTGGGTTAACCTGGATGGCTCCCTGATGCCGAACACAGTTTTGAGTATTTCCCACTGTTGAGACTTTGTGAACGTGGTTCCCTTCGCAGAAAAACTAGGCCTGTTCCTCCACCCCACGCCCACCCTTGGCAGAAATCCCTCAGGGTCCTGATGCCAGATCTCCAAGAAGCCGTGCGCCTCCCCATACCACGTACCACATCCCAGCAGGGAAGGAAAGAGGCATCTGAGCCCACCCCGGATCTCATTAAACCAGTGCTTCTCAAATACGTCAGAGGAAGCCTGGGCCTGGACAGCACAAGAAATCAGGAGTGGAGGAACCGGGCCTCTACATATGTCACCAGCTCCAACCCCCGGTGAGACATTGCCTTGAACCTAAGCTTCGTGAAGGTGGATATCTGACTCAGTCAGCCAACACCCTTCACTCTCTGGGTTCAGGATCCAGCGCACAATAGCACAGAGAAACTGGAATGAGGTAGGAGCTGGGATACGGCAGCTCCCAGGGGATGCTGGGCCAGCTGAGGCGAGAGGCTGAGGGCAGGAAGAGCCCCCCTGACAATGGCACTCTCAGACGTTAGAGATGGAAGAGCCCTGGATGTCCCAGGTAACGGCTGAGCCCCAGGCCCTCTTATTTTTAAAGTTTTTATTGATTTGAGAGAGAGATAGGAAGGGAGAGGGAGAGAAACATGGATGAAAGAGTGGAACACTGATCAGCTGCCTCCTGCACGCCCCCTACTGGGGATGGCGCCTGCAACCGGGCACGTCCCCCAAAGGGGAATCGGTACATGGGAAGACATTCAACCAACTCAGCCACAATAGCCAGGGCCCCCAGAGGACCAGAGAGGAATGAATTCTTTGGAGTCACACCGAGTCACGTCACTGGCTCTTCCTGGGTCCCCTGTCCCCATGACTGGGCAGTGGGTCCCTTTCAAAGGAAGTGAGCTCGCCCCCCGACCCTCACCACTCAGAGGCAAGGTAAGGGAGAATAATGACAAGCCCCCTTGACCCAGGCAGCAATTTTATCCAAGACACCTTCCTCTGGCCTCTGAGTACAGGCTCTGCTCCTGAGTTCTAAACCCCACTGTAACCCTAGCTCAATGCTGGCAGCTGGGGGCATTCATGCTCCCCCCATCCCCCCTGTCACTGTAGGATGTCATCGTCACCCCTTTTTACAAAATGCTCTCTAGGCCCTTGGGAGTGAACAAATGTGTGCACATGCAGGAGTCCATGTGTGCATCTGTGTGTCCCACACAAAACCCAGATGGGAAGTGACGCACGCCAGTGATGAATAACTAGTTTTGGCCACATGGATGCTGCTTGGGGATGGGAGCCCAGGGCTCTACTGAGCAGGAGGGGGGCCAGCAGCGGTTGTGTGGTCCTGCGCTGGCCTCCGGAGTTCTGCTTTTGGGAAGTTGGGGGCAACGATATGGTGGTAGACAGTACCCCTAGACTGAGGGCGAGGGGGGCACTCTGAGACGGACCACGCCCCTCCCCAGGCAGGGCCCATGCTATCCCAAGGCCACCTCCTCCACCAGGCCCAGCTGGCCCCTTGCCCTGAGCTCCTCCCATGACCTCAGCCCCCAGGAGCAGGGCCGAGACAACGGGCTGGCCGTCTACCCACCCAGCCTGGGCCGGCCTCTCCCGTGACGGACGGGCGGAACCTGGGAGCTTGTCTCCCGAGTCCATCTCTCCAGGCCGGCCTGGCCGCCGGCCAGTGCTGCAGTACGGTGGCAGGGACGCCTGGCCATCGGTCCCCTCCTCCAGCCCTCGGGTCAGTATTCCTCCCGGAATGCCCTCCCTGCTTGGGTGAGGCCAGCCAAGCGAGGCCCCTCACTCCGGGCCGTGGTATCCTGCCTGCCAGGGGGAGGAGAGGTCTGGGAATGGCATGAGCACCTCACCCTAGAGAGGAGTATTCTGGGGGTGCATGATTCCTGAACGGGGCAGTGTGGAACCCCGTGCCTTCTCCCCACCCCGAGGAGTCCAGCCCCGGAGCAGGTGGTCCAGCCCTCCCAGCTGAAGAAGGGGAGACAATGGCTGTGGCAGGGAAGGAGGGCACTCCCGCTCCTCCCCCACCAGGGAGCCCCTGGCACCGGCGATGGGGCCCAGGGCTCGGAAGGTCTGCTCGGGGCTCCTCTCCTCTTCCTGGGGGCTCCCCGCAGGCTTGTGCGCCTGAGGGCGTCCTCCCAGGGCCCCCGGCCGGCCCCCTGGGCATCTCCCCGTCCAGCCCCCCGGGGCCACGCGCCCGCGCCCCCCGGCCGGACCCCGCTCCCTCCCGGGCGCCCGGGCCGGCAGCGCCCCCCGGCCCCCGGCGCCTCCCCGGGGCGCGCACCAAGGCGGCCCCCGCTCCCCCGGGGCCGCCCCTCCCCTCCCGCAGCCGAGCGGCGGGCGGCGGGAGACAAAGGCGCGGGGACAAAGGGGCCGCGGGCGGGCGGCGGGCGGGCGGGGGCGGGGGGCTCACCAGTCGGCCGCGCTCTCCTCGCGGATCACCTCCTCGTACGCCGCCAGCAGCTCCAGGCGGTGGCCGCTGAAGCTGACGCCGGCCATGCTGCGGGGCGGACGGAGGCCGAGCGACGGATGCACGGACGGACAGACGGAGGCGGAGGAGGGCGGGGAGGAGGGAGTCGCCGCCGTCGCCGCCGCCGCCTCGGAGCCTCTGCAGCGCTGCGAGCGGAGAGAGCCAGCGGCCGGGGGAAGGGAGCCGGCCGGCGGGGGGCGGGGGGCGCTGGCTCCGCCCGGCTCGTCCCTCCGCCTCGGTCCTAGCGCCGCCCCGGCCCGGCCCAGGGGGAGGTCCGCCCCCCCTTCCCGGCCTGCCTCGGGCGCCCCCGCGCCCCTCAGCCGGCGCCCTTTCGCCCGCGCGGGTCGGCCCCCCGGCTCTCAGGGTCTGTCCCACCCGCGGCCCCAGCCCTCCCCCCCCCACGCCTCGGGCTCACCCTCTTCCTCAACCCCAACCTCCCCAGCTCCGTTTCATTCTTATCAGCTCCCCGTCCAATCCCCAGTCCACTTCACTCCAATCCGGCCAGCCCCGTTCCTTGCTTAATTCATCTCTATCCGGGCTTCATCCCCATCCCCGGTCCATCCCTCCCCCCCACCCCAAGCCACAAAGCACACACCCCCATCTGCCGCCCATCCGCACCCCTGAAAGGCCCATTCCTAGTCCATCAGGGTCACTGTCCATTGCCATCTGCACCCCAACCCCAAATTCAGCCGCATTTCTTTCCCATCCCAGCAGCTCCAGCCTCATTCCCAACTCAATGCCTAATATGCACCAACCCCCCAATTCATGAAACCCCATCCCTAGCTGCACCCTCCTCAGTCCAGTCTATCCTGTTCCCATTCTGATCCCAGTTACCAAACACACCCCTCCATCCCTGCCTCCGTGACCATTCCCAGCCCCAACTCACATCCTTACCCCAGCATTGCCATCCCCTTCCACCACCTCTGCCCCACCACTAGGCTGAGCTCCCCTCCCTACCAGCTGCCTCCTGGGCCCTCTGGGAACCAGCCTTGGAAATCCTTTGCCTTGTCCCTAAGCCTCAAGCCTCCCAGCGTAGACTTCCTTCTGGAAGTAGCATCTGAGTTCTGAGTTGGCCAAGACAAATAAGAGAGTAAGTAGTGTGGGTATTGATCTCCAGCAGCAGTTCCCAGTGCTTTAGGGAAGGACGGCCCTCTTACAATTCACCACGTTTTCCCGACCCCTGCCTGGGAAACTCTGTGCCCCATATGTCCCTGGATCCCTGGCCCTGGCAGCTTCTCCACAGCCCACACTTGGAACAGAATTTGGGAGGTCAGAGGATTTGGGAGAGGGAGGAGACCCCATAGCAGGGCTAAAGGGACCTGGGACAAGTAGGTAGAGGGATGTTGGGCCTCAGCCTGAAGCACACAACTGTTGATAAAGTCTGCACGGGAACCCACATCACTACAGCACACCACATACCCTCCTCACTCCCCCTTCCACAGGTAGCGGCTAGCCTGTCCTGGAATGTAGTCAGATGTAGTTCCCCCCCAGGCTATAGCCAGCCAGAGGGTATAGGGCAGGAGTCAGGGAGTATGTGTCCTGGACAAGGAGGAAGTGTATCTAGTGCAGTAGCATCCATGCTCAGGCATCCGTGTTACATAAAATCCCTTAAGGCTGAGAGACTAAAGAAAAAGGCTGACAACTCTACATTATATCAAGAGTTTATAAGGGAACTTACAGAGATGCATCTTGGGCGGCGGCAAGATGAGGTGGCGACCCTGTGTGCCGAGTGGCTGACACTAAGGGGTTACATATATAGGAAAGGGCAGGATGGAAGGGGGTGCTAGGGGTGACCCTCCCCAGATAAAAGGAAAATGCTTGCTTGTAGGTAATGGCCTATTCCAGGAACCAGGACAAAGGGAAGCATAGGGCAGGCGTTGATCCGTCTCTGAGGGTGCTTATGGGAAGTGACCTCTGATTTGGCCCTGATCTAGCTGGTCCCAGCCTGCAGGCCCAGCAGCAGTCACCTCATTGAACAGTCAGTCTCTACCACAATCCCTCCCAGCCTGTTCTTCGGGCTGATTTTTCCACTCGAGGCTCCAGAGGGGGAGCATATAATCCAGGACGGTGGGTCAGACCCAGTGACCGCTTCAGGGATGGACACGTGACCCAAATCAGTCCAATGGGCACCAGCCCCCCAGGACTTTTGCTGGAATCATTAAAAAGGCTCCACTGGGGCTGCTGAGCTGGCAGGATGTGGGCCTGGAGCTGGCGGAGGGGTGTCTTTGCCAATGATGGGGAGAGCCTCCTGAGAAAAAAGCCGGCACTGAGGAAAGCTGCGCCGAGATGAACAGAAACTCAGGAAAACACCCCGGGTACCAGATGCCACCCATCTGAAGCCATTAACCTTTCCAGTTAAATGAGATAACTTCTCCGTTTCTAATGAAACTAGTTCGAATCGCAGTTGAAAGAGTCCTTCCTGATCTACTTAGTCCCCAAGTAATGGTGGTTACTTTTGTCAGTGGCAAGAAGGTGAGTTGACCTTCTAGTCCCCCAGGTTTTGATTGGCACCCAGGCTAGTCCCTCCCTGAGCACTGTAGTGACCCACTGCAGCCTCCCCCACTGCACAATGCCCCCACCTCCCAAGCTCTCCTCAGGCTCCCAGCAAGCTTCTGTTTGTCACCTCATCGCCCCTGGAACTCTAGCCGCCCCCCCCACCGATTGGGGAGGAGCCCCACCTCCACTCTCAGGGTTCGCTTTGGACTCAGGGCGGCTGCTGCTCCTTTGGTGCCGTGGGGCTCGCCCCTAAACCCACGGCCTCAGCTCCCTGCCCGTAGCATGACCACATGGAGGGGTACGCAGGGTTGTGTGCATTTTGTGTGTTCCAAGGCCACACAGCACGGAAGAGGCAGAACCAGAATCATCAGTTGCTGCCTCTGTTCTCTGTACCCTGGTGAAACAGTTGCTTGCCCTCCACTGCCTCTTCCTGCTGGCTTCAAATGAGCTCCAGCCTCTGGAAGCTGGAAAAAGCCTCTCTCTTGCTGGTTGTCTTTCCAGTTGCCCACTCAGCCCCCTGCCATGGGCTCTGCCCCCTCAGTTGGGGAGACTGAACTCTCCAAGGGTGCTAATGGCCCCCCTGCCAGACACCAGGACATTTCTCAGTCACACACACCCCCCTCCGCCCCCCAGCCGCACAGCCTGCATCCGGCTTTGGAACACCACGATCCCTGCAGCTCTGTGGTGGGGACAGCCTGAGGTGCAGTGAGGAGCAGACCCTTTGATCCTTGGCGCTGCAGACCTGGGTCATGCTGGCTGGTGGCTCTGGACAGGCCAGTTTCCCGCTCTGAGCCTCGGGGCCCTTGTCTGAAACACGCCATTAATGAGCTTTCTCTTAAGTGCATTGTGAGGACTAGATGAAATTAAGTGGTTGCTCTGAAGGTGGGTGCTGGCAGAGGTGACCATTCAGAACAGGTACCCCATGCTCATTCTTACTTCCATCTAGGCGAGCCCTCTTTCCTAGGTTCCGTCCCCACCTCTCTGCTCTTCACTTTCCCCTTACCTTCTCCCACCTTCCCTGGGCAGCCGCCTTCGCCTTCCCAGCGTCCTCCCTCCACCCCTCCTGGCGCTGAGCGGAGTGAGTGGCTGCGAGTGGTCCTCCTGGCCACCACAGCCAGCCTTCTAAGAGAGCTGTCTGCACTCTCTTTCTACGTCCTCCTTCCTCCCCTTGTTCCTCTAACCCAGGCAGTGGCCCAGCTCTCAGCTAAACTGATCTGGCTAAATGTTACCTTGTTGCGAAATGCCTCTAGACGCCTGGCCTTATCTGCCTGCTTGACACTGTTGGCAGTTTCTGGAAACACTCTTGCCCAGCCCCAGCCCCCCCACCACAGCCTCCAGGCCCACAGCTCTCCTCTGTGGCGGCCCCGGCCTCCTCTGCCCAGAGCTGTGATGCTGGTGCTTCCTGGGCTCCATCTCTTATCTATGCTGGGGCCCTGGCTGACCTCACACTGCATTTGGCCCACATTTATTGTTTTGTTTTAAATAGGATTTTAAGAAATCTTAGTTGCCAACATTAGAAAACCAGATTTCACATAAAGGTCTGAATCTCTGGATGCTGTTAATGAACTGGCAGATCTGGCCACAGCGCGGCATTACCACCTGGCAGCCCTGGGTTGAGGCTGAGGGTGGCTGCCTGGGAGAAGCCTCTCCCCGAGGACTCCCAGCAGCACTCACCATTCACCCCTGTGATCTCACTTGCTTGTTTCCATGGAAACCAAGTGTGGACCGAGGGCTTCATGGTTCAAGAGAAACGGTAGAGAATACATGTCACTGTGGAAGTGGGAGATACTGTTTAATATGCTACGGATGTCTATGTTGAAAGAAAACCATATCCCTCTGCTTTTCTCTTGGCAGACCTGCCTGGGTCCAGCTCTGTGATGACTGCCCCAGACCTGTCCCAAACTCATTCCAGAACTGAATCCCAGGCGAAGCCAGACTTGAATCTTCAGCTGCTCCCTGAATGTGTCCTAAATGTTTCATAGGCACCTTCTTCAGTCTCTCAACAAACATGTTTTGGCCTTGCAGTATGCGCCAGGCACTGACAAGGCATCATGAAAATAACACAGGAAGCCCTGTAATCATTGCCCAGGGTCAAGAGAACAGACCCTTCTCTACTCTTAAAGGGGAGGGGCCCAAGCTTTTGAGAACACCAACAACTTCAGATGTCCATGCCAAGGAGCCCGAAGGACGGACAGGTGGTCATGGATATGCGGTTGTCCTGGCCTAGTTTGGGCCCTCTCTCCAGTCCCTTTCCAGTCCAGGCTTAGGACCGGAGCGATGACAATCCCCCCAGGGTGGAGGGGGACACCAGTAAGAAGCAAGAGCTCCCACATAGGTAAGGCCAACACCAGAGTCTCCAGGTGTCAAGGTACCAGGCAGAAGTGAGCCTCCCATTTCAACTCTTCTCTCTGACCTCCACACCAGGCTAGACCAGGATCCCCCTCCTCACTCCCCCACCCTCCCACCCCCGCTCTGTGGGTACCTTGGCCTAGCACATGGAATCCCCCTTCCTCTCCTCCAGCTGACCAAGAGCCCTCCTTGTCCCCATCACAAGTTCCATTAGGATGGTTAGCCCTAAGAAAACCAGCTTAATCTCTACCCTGATATGTGCCTGAAATCCCACCATTCCTCATGCACAGGGAGGAAGCGCACACAGCACACAACTGGATACATGTTTATTGTGGCACTGGATGTGAACAGGGGCCGGTGTGGCCAGCACCGTGTGCAATGGTGATGGAGGGAGTGAGGGAGATAAAGGAGGTGAGGCAGGGCCCAGGGAACCCCAGGCTTGGGCCAGGGGTCGGGGATGGGGTGACCTTTGCCAACCCTCCCCAGAAATCTGGTGGGATGACTCCAGAAACAGTGACCCCTTCAGCTGGGCAGGGAGAGGCAGTAGTGGGCTGGAAGGGCTCATACGTGGGAGAAGGCATGGCTCTTGCAAAGGGGTTTGTCCTTCTTGGAGTAGAAAGTCTTTCCTTCCAGGTTGATCTGACATATCTGGGGACAGCCAGGGTCTAGTCATTTGGGGGTGGGGGTAGCCGGAAAAGCCCCTTCCCAACCTCTCGTGAATCCCAGGGGCAGGCAGTGGAGGAAAGCTGGTGAAGACCACAGGGTGCTGGAGGTGGAACCCAAGACTGAGGGGGCACTCACCGCACACACAAAGCACGTGTCATGCCAGCTGAAGCCCAGGGCCTCCAGGAAGCGGTCCCCAGCGTCGATCTTGAAGTCACAGCCTCGGCATTTTGTGCCAAACATCTTCTCATAGTCTGGGAGGGATGGAGGCAGAGAGGAAGGAGCTGGGTTCTCACCTGCATTGGCCACGCCCCTTTTGCCTGGCCCTGTCCTTTATTTCTTTTTTAAAAAAGTTTTTATTGATTTTATTGATGTATTCATTTAAATACTAGAGGCCCGGTGCACAAAATTTGTGCACAGGGGCGGGGGGTGGTGTGTCCCCTCAGCCCAGCCTGCACCCTCTCCAATCTGGGACCCCTTGGGGGATGTCTGGCTGCAGGTTTAGGCTTGATCCCTGCTGGCAGTCAGACATCCCCCTCACAATCCTGGACTGCTGGCTCTTAACTGCTCACCTGGCTGGTCGCCCCTAACTGCTCCCCCCCGTCCCCCTCCCCCGCTGGTCTGGTTGTGCCTAACTGCCCCCTGCTACCAGCCAGATTGCCCTCAACTGCCCGCCCTCCGCCAGCCTGGTCACCTTTTTTTTTAAAAACAAACAAACATATTTTATTGATTTTTACAGAGAGGAAGGGAGAGGGTTAGAGAGTTAGAAACATCCATGAGAGAGAAACATCAATCAGCTGCCTCCTACACATTCCCTACTGGGTATGTGCCCAGAACTAAGGTACATGCTTTTGACTGGAATGGAACCTGGGACCCTTGAGTCTATAGGCTGACACTCTATCCACTGAGTCAAGCCAGTCAGGGAGGCCTGGTCACCTCTCACTGGTCCCCCCACCCCCGCCGGCCTAGCAACCCCCAACTGCTCCCCCCTACGGGCCTGGTCGCCCCACACAGCTTGCTGTTCAGTTGTTTGGTTGTCCCTCACTAATCCCCCTGCCAGCCTGGTTGTAGGCAGTCATCTTTGTGAGGGGATGAGGTTAATTTGCATATTACCTCTTTATTATATAGGATATTTTTATTGATTTCAGAGAGGAAGGGAAAGGGAGAGAGAGATAGAAACATCAATGACATGAGAGAATCATCTATTGGCTGCCTCCTGCACACCCCCTACTGGGGAATGAGCCTGCAACCTGGTATGTGCCCTTGACTAGAATCGAACCTGGGACCCTTCAGTCTGCAGGTCAATGCTCTATCCATTGAGCCAAACCAGCCAGGGCTGTTTTATTAATTTTAGAGAGAGAAGGGAGAGGGATAGAAACACCAATGAGAAACATCACATCTATTGGCTACCCCCTGCACGCCCCCTACCGAGGATCAAACCTGCAATCCTGGGCACGTATCCTAACTGGGAATCGAACCTGGGATTTCTTGGTTCATGGGTCAATGCTCAACCACTGAGCAACACCAGCGAGGAAGCCCTGCCCCCTATTTCTTACCTCGCTCACAGTAGGGCACCCCTTCTTCCATGTAGAAGGCCCTGTTCCGAATGGGTGTCTTGCATGCTGCGCAGGTGAAGCAATGCACGTGCCAAGTCATCTTCAGGGCATGCATGATTTCCTGGGAGGAGATAACAGTCAACTGGCAGCTCAACCCCTCCTTCCCACACCCTATCTCCTACCCTGAGGTCTCATGGTAATGTCCACGAATCCTCTCATTTGGCATGTTCAAAGCTTGGCTCCCAATCTCCATACCCCTAATCTGCTCCTCCCACAGCTGTCCTCACCTCCATTTTTGGCAACTTCATCCTTTCACCAACACAGGCCAAATTCCCCTCTCACACCCTATATCAGGTTCACAAGGGAATCCTGTTGGGCCCACCTTCATGATGCATCCAGATCCTGACCACTGCTCACAGACTCCCTGATGAGGGTGTGAGCCTTGCACATCTCTGGTGAGGTACCCTATAAAACCAGCCTCCACACTTCTCCCTCTGCTCCTATAAACGGATGTTGACCTGAGCCAGGCCACAGCTCTCTGCTGGAATCCCTGCCTGCTCCACATTTCTCGGAGCAAAAGCCACAGCCCCGTGATGGGCCCAGAGGCCAGCAGGTCTAGCCCATCCTTCTGCTGCCTCTACATAAGACTCTCGCCCATGGTCAAGGCACCACACACCATCTTGGGGTTTCACATCAGCTGGCCCCTCTGCCTGGATTGCTCTGCAAGGTTCAGACCTCACCTCTTTCAAGTTCCTGCTCAAATGTCACCTTTTCCATGAGGCCCACTCTGATAACATGGGTTCATACATTTATTTAATGGAAGAGTAGCCCTAGCTGGTTGGTTCAGTGGATAGAGCACTGGCTTGCAGACCAAAAGGTCCTAGGTTTGATTCCAGTCAAAGACATGTATCTTTTTTATTTTTAATATATATTTTTTTATTGATTTCAGAGAGGAAGGGAGAGAGATAGAAAAATCAATGATGAGAGAAAATAATTGATTGGCTGTCTCTTGCACATCCCCTACTGGGGGGCAGAGGGAGCATGTGCCCTTGGCCAGAATCAAACCTGAGACCCTTTAATCTTCAGGCCAACACTCCTATCTACTGAGCCAAACCGGCTAGGGCAAGGGCATATATCTTGGTTGCAGACTTCACCTCCCTCCTCACCCTACCTGCGGCCCAAGGCCCTGGTCGGGGCTCATGCAAGGAGGCAACCAATCAATGTGTTTCTCTCATATCGATATTTCTGTCTTTCCCCCTCTCCTCCATGCTCTCTAAAAATCAAAAGAAAAATATCCTCAGATGAGGATTTAAAAAAATAAAAATGGAAGAGTGTGGACCAAGCTCTATCTGAATGTGGCCAGCGTCTAGGTCTCAGATATACCATGTCTACTCTCCACACATTTATGTCACATCTTACATCACAAGCACCCTAGGCAGGACTCACTGCCCAGAGAAAACAACATGTCCCCAGAAGACAGCAGAAATGGGTTTTATGCCCCTGTTTGGTTGACTTCAAAGCTAGCTCCTCCCACTGCCTAAGATAGGACAGGGGCTCCAGCAGGATGTGGGGGCCCACAGCTGGGCCCAGTGGGTACAGGGCAGGAAGGCAGGCTTCTGCTGGTATTCACAAGGACCTATGAGCAGTATGTCTATTTTACCCCTAATTTCCTAAACCTGTCTGCTTCTCCCACCCCCAAGCCCCTGACCCCAGCAGCCTCAGCCCCCCCAGCTTCTAACACAGCCCCTGTCACCTCTTCCACCTCAACTCACACTTTCCTGGGTGTCGCCTTGTAACACAAGCTATTCCTTCTGCCTGCAGCACTGTCCCTGCTTCTTCTCCAAGCTAATTCCTACCCATTTTTTAAAAATGTATTTTTATATTTATTTACTGATTTCAAAGAGAGGAAGGGAGAGGGAGAGAGAATCGCTGATCAGCTGCCTCCTGTACACCCTGGCTGGGGATCAAGGCAACAACCAGGCAAGTACCCTGACCGAGAATCTCCTGGTTCATGGGTTGACACTCAACCACTAAGCAACACTGGCTGAACTAATACCTACTACACATTTTAAGTTCAAGTTAGAGGCCACTCCTTCGAGTGTTTACTGACCACCTACTATATAAGGGCACAGTATAAAGCGTGAACAGCTCAGCTGGTGCTGAGCATCAACTTATGAAGTAGGAAGCTGTGGTTCCATTCCCAGTCAGGGCACATGCCCAGGTTGCAAGCTAAATCCCAAGTGTGGAGCGTGTAGGAGACAGCCGATCGTTGATGTTTCTGTCTCTCCTTCTCCATTACTCTCTGAAATAAAAATATATTTAAAAATTTAAAAATACAACATGAATAAAACAGCCCAGTCCCAGCCTATGTTCAAACCTGGGGAAGACATGTTATAAAAGGGCTGGGGTGGTGAGTAAATTGTGCGGTGTCAAGCCTGGTGGGAAGGGTGGGCATAAGAAAGGTGTTCCCGAGAACATCCTGAGTCCCGGAGGCGAATGAAGGAGAGAATGCTGGTGTTCTGCCAGAGGACACCTGTGCAAAGGCCCTGAAGGGAGGAGGGAGGAGAGACAAGCACCTGTGGCTGGATTACCAGGGTGAGGAGGCTGGTGCTGAGTGGTGAGCCTTGAGAGCACGGGTCCCAGACCAGAATGGGTTCTTTCTAATATGTCCCCCATCATCCAGAGCTTCCCTCCAACTCCTCTGGAACAACTGAATCGCCCTGTGCCTCTCCCCATTCTCCACACTGAGCTCTGAGGACAGGAAGTCTCCAGACTGGACGCAGGCAGGGTACACAGCCCATGGCAGGTTGGGGAGGTCAGCCTCTTAGCCCCTCAAAGGTGAGGTGCTCCGTCGGGTCTAGCAGGCCCTGGAATCCCCACAAGAGGGGAAGCTGAGGCTGCAGGGCCACTCTGTGGAACCACCAGCGTGGGCCAGGGCAGGAGCAGAGTTTGCCATCAAAGCTCACTCCAGAACCCAGGATTCAGCCTGTTCTGTGAGCCTCAGCTCCTCATCTGTGGCCTGGGTGATAAACCTGCCTACCTAGGACCTGGAGGGAGAGGGGCAGGAGGAGAGTGCAGTGCAATTCCAGCAGAAATCCAGATGCCCAGCTCAAGAGATCCTGGGATCCAGCCCATTTTCCAGAAAAGTCAAATGGCGGTGCCTATTCTGGCAGGGAAATGGCTGTGATCTTGGACAAAATTCCATCATCTATCAGAAAGAAATCACCAAACTGCCAGAACTGGTTTGGCTCAGTGGATAGAGCGTCGGCCTGCGGACTGAAAGGTCCCAGGTTCGATTCTAGTCAAGGGCATGTACCTTGGTTGCGGGCACATCTCCAGTGTGGGGCGTGCAGGAGGCAGCTGATCGATATCTCTCTCTCATCAATGTTTCTGACTTTCTATCCCTCTCCCTTCCTCTCTGTAAAAAATCAATAAAATAAAAATAAAAATAAAAATAAATCACCAAACTGACTTCATGATTGTGAAGCTGGATGCCTACACACAGTAAGTGCCACATGAACTGTCACTATAATGACAAAGACTGTGATAATGTCCATTCTCCCATCTAATGATGGAACCTCTTTTTGCTGGTCACATGGCTGCCCTACATGGACTATAGCCTCCCTTGAAGCTCAGTGGGGTCATAAGACTGAGTTCTGGAAGCAGAGGGCTGAGTGGCAGCATCTTCTAAAGACAGCCGACATGGGCCGTCCATTCCTCCCTTCCTTCCACTGAGACTACACACACAGCATACAATCTGCTGGCGGGAACATGAAGATTTTGGCTGAGGCCCAAAGCCATGGGCTGTAAGTGATAAGTAAACCTGTGCAGACAATGGCTGAGTAACAAGATCTAGGAGCCTGGATCCGTCTACCAGTCCTGGGCTGCTCACCTCTGGACTTTAAAAAAAATATGCTTTTAATTATTTCAGCGAGAGGGAAGGAGAGGGAGAAATAGAAGCATCAATGATAAGAAAACCACTGACCCACTACCTCTTACACACACCCCACTGGGAATCAAGCCTGTAACCTGGGCATGTGCCCTAACCGGGAATCGAAACGTGAGCTCCTGGTTCATAGGTTGACAGTCAGCCAGAGCCACACCAGCCAGGCTAAAGTTTCTGAGGTGAGAAATAAGTTACCATCATTTTGAATTTTCTACCACTGGCAATCAAGGTAACCTAAAATGAGTATCACCACAGAGCTCTCTGGCTACCTGTGGCAGCTCTGCCTCTGGACCCAGAAATAAGAAGCATGAGTGACAGGAAGAGCCCAAGCTGGAGTCAGCGGGGTCTGAGGCTGTTCCCAACTCGTCCCCCACTTTGTGAAGCCTCTTGCTCCTTTGTGGACTTCGGTTTCCATAAATGTACAACAGCAACCCCCTCAGCTTGTCATCTCTGCTTGTCCCGTACCCTTTTCTCCGGCTCTGTCTTCAGCCCGATCCCCTCCGCATTCCCTTCCCCAGTGTGAACTCCTGTCTCTTCACAAGGTGTCCCCAGCATGGGGCTCACTGCCACACTTAACAAAGAGAACTAACGGGGGAAGGCAGGCAGCCCATCACACCCTTAGCACTGACAGGTGCTGACCTACATCCCAAGCCAGCCCCAATGGCAGCTTGGTTGCCCTGCAGGAAACCTGGCCAGGCTATGTATGCTGTGTGTGCAGTCTCAGTGGGAAGACTAAGATTTTGGATCACAAGTTTTTGAGTGTGAGTTTCTGGTTTTGCCACTCAAGGTCCTGTGTCCTTCAAGCACTCCAAGCCATCTCTCAGAGGCTTCATTTTCTCACACATTAGGGGTGCAGACACTTAGAACAGCCTCTCCAAAGACTGGCACAAATAACCCCCTCCTCTTGTCTTCCACTCTTAGGAATTTGCTCTGCGGCCCAGGTGCCTAGCTCTAACTACTGAGATAAAGATGCACATTTCCTGGTTTTTCTTCCAGAGTTAAAAGGCAAAACTTCATTTAAAAAAATACCATTTGCCCCTCTGCCTCCTTCCTGTCTGCAGCAAGAATATATAAGACCAGGGTCTTGCACAGTCACCTGGCAACCATGTTAGGATAAGTTTGGGGACTTAGTCTAAAGGCTAAGGATTTTGGAGCAAAAAAGGCAGGAAAAACCTAAAGGCATTCTTAAGCCGCTATTCCAGCCCTGCGATTTTTATGATTAAATATAACCCCTTCTGCCTAAATATCTGCAGTGGGCTTTTCTGTCATTGCAGCCAAATGCAATGCCACAGCCACAGCTTGTTTCAACCTGATCCACATGTGCTCCCCTGCTTCAGGGGACATTATGCTGGTTTTAATTCAGAGAACCAGTCTTCCCCCATTCTCAGCCAACTCCCGCTCCAGGGCCCGTGTCACTAGGCCAAGCCAATCAGAGACACAGGGCTTGGGTCAGAGATGGGCATGTGACGCAAGCCAGGCCGATGAGCAGCAGCACTGGCACTCTTGATGCATCAACTGGCCCAGAAGTGAAGCTGACGTTCACTCTGCAGTGCTAAGCTGGAGATGTAACCTGGAGCTGCTGTGGCTCCGTTTTTGCTGCCTTCTAGGGAACAGCAAGCTGGGAATGAAGCCAACAATGAAACAGAGGCAAGTAGCAGGAAGAGTCCTGATGACCTCGGGACCTGCCATCAGCTGGGCCTGAAATTTAGCACCCCTTGGGCCTGCCAGTTATTTGAGCCAATACACTTTTTTGTTGTTGTTGTTAATCCTCACCAGAGGATATTTTTTCCCATTGATTTTTAGAAAGAGGGAAAGGGAGGGAGAGAGAAACACCCATTGTTTGCCTCCTGCACACGTCCAACTGGGGATCAGGGGTCAAACATGCAACCCAGGTAGGTGCCCTTGCCCTTGACCAGGAATCGAACCCACAACCCTTTGGTGCATGGGCTGATGCTCTAACCACTGAGCACACCTGCCAGGACTGAGCCAACACACTCTTGCTCAAGCCCCTTTGAGTAGGATTCCGGTCGTTAAAAAGGATCCTGGCAAATGCAAAGTGAGACCAACAGAGCAACCATTAAGCTACTAAGGATCGAAAGGGCTCATGCAGGTAGAGCCCCTCAATGCCAACAGGGTAAGATGCACCTTCCCACCCACCTGCCAACCCCACTCACGCCTGTGATCTTTTTCTTGCACTTGGCACAGCTGGGTGCATAGCGCATGTCATAGCAGGGTGGGCAGAAGATGGCACCCTTCTCCTCGAAGAAGCCGCCCTCTTCCAGGACCATCCCACACTGGCTGCACACAAACTCCTCAGGGTGGTACGCGTGACCCAGTGCCACCAGGTAACGGCCCCTGAGCAGGAGGTGAGGGCAGTGAGAGGGAGACATACAAATGAGGTGGGAGCTCCTGGCCTGAGCCCAAGCAGGTTTACTGAACATCTATTCTGAAGCCTGGAAGGGTAAGTTCATTCTCTGCATTTCCCAAGGAAGGGAGAAAATAGGCTTAGGAGATGACTTGCCCATGGTCACACAGGGAGAATAATGAAGCTGTATCGCTTTATGACATGAGTGGGGCAGTGCTGGAATAGGGGAGAGGGTTATATTGGGTGGGGCTGCTGGCTTGGGCCCAATGAGATAAGCCTGAGGAACTGGGGCCCTGCAGGGCAAAAGGCTCAGTGTCCCTAAGTCCAGTGGGTACCTGAGCTGATGCTATCTTGCCTGCCTGGTCTATCTGGCCTGGGGAGAGGTCCACAGGTCCCACGTTCTGCAGAGCATCAGAGCTGACAGGAGTCAAGAGCAGGGGTGGAGCCCAGAACTGGAAAGCCTCTAGATTAGAATATGGTACTTTGATTCTGGGGGGTGTTTTGGGATCTTGTTGGACCCCAGAGAGCAGTGCAGAGGAGGGGCAGAGCAGAGACTAAATAGAGACCAAGCAAATAGGAGGGAGAGAGGCAGAGGGGCTTGGAGGGGCAGGCCCTTCTCTGCCTGAGAGCAGCCAGTCTATGGGTGAGCTCTGATGCATCACTGGCACTTGCTTCCATTTCACTGGGGTAGACGCTCATACTGATGTGGGGAGGGGAAAAGTGATGCAAGATTCAGAATCTGAGGACCCAAGTCAGGTTCCTATCCCCTCTCCAAATGGGAACTGAATCTGTATCCTGTGCAATGGCAGCTGAGATGAGTGGAGAGACAGATGGGGGAACAGGGGTCGGAAAGACCTAGGTCAAGGCATCAGGACAGGAAAGGAACAGGGCACCCACCGGATGACCTTGCGGCACTGGTGGCACACAGGAGTCTTGCCATTGCTGCCACCGCCCCCTCCTGTGCCCCCTCCAGCAGCCGCCTGCACGATGGAGGTGCGGTTCTGCAGAGGCGTGGGTGTGGCGGGCTGGCTGTGCCGGGTCAGCACCGTGCTCGTCTTGTCTGGAGCATAGCGCTCAGCAAAGGCAGGGTCCACAGCCCAGGGTGGGCGGCTGGTAGGGCTGGGGGTGGTAGGGCCTGCCAAGGCCAAGGAAAGTGGCTCCGGGGGGTGCCCAATGACCCCAAATGACAGGGATAGAACCCAAGGCAGCTTGGAGGGACCCACCACCCCCATAACCTGGAGGCCACCCACCCTTCCCCAGGCCCAAGCCCACTCTCACCAGGCCAAGGTTCCTGGGATGTAGCTGAGGCTGGGACTGGGGCTTCTGTCCTGGGCACCTGGCTGCAAGATCTGCCATTCAAGGCACTGCACGGCTGGGTCTCCTAACAAGACCCCACCCCCCTGTTGGGCCCATGGGAGATGCCTGGGTGCATGCGGCTGGACTCCAGGTCCCACTGGGTAGGGATTGGGTCAGGCAGCTTCTCCCAGCCAGGTTTCAGCAGGCCTGTCTATTGTACAGGGCTGGGAGGTGGAGCAAGGATCTTGCTTCCAGAGCAGCTCTTGGGACTTCCTCATCCCCAAAATCCAGCTCTGAAGGCAGGACCCTCTTTGTCAGGCACCACCTCCCATTAAGACCCAGACTAACAGGGCCCACACTAGGTCTAAACAATCTAATTAACCCACACCCCCAATACAAACCAAGCCCACAACGACAGAGGCAGAGAAAGGAGGACTGAGTGTTTATTTCCATGCCCAAGCCAGCACAGACCTGGTAGACAGTAGTACCAGAGGGCAAAGAGGGAAGGCAGTGGCAGATGAAGCCAGGCCCTATGCCAGGCGGGCAGCCAGGGTCAGGCCAGCAGGAGGCTCAGTACAGGAGCAGAAAAGATGTGGGCCAGGTAGGCAAAAGCTGGAGGCACCAGGGGTGCCCTGGGCAGGAGGAAGAGAGAGAGAGGCAGAGAGGACAGCTGGCCAGCCAGCGACGGGCTACGACTGCACGTTGAGCACGTGGGCAGAGCGCTGGTGGTGCCAGTCCCGGAGGCGGGTGTAGCGTGGGCTCTGCAGCTCCAGGACATACTTTTCCCTGAGGGGCAGAGAGAGAAGGAGGAGGAAGTCGAAGGAAGGAAGGGAGAAAAGAAAGGAGGAAGGAAGGAAGGAAGGAAGGAAGGAAGAAAGGAAGGAAAAAAGGGAGGAAGGAAGGGAGGAAGGAAGGGAGGGAGGGAGGATGGAGAGCCCTGGCTAGGGACCCCCAGGAGCAGACATAGGGTGGTGGCTGGAATGGGAGAGGCAGCAGATGAGAAAAAAGGACCGGTGTCTGTCCTTTTACCTTGACTTCCTCAGATGCTCCTCATCCGGGTCTTGCACTGAGAAAGCAGAGGCAGGCATTGAGCAAGAGAAGACAGAGGGCCACCCCAGCCCTGAGCCTGGCAAAGGGTCACAGGGTGCCTAGCCAGCTCTGGCTGAGCCCAGGTCCAGGCTGGGGGCCAGGAGGAGAGTTTGCCCTGCCCTGGGCTGCCACTTACTGAACTCGGTGCCTGTGAGGTGGGCAAGGATGCGGAAGGAACGGGATTGGCCTGTTCCGGGCCGTGGCCGCCAGTCTTCCGTGTCCTCCATCAGCCGCTGCTTGCTGGCGTCTGGGACCAGCGGTCGGAGCGGCTGTCTGTGGGGAGGGTGTGGCTCAGAACCTCCCGCCAGGGGTGACCAGTGGGGTAGCCCCTCCCGGAATTTGTGCATGTGGGCTATAGTGATGGGAGAGTGGGTAAGGGCAAGGCCAGGACCCTGCTGGGTGAAGGAGGGGGTAGGGTAGATAAGGGAGAGGGAGCCAGGGTAGGAAGGGGCCACCACCCAGAATGCCAACAGGAAGGAAGAAAGGGACAAGCAGAGGGGGCTCACTGACTTGTCAGGGGTCTGCACCTGTGGAGGAAATAGACAGATGGGACAGGTAAAGGAAAAAAGGGACAGATACATGGGAAGAAGAAAGATAGCATGGGGTCAGAGTGGCCAGGGGCATGGCTGCACTGAGTGACTGAGTCTCAGTGGGCCCAACACCAAACCCCAACCCTGGGTGCCAGCAGGGGGCGCTGCCTGGCTCAGAGCTCCCATATGGGCAGTAGCCATATCACCCTAGGAGGGACCCTAAACCTGCAGTCCCTGCCCCGTCCGCCAGGGGTCACTGCGCACAGTGCCAGTGGGGCTGGGTGCAGAGCAGAGAGAGCAGCAATGAGTGGGCTTAGCAGGTGGACTTAGCGTGGGTGGTGGGCCGGCAAGACTGACATACCCATTCGGCTGTGGGGTGCTGTCAGCCAGCAGGGGTGCCCCGAAGGGCCGCGCTGTCTTGTTGAGGGAAGTGCTGGGTGCAAAGGTGTACCGCGGGGGGTCCGAGGCAGGGGCCAGGGCCTGGGCGGAGGGCGGAATGGGAGGGGGCCTGGGCCAGAGCTGTGGAAGGGGTGCCCTCTCCCACCCACCCGGTGCAGAGAGGACAGTGGTGCTCCAGCCCTGCCCCTACATGTCTGGATGAGGCTTTCGTGGAGGGGGTGACTCTGGTTTCAAGGGGCCCATTTGGGAGCAATGATTTCAGCCCACCAGTGCAGCTAGCAGCACAAGCTGGTAGAGGTATTGTGGACAGGCAGAGATGCACGGGGTAGCCCTGACCCAACTCCCAGGTCCCCACACTATCCCAGGCTCCAGCTTCTGCCCCTTACCCTTGGAAGGGGGTACCGAGGCGGCTGTGCAAGGAAAGCAGGCCAGCCGGGAGTCCAATCCCACCCCACCCCAGATGACCCAGGCCCTGTTGCCTACCTTCCGAGGTTTGCTCTGAGCCGGCTGGGCCCTGGAGGAGAACAGGAAAGGGTGACAGAGAGCCACGGCCAAAGGCAACTCACCTGCCAGGTGGGTCAGAGCCCATATACCTGCTGAGACCCAGGCTGAGATGCTCCCCACAGGCTCGGATCTTGTTTTGGGCTTCAATGTGCGTAAGGCTGCCAGCATTCTCGCCATCGATACTCAGCACCCAGTCACCAACAGCTACCCCAGCCTGTGCAGCTTTGCCTCCAGGTGTGAGCTATGAAGAGAGAAAGAGAGAGAGAGGAGGGTCACCAGAGCAGAAGACTGCCAACCAAACTGAGGCCAACAGTAGTTACCTGCCTACGCTGCCCGCTTCCAGAACCCAGAGGGCTCTTCATTCAGCTGCTGGATACTAGAGATCTGGGAGGGGTGGGGCTCACCTGAGCTCACAATCAGTTTATTTTGTTATTCACCTCCATGACCCTCCACACAGTCTAGAGACTGCCATGATGTCAACAAGCTGCCACCCTCAGGTTAAACCCCAAACTCCTCAGCTCCAATTGGCTTCTTGCCCAGACCGTTTCACCTACCAGACACGTCCTCTGGCTTATGCATGTGGCACGTTCCTCCCTGACGCCCCTGGGTGCTCTCCCTGACCTCTTGGGCCACCACCAGGGATCTGCCAGGCTCCCCTGAGAGCCAGGAATAGGCTCCATAATCTTAGGTTCCCAGTGAACAATGCGTGCCCATGGTCTCAGCTGGAGCTTCTTGGCTATAAATGTGCCACCTCAAGCCCTCCAATTGTCCCTTACCTTCTCCCCAATCCTTGGGCTCTGGTTGGGGATCCCTGGTTACTGTGGTAAATGAGGAGCAATAACAGGATGGAAGGGTCACCCAGCATGGGCTGAGACCATCAGGGATGACTTGTGAGAAATGGTGGGTCTTATTGACAGGAGTGGTGTGTGCTACCCAGGGGGTGAGACTTCACTTATGAAGGCCTCAAAGGTGGGGGGGGAAGGAACCAGGGCTGGGCCTTGAGGTTAGAAGGTTCCATTAGCAGTCTGAAGGCCTACGGTATGGGTATTTCTCAGGTCTCTGATAGACGTGGCCCTGACAAACCCCACTGGGCCCTCCCAGCCTTCTAGTCCAGCAGCAGCAACCCAGACAAATGCAGTGCTGCTGTTCAAGAGTCTAAGCTCCCAGGATGCCTGGCCAGCTGCCAAAGGGCCCGACATAGATCAGGGTGTTGGAAGATTTGGGAGGTACAGGCTGCCCAAAGCCCCAGAAGGCTCCTCAGGTGTGCAGGTACTCAGACTGAGTTGAAACAGAGAAAGGGGAGGCAAAGAGACCAGATGCAGAGACTGACAACATTGGAATAAGGGAGAGATGGGTTTGATGGTTCTGTTTCATGCTTGGGAGGTTTGAAGGGTAAGACGTGGGTGACTCCTTCTTCACCTGCTAAGTGGTAAGAACACAGCTTACATTTATTTGAGCACCTAGTATTGCCACATACTGACACTGAATCCTCCAACAACCCTGTGGAAAAGAGTCTGAGATGATATGCATTTCATACATGGGAAAACAGAGAGGTTAAGTAACTTGCCTCAAATTGCACAGCTAGCGGGAGGTAGGGTCCAGACTCTACTCTAAAGCTCCACTACACCAGGCCAACTCTGGTGAGTGTTGGGGCCCAACTAAAGAGATCAGCATACCTGGAAAAACCCAGATTCCTGGGCTGGGTTTGGAGCCTGGATTCCCTGTCACCTTTCGTTCAATCCAGCCCCTTACAATGGTCACAGGGAAGTAACGCCCTTGAAGGGAAGTGACTTACTCAAGGTCATGGTGAGTCAGTAGAAGGGAAACCTGGTCCAGCCACTCCCTACCCAAAGGGCTGGCTGCTGGGAGGTTTGGACTGGGCCTGAGGTGGGGGTCTTGGGGTGGGCCAGAGCAGCTGGCTCCCAGAGTTGGGACAACTTCCTTCCTAACAGTGGGAGTGAGGACAGGAAGCACGAGGGATAGGGGCGGGGTCAGAGAGGTGGAGAGAAAAGCCTGAGAGCTGGGAGAGCAGGAAGGGGGCGGGGGATGGCTGGGAAGAGAAGCAAGGAGGCCAGAGGGACCAAGGAGGGGAAAAGAGCCAGAGGGGCTGGACACTGCATGGGGTAAGGGGTGAGTCAGCCTGAGGGCTCCACTGAGCAGCCCAACCCCCCAGTCCCAGACATTACCTCATCTCCCAGGCCTGGGCCCACAGCCAGCCCTAGCCCCTCCCTCCTCCCTCCATGCTGGGGTCAGGGGAGAGTGAGAGGGCTGCCCAGCTCATAAAAGACCACCCCACCCACCCACCCACTCACTAGGGCGCAGGTCCAACTATGGGGCTGGGATTAACTGGTGGCCTCATCCACATGCTAGGGCTGCTGACAAAGGAGCCAAGAGCACCCCACAGGCCACATCTGAAAGTCCAACCCCCAGGCTCCTATGCTGCCCATCCTCACCAATGAGAAAACTAAGACCCAAGGCTCCTCAGCCACAGTGGCCAGCACTTTTCCAGGGAGGGGATGTAGGGTAGGTTTTCATGGCTGCGAGGCTTGAGGATTGCATACGGGTGGGTGTATGGTAGGAGGACCACTGCCCTTAGCTACCCTGCTGGCAGGGCAGTTTTCAAGGGAAACCGAGGGAAGGTTTGTGGGAAAAACAGCTGACCACCTCCCTGCCCTGGCCATCAAGCCCAACACCCACAGACAGACTCCACCTTCCGGCCCCTCTCAGGCTGGGCAGTGCCTGGACAACCTTCTGACCCCCTCTGGGCAGTGTTTGTCCTGGGCTTCCTGCCAATAGCTGCCTGTCCACTGGGTGCCTGGGTGGGCCTCTCTGGGCAGGCCGATTGGGCATAGAAACTCCCCACCCTCTCATAACCACAGCCAGAGACACTAGCCCACGGGCTGGCCTCACTGTCCCTGGGCAGGCAGTTTGTTCTCTGTACACCACAGCTGACCCTACAACTAGAGCCATGGCCTGGTTGGTAGTCACTAGCTGAGGCAGCCACCAATGTGGTTCAGGGGTCCAGACCTAGGCCAGCCATTTTTGGCTCTGCAGAGGCCTGCCACCAGTTGTTCATCCCAGTGTGGGGCCGCATTCTTGGGCTTATAAGGCAATCCCCCTGCCGCAGGGAGGAGCCAGCCCACAACCCCGCCCCTGCCAGGGCAGGCTCTCAGGGGCTGAAGTCAGAACCCTAGAGCCCATTCCACACCTACTTGGGGTCAAAGGCCACTGCAGCCTGAATGGGACCAATGGATGGGAATGGAAGTCCCCAGATACAACCCCACCCAACCACCCACCCACAAAAACTGCATTCATCCCAGGGCCTGAATTCGAATCCCTGCTTGGCCAAGGAATCTCCAAAGGGAGCCCTTCCAGTTCAGCCCTGAGGTCCCTCACTTGAAAGTCAGGTGACAATGGCTATTTCCTGGGTGGCAATGAGGCTGTAGTGAGATCTTGCAGGCAATAAATACCCTGCCTGGGGCCTGGCAACAAGAATTGTATTGCTCCCTCAAGCAGCTTACACACTTTCTAGAGACCTCAGGCTCCCCACCTGCAGAATGGGCCTCAGAGGTGGCCCCAGGAGCTTTGTGGAATGGCACCAGGTAGTGCAGTGCTGGAGAAGTCTCTCCTAGCATCCTAGCATCCACCTAGTTAGTAGTCCCTGTAACAAGTCCTCCCCCCCCCCCCCCAACCCTCTGAACCTGGACACCTTCTGGTTTGGGGCCCTGGCTCCAATTCCTTCTTCCATCATCCACAGGAGACCTGAGCACCCAAAGACCCCTGGCTTTCCCCCAACCTAGGCTCACCCGGGAGATGGAGAGGGGCACATTGAAGTCCTTGCCCCCTTGCAGCCGAAAGCCCCAAGGGGCTGGTCCCTCCAACACCACCTTGAAGGAATCCATGGTGCCTGCCCCTGAGGGAAGAGAAAGGTGAGTAGCCCGCATGGTAGGGCAGGTAGGCACAGCTCTGGACAGCAGCCTTGGACTGGTGCCAGGCAGGCAGGGACAGACGCGGAGCACACCCGGTCACCAGTAGGCAAGCACCTCGTCAGGTTTGGCTGTGCTGCTGGAGAGACAGGGGCAAGCCCCCTCCCCCAGGGACTGGGCGGGTGAAGAGAGCCAGCATCCAGGCTTGAAGTTCTTTGCATCCAGAGCTAGTGGCACGACCTTCCCGCAAGCCAACTTGGGAGTCTCGGACCGCGGGGTGAGTCAGGGGCCGGCGATCCTCTCCCCCGCCCCCAGGTCCCGGCAGGCAGGCAGGCAGGCCGCGGCTGAAGCCTGGTCGGGCTATATAAGGCGTGTAAGCTGACACTGTGCAGAGCCAGCGGAGGGAGCACCCGGGGGCTCGGGACTCAAGGGGGAGGGGTGGGAAGGGAGGCGGCTGGAGCGGGTCCTAGTCATTTCGGGGCTGGTCGAGGCTCCGGGGAGCCATGATGGGACATCTCTAGGCGCTACGCGGGGGGGAGGAGGAGGCGGCGGGGGCGCGATCCCGGCGGAGATCGGTGGGGGTTGGGACCCCAAAGCGTGGCCTGTAAGGGAATCCATCCCGGGGCGCAGTGGAGGTGGTACCTTCCATAATGGCCTGCTACCATCCAGATGTGACTCAGTTTCCCCCCCCCCGGCCTCCCGCGGCAAGTCCTTTGCCGCGACCGAGTCCAAGGCGCAGGAGTCAGCGCAGGCGCCGATCCGCCGAGCCGCAGCCGGCTTCGCCGCAGGAAGGCGGGGGCGGGGGCGGGGGCCGGGGCCGGAGCCCGGGCCCGCGGGAGGAAGCTCAGCGCTGGCCACGACCGCTAAAGCCCTCGGTGGTCCCTGGAAGCCCCCCCCCGGCCCCTGCCTGACCCAGCCCCCGCTGCCCCTGCAGCCGCCGGTACCTGCTCTGCCCCACCGGGGCACTGCTCGACGGCGGGCTCCAAAGAGCCGCCTTGGGATCGGCCGCCGTGTTCTGGCCCCGCCCCCGCCGCCGCCGTCCGCTTTGAGGCCACGGAAAGGGGCGGTGTCTGAGGCCACGCCCAAGCGAGGCCACGCCCATTGGCGGCCTCTCCCGCCACGGGAAGCCCCACCCAATCCTTCCGCCTCGCCCAATCACGAAGCCCGATCCCGCTTTGAGCTGGAAAGCGCGGCCCGCCCCAGTCCCCTCCGTGGGGCGGGGCCGTGGCCTCGCGGAGCCGCTGGCCCCGCAGCTGGCGCCTCCCGCTGGCCGAGTGAAAAAAAAAAAAAAAGCAGCCTTCGGAGACGATTGTCTCTGAACATTCATTTCCTCCGCGGGAAAATGGGACAATAATACCCGCTTCGCAGGGCCGCAGTGAGGACAGGTATTGTTCAGACGTCGGCGGCTCCAGAATTTCTAAATCGGAGGGATTTGGGGGGCGGGGGGGGGAGAGGAGGCACATATCGTAGCGGAGTTATGCGGGGGAACAAGGGGACTTGAAGCTAGTTTGGAGAGCACTGACTCTGCGAAGGCCGAAAATAATGGCAGGAGCGGATGGAAACGGAGCGGGTCCTTGGCTGGACGCTGAGCCTGACCTGTGTCCCTGCCCTGCCTGCCTCCCCCTGACCCGGGGCCGTGAGCGGCCCGCCGCCCTGGCCCCGCTCAGTGTGGACCGCGGACCGCGGAGATGGGCGGCACCTCCCGGGGAGGGTGTCCGAGTCCCTCCTTTGCTCCCTCCCCCCCCCACACACACACCTACAGCGCAGATGTGGGGGGAATTAAGCAGGGACAGGAGTGGGCCGGTGTGTGAACAGGCGGCCAACCTTAGCTCCTTCTAGGACCTGGCCGCTGCTGCTCGCCCTCCTCCACCCTCACATTCCCCTCTTGTGCATCACTCCCCTCTTGTGCATCACTCCCCTCTTGTGCATCACTCCCCTCTTGTGCATCACTCCCCTCTTGTGCATCACTCCCCTCTTGTGCATCACTCCCCTCTTGTGCATCACTTCCCTCTTGTGCATCACTCCCCTCTTGTGCATCACTCCCCTCGCGGCACGAACTGCTGAAAGAGCCTCGTGTGCAAAATCCCCTCTTGACCCCATCTCCCTCGCCAGCTCTGGCTCTTCTATTCTCTCCTGGAGAGTGACATTCCTGGAAGGCGTTATCTGTGGCCCTGCCTCTCCTTGTTATCCTTCCGTCCTCTCTTGAGCCCACTCCAGTCAGGCTCTTGTCCCTCCAGTCCTCCGAATGAATTCCCTCTTCTCAAGGTCTCCAATGACCTAGGGTGATCAAATCCACGGCTTTCTCAGCGTTCCTCTGCCTCGGCCTAGGAGCACTCCAGGCACACTGCCTCTCGCCCTGCTGCTGGTCCTTCTCCGTCCCCTTTGGTGGCTCCTCCTCTGCCACCCGGCCTGGCCATCAGATCTTTCCCCTCCGCACTAACTCTCTAAGACCCCATCCTGTCCTGTGGCTTTCAATAACTCCTACATGCCGAGGACTCCCAGGTTATATGCCCAGCCCTCCTGAGTGTGTGAGTGTGTGATGTGTCCATGGGACTGTGTGTGTGTGTGGGGGGGGAGATGGTGGTGATGGGTCTCCATAAGGTGCAGCCCGCCGGGTGCAGAAGGGTGCCTGTCACTCAGGGTAGGGAGAGGATGGTGGCCTTTTGACTGGACAGCGGGAGGGGTGGTGCCACGGCTGCCCACTGCAGCCTGGCTCAGAGCCTCTGGTCCTGTCGGGTTCTCCCCCACCCCCGCCCCCCGCCGTGAACTCCAGACTCTACTACCCAACTACCCGTCTAATCTCTACCTGGATGTTCTCTAGATATCTCAAATCATGTCCCAATTTAAACTAGTGACTTTCTCACCTCCCTAACTCCTTCCCCATCTCAGTAGATGGCACCAGCATTCATCTGCCCGACCCGATAAAAACTACGGAGTTATTCTTCCTTTCCCTCTTCTGGTGTACTCCAGGTTCTGCACATTCCAGCTGCAGAATGTGTTCCACATCTGGTCACTACTGCCACTAGTGTCGTTGCCACATGTCTCGTGTCTGGAAACCTTAGCAGTCTCCTAACAGATCTCCCTGCTTCTACCCTTGCTCATTCCAGAATTTTCTTCCTACAGCAGCCAGAGAGTGATATTTTTAAAGCAGAAATCATACCACATCACACCCTGCTTTTAGCATTCCTAAAACACTGCACCTAAAATAAAACTAAAATCCTTAAATTGTACATGACACTAATAAACTGGTTCCACCTCCCACTACTTTTTTCTTTGCTCACCCCACTCCAGCCAGGGTGGTCTCCTCGTGGTTCCTCCAACATGTCAAGCATATTCCTGCCGGAGGGCCTTCTGCTTGGAACGCTTTCCCCCAGATATCTAAACAACAGGCTCTCTTACTTTGTTCAGGTCTCTCTGCTCAAATGTGGCCTTGCGGAGCCTTTCCTGATCACACTGTCTGAAACAGCACCCACTGACCCCTCCTCACCTGCCTCACACACTAGTCCCTTCTCCTGCTTTATTTCCGCCCATGGCACTTAACTATCAGCCGACATTATAGTGAGTGTTTTTTCATTGCCCGTTGTTCCCATTCGAATGTCATTCCAGGGAGAGCAGGGGCTCCTGTGTCTTGTCCACCATTTCCCCAGTTCCTGTACTCAGTGTGAACGAAGGAAGGACTGAGAGAGTGAAACAGCAAATACGAAAAGGAAGAAAGGGCAGCCCGGGGTCCTCGCAGTCCTCCAGCAGAGAGGACACTGGCACCGGTTCCTTGGACCTCTTGTGCAAGCTCAGGGCTAGGGAAAGCCATCAGAACTCCTGGCATAGGCAACCCCTGGGTAGGAACAGGCCCTGGGCTAGGACACAGTGCCCCCTGGTGACCAGCACACTTGCAACTCCAAGGCAAGGCCCCGAAAGTCCTGAAGGTTTGTTTCCAAAGACTTTCTGTGTCAATCTGGTTGAAACCTCAGAGTAATTGACATGAAACAAAGAGGCTTAGATTAAAAAAATAAAAAATATATATTTTTATTGATTTCAGAGATGGAGAGGGAGAGAGAGAGAGAGAGAGAAATATCAATGTTGAGAGAAAATCATTGATTGGCTCCCTCCTGCACACCTCTACTGGGGATCGAGCCTGCAACACAGGCATGTGCCTTGACCAAGAATCGAACCAGGACCTGGTTCATAGATGGATACTCAACTACTGGGCTACGCATGCCTCGGGCTTGAGATGCATTTTAGATGCCCAGAGTCTAGCATCCATTTGCACTCTTTGTTTGTTTGTTTTTGTTAATCCTCACCTGAGGATATTTTTCCCAATGCCTTTTAGAGGAAGCAGAAGGGTGGGAGAGAGTGAGAAAAACATCGATGTAAGAGAGACACATCAATTGGTTGCCACCCATATCTGCCCTGACCAGGGCCGGGATCAAACCTGCACACAGATATGTGCCCTTGGCCAGAAATTGAACCTGCAACCCCTCAGTCAGGGCCGGTTGCACTCTTAAATCCTGAGCTTGTGGGACAGGTCTGTGGTGAGGATGCATAGTTAGTCTCTGAGATATAGAGACAGAATTGGCCCACTTAGGGCTATGGTTCCTAATCCTGGACACACATGGCAGTCACCTGGGGAATGGACAAAACCACTCTGCTGGACTGAAGCCCCAGCCCGTGGGTGGGTGCCAGCCATGGGCATTTTTTAAAAGCTCCCAGGTGATTCTGTATGCACCCAGGGTTGAGCTACACTGTGTCTGAGGTCAGAGTCCAAGCAGAACTCAGGCAGAGGAAGAGGGAAACCAAGTGAAGGATGGCTGTCAACTACTGCTGAGAAGTTGGGGGAGTCCAGGTCATAAAGGGAGTTCAGGTTGCTTTTGTTTAGGGGAACAAGGAGGTTGCTGACCCAGATACAAGCGATGGAATGGAGTAGTGGGCACCAGTGGGACATGAGTTAGTGGAAGGGAGAAGGGGAGGTGAGCAAATGGAGATGAGAAGACTCAGCAACTCTTTTGAAGACTTTCTCTGTGAAGAGGAACAGAGAAGTGGGGAGATGCTGAAGGAGAATTCGATTTCAGGGGAAACTTTCTTTTACAGATGTGAAATCATAGAGCATGTTGGTGTGGCTGGAAATGATAATGATGACGACGATGAATTAATGGGTGGAAGAGAGAGGGGACAGCTCCATGTGCTGAGCTGTGAGGTGAAAGGAGCTGGGTCGGAGCACAGATGTCTTGGGAACAGGGTACTTCTGACATAGGTCATGAAGGAGATGGTGCAGATGCTGGTGCACTTGCAGGTGAGGTGGTGGGAGGTGGAGGTTATTCACCTATTTTTAAAAAATATTCTAAATATTTATTTTGTTAATTATTTTTTTATTTTTCAATTGCAATTGACATTCAGTATTATATTAGTTTCAGGTGTGTGAATGGACAGGGATGGAGGGAAGATGTGTCTTGAGAAGGAGAAAAGCAACTACTCAGGGATGCAGGATCTCTGAGCAGCATGGAGAGCCTGCCTAATGTGCGGTTTGAGATCACTCTGGTAAAAACAATACAATCAGCCTGGTTGCATGAATTTCTCTGGCTGTGGGCAGCTGCCAGGCACAGAAGAATGTTGGGCCACCCAAGGCTGGGCTTGGCTGGACAAAGATGGGAGGAGTGGGTGGGGGTGACTCAATTGGTGGAGCACAGAATCTAAGTGGGACAAGGATAGAGCAGTGGCCAGCAGCCATGCAGGTAGTCAGCGAAGGCCACTGTAGCTCCGGGCAGTGGGGAGGAGCCGCATGTGCCACGCTAGAGGAAGTGGGCGGGAAGAAGAGAAGGAGGTGGCCAGAGGCAGATGCTTGGAAATAAGATTGTGTCACTGTGAAGTGACAATAGAGTTACTGGACAAAGCTTTCGATGTGCCCAGGGTGTTGGCATCTGAGGCAGAGTTGTGGTCAAGGGGCCAGAAGACCAGGTCCTCGGGGGCCTGATGCTTATGTCCATGAGGCCCCAGGGACGGTGACAGGAAGTAGCATGAGGGGAGGACAATAAGGAAGGCACTAAAGTCTTTAGGAGACCTGCTTAAATCCCTCTGATTCCAGGCTCCTTGAACACAGCAATGTTCTCAGTGCCTGGCACAGAGTAGGCATGTGATGAAACACGCAGCAAAGAATGAATGAATGTAATTTGATCTTTAGACTTGACAGTTGAGGAAACTGAGGTCAGGGTTTGCTAGCGTGTCTGAGCACTTTTGCTTCTCAGCAGGAGCAGGGTGTTTGGGTGTGCATACATGATGAAGTTCCTTCCACCCACCCCTCCTGCCACCCCCATCACCTTCTCCCCAGCTCAGACTCCCCGCTCTCCAATTGGGCTCCCTCAAATTTGGCCTCAACACTGCTCCTTCCATAGTCTGATTGTTCCTCCACTGACAATGAGACCAAGATCATTGCAGAGTGGTCAGGCTTCTGCTCAGACGTTACTCCCTCTTTGCCCCTTAGCCTCTGTGTACACACTTTCCCTTCCTCTCTGGCCCACTGTGCCTGCCCTTGGCCTGGAAGCCCTGGGGCTCCCTGCCTGCCCTTCACACTCCAGTAAGTAAGAAGACGCCTTACTTCTCTGCCCACCTGCTGGACTGGACTTGAGACCACTGGTAGCAGAGGTCAGGTCATCCATGTCCCTAAAACCCAGCAGAGGGCATTGGCTGTCGGAAACCGATCATTGTCCCACTAGCAGGAAGATGTGGACAAGGAACCCGAAAAGTTGGTTAACCTTGGAAGCTCTGAAAGGTCAGAGCTAATCATTCACTGTTTAGTTGAGACATTGGTAGCTGAAGCAGCCTCCACCTGTTAGTCTTATGTAAATCCTTGCTGATTGGCTACTATTGGAATTGCCTGCTTAAAGGCTATGGGTATATCTCATAATCTTAATAAAAAGGATAGCAAGGCCAAAGTGGGGTATAGTCCTCTCTTGGGCTTCCACCTGACCCCAAATTCCCAAATTAATACTTTCCTAGTCTCTTTCATTTGTGTGCGGCCTCCTTCAGAACCCAAACCCTGAACCTGAACCCTGACCCACTTGGGATGTGAAAGGGGTTCCCATATCTGGCACCCAAACGTGGGGCATCTGGAGGAGATGATATTTTTCACCTAGAGCGAAGGAAGAGAAAAAATACACCAAGAAAGATGTGAAAAAAAATTCACCGAGCCCAGACTGGTTTGGCTCAGTGATAGAGCGTCCGCCTGCGGACTGAAAGGTTCCAGGTTCAATCCCAGTCAAGGGCATGTATCTTGGTTGCAGGCACATCCCCTGTGGGGGTGTGCAGGAGGCAACTGATCAATGTCTCTCATCAATATTTCTAACTCTCTATCCCTCTCCCTTCCTCTCTGTAAAAAAAAAAATCAATAAAATATATATATTTTTTTAATGAAAAAGAAAAAAATTCACCAAGAAAAAGGTGAGGGAAATTCATTGCACGCAAAGCCCACGGCCAACTATAGAAATCGGATCTGTAAGTAGGGTGAGAACGTCTTTTTCAGGCAGGCTAATTGGGCAGAATTACATTATAAAGTAAATTCTATTATACACTTTTTGGTTTGTATGCTTAAGGAATTAAAAGTTTCAGAAGGTATTATTTTATAGTTTTTGTTTGGTGTTAGAGAACACTAGAGGTCCAGTGCATGAAATTCATGCATGGGGCGGGGCGGTTCCTTCAGCCCAGCCTGCTTCCTCTCCAATCTGAGACCCCTTGAGAGATGTCCGACTGCTCATTTAGGCCTGATCCAGGTAGGATCCAGCCTAAAGGGGCAGTTGGACATCCCTCTCACTATCCAGGACTGCTGGCTCCCAACTGCTCACTTTGGCTGCCTTCCTGATTGCCCCTAACCACTTATTCCTGCAAGCCTGATCAACTCCTAACCACTCCCCTGCCAGCCTGATTGATGCCTAACTGCTCCCCTGCCAGACTGCTTACCCCTAACTGCCCTCCCCTGCAGGCCTGGTCCCTCCCAACTGTCCTCTCCTGCTGGTCATCTTGTGGTGGCCATCTTGTGTCCACAGGAAGCAGGATCTTTGACCACATGGGGACAGCCATCTTGTGTGTTGGAATGATGGTCAATCTGCATATTACTCTTTATTAGATTGGATAGAGGCCTGGTGCATGGGGGAGCCAGCTGGTTTGCCCTGAAAGGTGTCTCGGATCAGGATGGGGGTTCCCTTAGGGCATGGGGCGGCCTGGGGGAGGGGCCTGTGGTGGTTTGCAGGCCAGCCACACAGCCCCCGGTGACCCATGTGGAGGCCCTGGCATCTGGGATTTATTTATCGTCTACAATTGAAACTTTGTAGCCTGGAGCGGAATCAAGCCTTCTGCTCCCTCCTTGGTAGCAACCCAAGCCTCTCTCCTGCTCGCTCTGTGGCCATAGCCATCTTGGTTGGGTTAATTTGCATACTTGCTCCTGTTTGGTGGTGGGTATGGCTGGTGGGTGTAGCAGAGGTATGGCCAATTTGCATATTACTCTTTTATTAGATAGGTTAACCCTTGGTTTCCTGAAGAAGGTACATTAGAAAGTTGGTCAAAATTTGAAAAAAGCTCAGCAGTAGGAAAAAACTTACCTCAAAAAATTGTTTCTCCATGGGGAACACAATATTGTGTTTGCTAGAACCTTTTAGAGAGGCTGAGGAGGAGCCTCCTCCCCTGGTTCCCTTCTCTCCTAGAGATGAGCGGGTTCCTCTAGTCTGCTGTTGGATTTCTGTATATTATTCTTTATTTCAGACAGTGTATGCTTAATTTCTTACTGGTCTTTTTCCATTTTTTTGGCGTTCTCATTAATATCCTTGAAGGTCTCACTAAGTTTCTCAGTGGTTTGTAGAAGATTCTTGAGTAACCTTATAAATGTGGTTTTGAACTCTATGTCCAGTCATTTCCTTTCCTCCATTTCTTTCATTTGTGACATGTTTCTTTGTCTCCATATTTTGGCTGCTTCCCTGTGTTGATGGAATGGCTTTGTGTGCTAGTTGTCCTTTATGGTCCAGTAGCTCCACCTCCCCAATCACCTGAGGTGGATACTCTTGGTGCACCCCTTTGTGGGCTAGGTTCACAGTCTTGTTGTAGTTAAACCTTGATTGCTATTGGTACACTGGGAGGAACTGACCTCCAGACCAATTGACTGTGGGGATTAGCTGTGTCTATAATGGAAGCACTGTTGTGCTGGAGACACCCCGTGGGGCAGGACTTGCCTCAGTGGGGCTTTGGTGCTCACCGAGTCTGCCTCTTGCATGTGTCACTTATGTATGTGAGGAGTTGAAATCTAGTGTCATCTCACACTGACCTCTAGGTACACTGGTTCCTGGATCTCCAAGGAGGTACAAGTCAGCTACTGTCTGAGGCCACTCAGAAGAAGCTACAGGGAGATGTGCAGATTTCTCCTCTTTGCTTGGAGTTTGGAAGTTTTGGAGTTGTCTGAACCAGTTGCAATTTGTTAGGTTAAGCTGCCAGAGGGCAGGCCATTCATATGCAAAAGCTGCTGCACACAGCTGGGTGGGTTTGTAAATTGGGCGGGGTAGGGTCTCAGGGAATCACTAAGGTGTGGAAAACAGCACTGGCTGCCAGTCAGCCCTCTCTGTTTCTCCATGTTTCTGTGTTCTGTTCTGTATCCGGCATCCCGAGCCCCAGCGCAGTAAACAATAATTTTGTGTGCACCTCTGCAAGAAAGCCACCCTTCCTTTCCAACCTGATGGCAGACAGTCCAGTTTCTTCCTGTATGAGTTTGGGTCCCCAGAATCTCGTCAGAAACTGGAGTTCAAAGCAGTCGAAAACTTATAACTTCCTCCCAATTGAAAAAAAACTGCACACGCCAGCCCGATTCAGCCTTTCTGAGCCTCTGCATGTCCTACCAGGTCTCAATGCACTTTTTTCTTTCCTTCTAGTTGTAGAACTTCCACTCCGCCAGCTTTCCCATGATTTTGGGAGATAGTCACTTTGTCTTTTAGTTGTAGTTTTGGTGTGGTTCTGAGAGGCAGCAAGTACAGGTGTATACCTTATGCCGCCATTTTGGACCTGGAGTCATCTTTAAAAATAAAAACTCTCCTGCCATTATTGAATGTGTCCACCTAGGGCATCAATCCTCTAAAACAGCAGTTACATATGTAGAACTATTGGTCCAGTTAATATTTCAAATTAGAAAATGTTATAAACAGCTTAGAGGGGAAGAGCCCCGGTGTATCTACCTCCCCCTCACTAGGAAGCAATTAGAAATATTATTTCAGCCCGGCATAGTGAAAATGCTAAGACAAGGGAAGAGATCACAAACAAAAGAAATAGGAAAACAAACAACTGGAAAAGTGTTCAAAACCACACTTATAAGGTTTTTCAAGAATATCCTAGAAAAGTTGGATAAAGTTAGCGAGACCCAAGAGGAGATGAAAAAGGACCAACTAGAGATGAAAAAGGACCAACTAGAGATGGAAAAGGACCAACTAGAAATTAAACATACACTGACTGAAATAAAAAATATTATACAGAGACCTAACAGCAGACTAGAGGAAGGCAAGAATCGTGTCAAAAATTTGAAATACAGTGGTACCTCGAGATACGAGTGCCCTAACATATGAGATTTTTGAGATATGAGCTGTCGAGCGAGTGATTTTTGCTTTGAAATACGAGCGACATTTGAGATAGGAGTAATCGCTCGGATCGGCCAGCTGCACATGACCCACCAGTTTACCGCGACTTGAGCATCTCATAGTTTCCCACGCCTCAAGGTTATGGAATGAATTAAACTTGTATCTCGAGGTACCACTGTATAAAGAATCAGAAAATACTCAACTGGAAAAACAAAAAGAAAAAAGAATCCAAAAATGTGAAGATAATGTAAGGAGCCTCTGGGACAGTTTCAAGCGTACCAATATCAGAATTGTGGGGGTGCCAGAAGAGAGAGCAAGATACTGAAAACCTACTTAAAGAAATAATGACTGAAAACTTCCCACATCTGGTAAAAGAAATAGACTTACAAGTCCAGGAAGCACACAGAACCCCATATAAAAGGAATCCAAAGAGGACTACACCAAAACACATCATCATTAAAATACCAAGAGCAAAAGACAAAGAGAGAATATTAAAAGCAGCAAGAGAAAAACAGTTCATTACCTCAAGGGAGCACCCATACAACTGTCAGCTGATTTCTCAACAGAAACTATGCAGGCCAGACGGGAATGGCAAGAAATATTCAAAGTGATGAATAGCAAGAACCTACAACCAAGAATACTCTATCCAGCAAAGCTATCATTCAGAATTGAAGGGCAGATAAAGAGCTTCACAGATAAGAAAAAGCTAAAGGAGTTCATCAACTCCAAACCAGTATTATATGAAATGCTGAAAGGTACTCTTTTAGAAGAGGAAGAAGAAAAAGGTAAAAGCCAAAAAATTATGAACAACAAATACATATCTATCAACAAGTGAATCTAAAAATTAATCTAAGAATAAACTGGTGAATATACTAGAATCAGGAGTACAGAAAGGGAGTGGATTGATAATTCTCAGGGGGAAAGGGGTGAGGGGTGTACAGGGAGAGACTGGACAAAAATCATACACCTATAGATGAGGTCAATGGGAGGCAGGTAAGGGTGGAGGGAGGGTTGGGAGCTGGGTGGAGGGGAGCTATGGAGGGGAAAAAAGAGAAACAAATGTAATAATCTGATTAATAAAGATTTAATTTAAAAAATAGAAAAAAATACCCCCCCAAAAGAAAAGAAAAAAAAAAGGAAATAATCCTGAGATGTCTGCAGATTTTACTTGCATATCCTTTTTGTATTGTTCTTAACCAGGCCCAGTGATTATTTGAGTAGCAGAGATCATGATGAGTGTCACCAGCAAAGACAGGAATTAAATGGAGCTCTTACAGACCAGAAACCAGTAAACACCCTTCAAGATGAAACACCCTCTTAGTTTTGACATGGAACTATGGTTTTTTAAGATGTTGAAATCAGTAGAAGTAAATAAAGAGTAAACAAGAAAAAAAAGAAAAAGAAATATTATTTCAGACTGACATAAATTGGCAAATTGGGTTAAATGGATATTCAGGGGAACTTAGCTGTCACCTATTAAAAGATAAATTATGCCGAAACCGGTTTGGCTCAGTGGATAGAGCATCGGCTTGCGGACTGAAAGGTCTCAGGTTTTATTCTGATCAAGGGCATGTACCTTGGTTGCAGGCACACCTCCAGTAGAGGGCGTGCGGGAGGCAGCTGATTGATGTCTCTCTCTCATCGATGTTTCTAACTCTCTATCCCTCGCCCTTCCTCTCTGTAAAAAATCAATAAAGTATATTTTTACAAAAATTACTATAATTTTTATATAATACCTCCATCATTATACCAAAAAATACTTGGCAGGAACTTATTTCTGGAGCTTTAACTGTTTTTACTGATGGATCAATCATCTAATGGGAAAGCTGTCTATCATACAATAAATTCAGACCGAGTCATACTGACTAATCATACTTCTGTACAAAGAATTGAACTAGAAGCTATTAAGGCTGCAATGCAGCCTCTTAATATCATCTCTGATTCCTTTTATGCTGCGAACTTAGTGAATAGAATTGAAACTGCCCAGTTGAAATGGTTTAGTGACCAAAGTTTATTTTTACTATTTAAACAAGTTCAGCAGATTGTACAACAGAGACAATATCCTTTTTATATCACTCACGTCAGGGCTTACAGTGTCTTACCTAGTCCTTTAACAAAAGGAACTGCACATGCTGATCAATTGGCTGCTTTATTAAAAGAAGCCTTAGAATTTCATCAGCTTTACATAAGCCTGCCAAAATGCTGTCTAAACAATAGGCAAAACAGATTATTAAGGAATGTCCCACTTGCATGTTACATCTGCCTCAAGGGCCTAACAGAGATTTGCTAAAATCTGGCAAATGGATGTAACGCATTATACTACTTCCTTTGGACACCTTGGGGCATTACATGTCTCTGTAGACACCTTTTCAAAAGTAATATAGGCTACTGCATCTACAGGATAAATGGCAAAACAGGTTATTAATCATTGTCTAGCTGCTTTTGCCGTTATGGGAGTTCCAAAAATTATTAAAACTAATAAGGGCCTGCTTACACAAGCTGTCAATTCCAGAAATTTTGTAAAAGGTGGAAAATTCAGCACATTACAGGAATATCATATAATTCCCAAGAACAGGCCATTATTGAACGACAGCATCAGCAGCTAAAATCCCAACTTGAAAAACAAAAAGAGGGGATGATGGAGAAATTACCTCTGGGCAGGCTGCGCCAAGCCTTAATTACTTTAATTTTTTTTACTCGTGATGCTGGTGGAACGACACCTATGGAGCTACATTGGCGTCAGAATAAAACAAAAGAAAATGATCTAGTTAAATGGAAAGATCCCGAATCTTGTTTATGGAAGGGACCCGATCCATTATTAATCTTTGGCAGAGGGTATGCTTGTATATTTCTAGAGAATTTTTCCAAACCCATGTGGATTCCTGCTAGAAATATTAAACTGTAACAGGGATCCAAGAGAGAATCTAGCCAGACTAATGAGGACCTTGTGCCTGGAGCCACACCATGCAGCTGCAGACAATCAACTACCTCAACCACAGAGAGCAGTGACTCTAAGCAATCCACTGAAGATGAGGAGCAGGAGGACCAGCCGGACAACAAACAGCCTGGAGGTCACCTGGGGCATCGTAAAGAAGACGGTACAGAAAGCTGAGTGGATTTGTGAGGAGACCAGAACCCCAAGAACGCCTGAGAACGTCTTTCTTGCCATGCTAGCAATAATCAGCTATGCAGTAATATTACCTGGGGCAAATGGGGAAGTATTTTGGACTTATGTTCCTGACCCTCCATGGGTAAGACCCCTTTACGTGGACTGATCCCCCACCTAATGTAGTCACCAATAATAACAAACACCTTGGTCATCCAGGAGGAACATGGGTGGGGCAAGGAAGTATAATTACACAGGTGTCGCCACCCAGCTTTCTTTTTGTGTGACACAAAATCAAACCATTGCTCCTTTGTGTGTAAAATTAAGGAGAGGCTTCTGGCTTGCATGGACACCAAAGGTGGGGAGGCAAAAGCAAAAATATGTCTACTATCACTATTTGCTCCTGGGAGAGGTGCAGAAAATGTAACTAAGACCTTGTCTATACAAACAGAAATTGACAGCCAGTTTGAAATTGAATTGCCATGGCCTAGAGCAAAGAATATCCTTTCATGATATTATTCTACAATGTCATTATAATTTTTCCCAGATTTGTGTTACTCCCATTACCTATAACAGTACCTCGCACCCTTAGGAATCAATAAAAAACTACCTTCTTGGTGGTTGGAGACAAAGGTAACACAACTCTTGATATTTTAGAATTACAACAGCATATTGTACAATTATCCCAAACAAATTTACAAATTAATTCTTTGTATATTTGGCAGCAATTTAACAAGGACATGAAAGGATTAAATCCCTTCCATTGTGTAGAGGGCCCCTTGGGAAGGCACATGAGCATTCTATGTTGGCCCCTTTTGCCCTTTTTGGCAAGAGGGATCCTCTTCTCACAATCCAATGGCCCACAGCTGTTGCCTGAGCTTTCTGCTCATGCTGAGGTTGAAGCCTCGTGGTGGCTGGTACCATGGATCTGTCTCTTGCCCAATGGTGTGAACTGGGTCCTCCCTGGAGAAGAAACTTGGGTTCCCCGAGATATGTGATCAGTGCCGGGGACCCGCCAGCAAGCGAGGGGATCCTAAGGCAGGTGCTGGGCGTGGAGGCCACGGGGGCATTGGCTACCAAGGAGACAGAACTGAACCTCTTGCATGGGGCGGCGGGTGCTGCTCCTCCCTCATTCGCACACCTCAGCATCAGCCTGCTTGGCCCAGAGGATGGCTTGTTAGCCAGAGACGGGTAAGATTCCTCAAGGAAGGAACAACCTAAGACAGGCACAGTCGCAGAGGGGCCATCAGGAGAGAACTTGGGGGTCAACAGAGGTGGGGCACAGACCCTCACCCCCCCAACTTTGCAGGGGTCTGAACCCTCACCCCTTCTGAGGGAGTTCTCATGGCTCCATGGCTGCTTCGCTTCCCATGCCCAGCTCAGATCGGGACCCAGGTAACAGACAGAGACTTGGCCGACAGCAGCTTCTCTATATCTAAATCCAGCCTAGCTCAAGATCCAGGAATGCTCAAGAATGCAAATAATCCTTTCCACTAATATTTACAGGGCAAACTAAGATTGTTGTTAAATTTGACAGTAAAATAGTAGTCAAGTTTTCAGATTAATTTAAATTGGCTAATTGAAATAAGTGAATATTCAAGAAAATTTAATTGTACTGGACAAAAAGCTGTTCCTAAAGTATTAACTAAAATTTTTATTGGTAGTTCTTTTCATGGTAAAATTGCTTAACATGCAATGAACCTAAAGCAGTCATATTTAAAAAAAAATATTTTATTGATTTTTTACAGAGGGAAAGGGAGAGGGTTAGAAAGTTAGAAACATCGATGAGAGAGACATCGATCAACTGCCTCCTGCACGACCCCTACTGGATATGTGCTGCAACCAAGGTACATGCCCTTGACCAGAATTGAACCCGGTACCTTTCAGTCTGCAGGCCGACGCTCTATCCACTGAGCCAAACCGGTTTTGGCAAAAGCAGTCATATTTTTGTGCAAAAAATTACAATGTAAAGTTATCAAGACTGCATTATAAAATTTCCAAAAGCCTTCATTAATCAAAAAAAGAGGGAGGTAGTAGAGTAATATCATGTAAGGAAAAATATCCTGGCCAAAACCGGTTTGGCTCAGTGGATGGAGTGACGGTCTGCCGACTGAAAGGTCCCAGGTTCAATTCTGGGCAAGGGCATGTACCTTGGTTTCGGGCACGTCCCCAGTAGGGGGTGTGCAGGAGGCGGCTAATCGATGTCTCTCTCTCATCGATGTTTCTGGCTCTCTCTCTCCCTTCCTCTCTGAAAAAAATCAATAAAATATATATTAAAAAAAAACTCTTCTCATTTAAAAAAAATATCCTGTAAGTAAGTTATATCTAGAAAATTTTTACTTTAGAAAATTAATTTTCTCTTGTAATGCTAACAGCAAGACACTCATGAAAAACACACATGGTGTCAAAATAAGCCAAAGGAAAATCGTTTGGTCAAAAATAAAAAGGATCCCAAGTCAAATTTACAGAAAAGATTCCTTTATTAACTTTTGGTCGAGAATATGTTGTATATTTTCAGAAAATAACTCCAAGATCATGTGGATTACTTTAACAGAGAGAAATTGACAGGGCTGCTCCAGCCATGAAGACAAAAGGAGAAACAGTCCAGAGATGGAAGACGCTGACGACACCTTGCCATACTAGCAGTCAGCAGCTGTGCATCGCTGCAGGTTGCCCAGGACCAAACCAGAGAGGGTCGGATCTGCATTGCCACCATTTGCCCACCTTCTAGAACTGAAATATTGCTGACATGTACACATAAGGAACTGCTTGACATTGACATTGAAAATGGGACTCAAAAAACTGTTGGCCCAGAAAGAAACTTACTACAGACTGATTCATTTGCCTCTCAGCATAACCATTATTGTCTCATTTTTTTGTTCTTATATGTTTATTTCTAACAGATTTTTTAAAGAAAAGAAACGGGGGAGATGTTGGAAACCAATCATTGTCCCACTAGCAGAAAGATGTGGACAAGGAACCCAGAAAGCTGGTTAACCTTGGAAGCCCTGAAAGGTCAGAGCTAATCATTCACTGTTTAGTTGAGACATTGGTAGATGAAGCAGCCTCCACCTGTTAAGTCTTTTGTAAATCCTTACTGATTGGCTATTATTGGAATTGCCTGCTTAAAGGCTATGGGTGTATCCGATAATCTTAATAAAAGGGATAGCAAGGCCAGAGTGGGGTGTAGTCCTCTCTTGGGCTTCCACCTGACTCCTAATTCCCAAATTAATACTTTTCTAGTTTCTTTCATTTGTGTGCGACCTCCTTCAGAACCCGAACCCTGAACCACGTGGGACGTGAAAGAAGTTGCCACGCCGGTATTTGCTGCAAAGCATGTGAGGGAGGGTCTGTGTGCCTGTGTGGACCCCAAGTCTACTGCCAGGAGCTGAAGTGAGGAGGTGTGGACCACAAGGCAGGACCAGAGGGGAGCTAGAGGCTTTATTCTCAGCAGACCTGTACACTATACCCCGAAGGGCTGCCAGGGCTCGTGGAGGGCCTCCTCAGGCCACCTGTCTTGGCACCAAAGGCCAGAGCAGATGTAGAATTGTGTCCCCAAATATCCATTGTTTGCCCACCCTCTTATCCCAAGCCAGGTCACACCAGGTGTTCAGGGCCTATCACAGGGAGCTGGGCCCTTCTTCCGCTCTCGGCTCAGCAGCGTCACCAACTTGGCCTTGAAGCCTGAATGGGCACTAGAGCGGCCAGGGACCCCCGCCTCGTCACCATTGTCATCAAGGTCCAGCTCTAGCAGCCGTCGGTACTGGGCCTCCAGGCCGCTGTCATGGGCTGGGCCAGGCCAGCCCAGGTCCTTGCTGTTGTGGTAGATGGGGCTGGCTGGGGGGCTGAAGCCACCAGGGCCTTCCTGCGCGGGGCCCCCCAGGTCAGATGGTGCAGGGCCAGCTTCTAGGGCACACAGATTCTCATAGAGGTGCTCAGCGCCGGCCAGGGGCCCGCTGGCCCGCTTGCACACGGCAGCATACAGCCCAGACTCCAGGGGCAGAGGGGGCAGGCTCTGTGGCCCAGGCTCGGCCAGGCGCACCCTACGAGAGTCTGAAGGCTCAGACCCTGGGGGCAACTCCCGCAGCTCTCCAGGAGGCTCAAGGGAGGGCATGGAGGTGGCCCGAGGCAGGGGGCAGGGCCGAGGCCCCACCAGCTCAGGCAGCCGCTCCTTCTGGCGGGTGATGGCCGCAGCCACGACCCCACACAGGTCTCGTGCTCGGGGGCTGCTGAAGGCGAAGAGGCCCTCACCGGAGTCACAACGGCGGCCAGCTTCGAAGGAGAACACATCCTGGTCATGGGTGACAGGGGTGGGTCAGCTGCCAAGGGGTTCTCCCATCTCCCACTGTCCCCTAGTCCCCTCCACTGCAGGCCCAGCGCCTCACCTTGTCGGAACCAAACTTGCGCAGGAAGTGGTAGGGCCAGGTGTAGAGGACCTGCGGGCTGGCTGGCTCGCTCAGCTGGATGGCATCTTGGCTCAGCAGCAGGATGTAGGGCCCCTTCAGCTGGCAGCGGGTAGCTGCCTCTGTTCGCTGCACCACCACCGGAAATGTGCCCACTGCAAGCAGAGGGTGCAGACGCTACGGTCCCCCAGAGGGCCCAGCCCTGGGTGTGGTGGTGCTGAGGCTGCCCCTGCCCCTCCCTGACTCACCTTCCTGCCAGGAAGAGTAGATGGCGTTCTCTTCCATGGGGACCAGGCCCCGCTTGGGAGCCTCGGCCTCCCCTGATCCAGAGGAACATTCCCCTATGGCCTGGGAATGGGTGAAGGTCAAAGATTAGAGTCCCGTCCTCCGGCCCCAACCCGCTTCCTGCATCCTTTTCTTGTGGAGAGATGTCACCTGACACACTGCACAACCCTGGGCAGCTCTCTGAGCTGCTTTTGCTCCTGTAATCTTACCCTTCCTCCTGGGGGTACTGAGAGCTGTATAGTAGGGACACACAACAGGACGGCCCCTCACCCTGGCATTAGGCTAGGGACCAGGCCAGCCCATATGTGTCCCCCACAGCTTAGAGTGGTAAAGGGACTTCGGAGGTGCAAACAGGTGAACTGGCCATTCACTCCTCCCCCAGGCCTCTGGCTCCATCTCACCCCTCCCTGCCCCTAGCTCCCGCATGTAATTCAGACTGACCTCAGCACCTCAGCCATGACCACCTGGCCCATGGTAGCGTGGCCAGGGCCAAATGCTGTGGGTTCCTTCCTGGCCACCTTGCTCTTATTCATTTCTTTTTCTTGTTGTTTTTAAATAAAAAAACTTAAATACACAATATAAAATTTACCATTTTAATCGTTTTAAAATGTATAAGTCAGTAGTTTTTTAGTAAAGTCACAAGATTGTGCGATCATCATCTTTATCTAGTTCCAGAAACTTTTCATCACTCCACATTAAAACCCTGCTCCAGCCCCTGGCAAATACTCACCTGCTTTTGATTGCTATGGATTTGCCTAATCATACAATAGGTGGCCTTTTGTGCCTGGCTTCTTTCACTTTGTTTAATGTTTTCGAGGTTCATCCACTGTGAAGCTCCTCTCACTACTGCATTCCTTTTTACGGCTGAGTAATGTTTCATTGTATGGACAGACACATTTGGTTTATCCATCATCAGCTGACAGACATTTGGATTGGGCTTTTGGGAATAGAGCTGCTCTGAATATTCGTGTGAATGTTTTGTTTGAACGTGTTTCAATTCTCAAGAGAATTGCTGGGTCATATGTTAACTCTTATTTCACGTATTAAGGAACCCACCAGACTAATTTCCTTTTGGCCCATTATAGACCCTGTGAAGCTTTAAAACCCAGTCCCTAGCTCAACCTCACCAAAGGCTTCTCTTCTCTTAATAAAACCCCCAACTCCACATGTGGCCCAAGGTGTTTCAGCTGCCTTCTACCAGACTCTCTCACCTGGCCTTCTCCTGAGCCCTCCCACTCCTTGCCCTCCAGCCAAACCAAACTTTTCTCTGCCTCAAAGCCTGTACCACACTGCACTCCCTCTGTCCAGGACACTCCTCGGATCTCCGTGTCTGGGACGCTCTCCTCAGATGTTTGCCTGGTGGGTTGTCCTTGAGGATTCAGACCCACTGTCCCCTCCTGAGAGGCCTTCTTAGACCATCCTGCCTACGGTGCCTCGTTCACTGCTGATCCCACCCGCCTTTCATTTCCTCCAGAGCATGTGTGGCCAGCTGAGGTGTTTCTGTAGTTTCTGGGCTGTTTCCCAGGCTCGTAGGTACTTGGCAGGTGCTTGCTGAGTGACAGGATGTGAGTGAATATGGAATGAATCGGAGGGAAATGAGCTGGTCCCCCGGGAGGCCAGACCTTGGATGCCCTGCCCGCTTGCCCTGTGCTCACCGGGAAGGCCAACTGGCAGATGGGGCCCATCCATTCCTGGCGGTGCTGCGCGGCCAGCAGGTGGCTTCTCTCGGTGGTGGTGAGCAGGAAGGCACCGGTGTCCCGGGGGCAGCTCTCACCATCAGCTGGCAGCACAGACACGCAGTCGGCCAGGCGGATGACCCGCCGCTCTCCCCGTCGGCTAGGACCTGCGGACCTGTCACCTGCTGGCCCCATGCCACCGTCCCGGACTTCCCAGCTCTCCAGCCGTGCCACGCCTGATGGGCCACCTGCATAGAGCAGACCCCACATCTTCCGCCAGGACTTCTGCAGGAGATGAGGACGGGGGTGAAGACTGACTGCTGCAGCTCACTCAGCAAACACTCCTGGTCACCCAGGCTGGCCTCCACCTCCCCCAACTCCTCAGGCCTCAGAGGAGGAGGCCTTGCCACAGCCAGCCCAGCCGCGGGAAGAGTCTGTGCTTGGGGTCAGTCAGCCCTGGGTTAAATCCACCCCACACTTTCCTAACTGGCACCTCCTTAAGACTAGTGTCCTAGTCTCTCAAAAGGTCATGACAATGTGAGGCTGGGGCTTCTACTGGATTATGTCTGTAAAGTATCCAATGGCTAAAAGAGACCACTTCATACTGCTGTTCTATTGGTGCCCAGCTGCACACCCCACAAAAGTCACTTGGGCCACGGGACAAGGACTGTGGCAGGAGGGAGGCCTCATTCTCATGATGGTAAGGAAGGAAACATGCAAATAGTGTCAAGCAAAGGAAACAGACCGTTTATCTGCCCGGGCAGCAGCTGCGGCTGAGCTGTGGAGGGGCAGAGCCTGCTGCCTGAGAAGTAAACCCCTTACTATGTCCCATGACAGGCTGGGAGGAGCCGAGCCCTCTTCTGCAGGGTGGGGCTCCACCTCTGGGGGCTCCTCCAACTCAGCCCTTGGCCCTCCAAGGGGTAGAAGGCTGTTGGATTAGCAAGCCTCCCAGCTCTGCCCTGCCCCAAGGTTTGGGTTCTTAGACCCTTCTATTGGCTCCCATACCTATAAACGAGGCAGGGTCTCCCCAAGGCCCGCTCAGGCTCAGCTCTTCTGCTCAGAGGATGGGCCTCTCTCCCATCCCCACATCTGGGTTAGATCCCCCAACCCTGATTCCCTTCACCATTCTTCCAGGTCCAGGTGTGGAGGCCCAATTATCCTAGGCAGCCAGGGTCCCCACCTTGCCAAACTTGACGTGCTGCTGGTACAGGATGCCATCCTTGATGGGGGTCTCCAGAGGCTCCATGGCCGCCGAGGGCCGGAGGGTCACCACTCCGAAGGCCTGAGGAGACTGATGACAGGCTGAGGGGAACTCCTCACACTTCCCCTTCTGGCCACTTCCCCTCCCTCTGTCCAGAGAGGCAGCTGCATGACTGGGGGAGGGGAATCCCTTCTTCAGCAAAGGAGCTAGAATAAGGGGTGGGGGCATCACATATTTATTTCTACCTTAGGGTTCCAGCTGGCCAAGGTGCTCATGCATGCCTGGCAGAGGCCTCAGACCGCCCAAGGGAAATGACCCATGCCTGCACCTGGTCAGCTGGCTGTGAGTAAGCATCAGGCCTACAGGCTGGCTTCCCAGTCATGGGCTCTGAAGCTCTCTCTCTCTCTTTTTTTTTTAAAAAAAAAACAAACATTTTATTGATTTTTTACAGAGAGGAAGGGAGAGATAGTTAGAAAAATCCATCAGCTGCCTCTAGCATACCCCCTACTGGGGACATGCTGGCAATCAAGGTGCCCTTCCTTGACTGGAATCAAACCTGGGACCCTTCAGTCTGCAGGCCAACGCTCTATCCACTGAGCCAAACCAGTTTTGGCTGAAGCTTTCTCTGATCCCTTAGGGGGGCAGCTGTACAACTCGTACCTGCATTCCCACAGGCAGAGTGGCAAACTTTCTTTCCTACTTGCAACCCTGATGGGTTGACTTATCCTTGTATCAAAATATTTCTAATATTCATTTGCTCTAACTTCACAGCCCCCAATGCCGGCCTGAGCATCTCACTTTGAATCACCACCCCACCTGGACGCACTCATCTCTCCCCTTTCTAAACCTTTTCTGGGTTCCCAGTGCCCTCAGATCTAGCTTGGGCTCCTCAGCCCAGCATGCAAGGTGTTGTCTTGACCCCAGCCCAACCCCTCCAAGGACCCCCCTCACCATGTTCCTCTGGGTGCCAGCTGCTTATTCTGGGTGGACTTCCCTCACCCTTCCATGCTGAGTGCACAAAGGCCCCAGCAGTGTGCCCCAGTCATGTGTGGCTCTGGCCACGTGAATGTGGGTGGCATGTCCCCAGTGGGCCCCTAGGGAGCTCATATGTTCTTTTAAGTTTTGCTTCCTGCTGGGGGCCTATTTTTTTTTTTTCTCCTTGCCTTGCCTTGCTGGAGGCCAATAACTTGGCTCTGAATGTGGATCTGAATTCTGAAAACAGCCTCATGTCATTCATTCAAAGCCACCTCTGGAAAGGAACATGTAAACAGGCTGAGAAATATAATTTGGGGATCATATATGGAGTATGTTGCTTCTCAGGCAGGACACTTTTTCCAAGTCCTCCTGCACTCAGCTTTGTGCCAAACATGGACCACACAGCCTGAAGCCCCAGGCTCACAAACCCAGCTCTTTGCATTCTCACTGCCATTTCAACAATGAGGAAATCAAGGCTCAAACATTAAGTAACTTGCAAAGGCCACACACCAAGTGAAAAACATGGCTTGAGCAACTGCTGTCCCGCTGGATAAGCACATGAACTGTCTAACACAGAGGAGCCACCACCAGCGCTGGTCCTCTGCTTACCCCTTGCCAGATGTTGAAATCCTGGTCCATTTGCCAACATGCTCATTACGGCTGATCTCTCTCCTAGTTACCTGTGAGCTGCCCAGCGGAGACTTGGCACAGAGCATATCAGAAACTGCTTGTAGCCTGAGTGGCAGTCCTGTGGCACTGGCTGCTCCTCAGCAAACAGAGCGGAGGGTTCCATACCAGAAACAGGGGGCCCGAGGCAGGAAATTGACTCTCAAGGGGCCCTAGGAGCTTTACACAACCGGCGAGGAGGAGGCCGGGGCAGGGCTAGAAGTTATGACAGCCAACCAGAGACACACAAAAACCCCATCAAGGATTCTGCCTTGTCTGCCAGTGTGGTACATCCAAGTCATAAATAAAGCTAGATGCCTCCTGCCATAATCTAGCTATCTAGATGTTGGGGAGACCCAGGGTCTGCCTCAGAAGGGCTCTAGAGGTCAGAGGGTGAGGTGGCCAGGAAGTAATGGGCAGACAAGATGAAGCACAGAGGCAAGGCTGGAGCTGAGACTAGAGAGGCTTGTGCTTTAATGGCAACTGGGATAAAGGGGAGCAATAGTAATTCCAGAGGCACAAAGGGCAGGCAGCCAGGCCCAGCCCAGCTCAAGCCAGCTGGGCCGAGGATGCTGGCTTCTTGGTCTGGTGTGTGGGAGGCAACTGGAACCCAGAGACTGAGGCCTCTTGGAGTGAGATGACAGACGGCTAGAAGTCCATGGAGCTGTGGGCCAGGTAGTCCTTGCGGCCGATGTTGCTGACCTGTTTGGTCTGCATGGCCTCAAGTTTGGGGCAGTCGGTGATCCGATGGCCCAGGCCCCCACAGAAGGCACAGCCTCGTTCTCCTAGGAGCATAGGGAAATGGAGATCAGTATGATGACAGGGCTAGGTCCTGTGCCTCAGATCTTGCTCCCCCCACCCCCGATCCACTCATGTGCTGTGTAGACTTGTTTCCTGATGCTCCTGTCATGCCCCCCTCTGGACTGCCTCCCGCTTTACAGTCACCTCCGATCTCCAGCATGGACTCGTCCCCACAGTGCAGCACTTGCAGCACAGGTGGCACTTTCTGCTTGGCTTCCAGGAGCAGGGCTTTGAGGTCCATCAGCACTGACTCATCTGTGGGGGCAGTGAGGAATCATGAGGTCCAACCCTGAGCCCCATAGTCAGGACCTGTAGGACTCGGGAGACAGCTGCAGTGGCCCTGGAAGTAGACTCACCGCAGGCCTTGTTGATGAAGGTGGTGGCGATGCCCGTGTTTCCTGAGCGCCCAGTGCGGCCTATTCTGTGCACTGCAGAGGAAGCAGTCTTTGGCCCACTGCCCACGTCTGGGGCCTAGCCCGCACCCCGATCCCACAAGCTCCCACCGTAGTTCTCAATCTCCTCAGGCATGTCATAATTGATGACGTGCTGGATGGCAGGGAAGTCCAGGCCCTTGGAGGCTACGTCTGTGGCCACTAGAACATCCTTCTTGCCCTCCCGGAATGCCTCGATGGCCTTGGTCCGTTCCTCCTGGTCTGGGGAGGGTCAGGTGGGAGTTGTCAGGGTTGACAGCAGGAGCCTGGGGAGTAGTGGCAAGCCAACCAGGCGGGGGAAGGATTAGGTGAAGGGCTGCTCTAGCAGCCAGCTTCATGCCTACACATATGTCATCCTGACCTTTGCCCCCATGGATGGCCACGGCCTCAACCCCCTTGAGCAGCAGATACTCATGAATGGCATCCACATCTGCTTTCTTCTCTGCAAAGATGAGCACCTGTCCAGAAAGGCCACCTCTAGTCACAGGGAGTGCCTTCACCCAGTGACCCCAATCTTCCCCAGCATCCTGCCCTATTGCCTTCTGCCCTCATCTTTGGGGGTCCGGGGCGGCACTCACAGGCGGGGGTGTCTTCTGCAGGCACTCGAGCAGATACACCATCTTGGCCTCCTCCTTCACATATTCCACCTCCTGCCACCACAGGAGCTAAGTCAGGTAATCCTGAGAACAGGCTCACCAGCCACAGTGCTGCTGCAGAGGTGGGCCCCCCAATCCCGTCTAGGAGGTGATTAGAAGCCTCTTGCGCCAAGGGCTGGACGCCCTAAGAATGTTTCCCGCTAGGGGTTGAAGCTTTGAATGGAACTCCTAGTGCCCCCAAGGTGGACCACCCACTCTGCTCCAATCAGCTTCAAGGGAGTCGTTAGACCCAGCCCTCAGTGGTGAGACTGTCCACCTGTATGACATCCAGGCTGGCGGCCCCAGCGCGCCCCACATTGATGGTGACAGGCTTCACCAGGGCACTCTTGGCAAAGTTCTGTATCTTCTTAGGCATGGTGGCACTGAAGAGTAGGGTCTGTCGCTGGCCCTGAGAGAGAGCTGGGGCTGAGAACACATGGGGGCTGGAAAAGTTAAGCAGCTGGGACAGTGGGTGGGCAGCCCCAAGGGTGCAGGAGTACCCTGGACAGGCAGTGACGGGTACCTTGAAGTAGGAGAAGATGGTCCGGATGTCACCCTCGAAACCCATGTCAATCATGCGGTCAGCCTCATCTAGGGCCAGGTAGCGACAGATGTCTAGGCTGACCATCTTCTTTTGCAGTAGATCCATGAGGCGCCCAGGGGTGGCCACCATCATGTGCACACCACTGGGACCAAGAGAGATTCTAAGGTCGGGCCACCTGCTCAGCCCTACTTAAAGGCCGGCACTGTGCCTCCCCTCCTCTGACCTCCTTCCCGTCTCTCCTCACCTGTCCCCTCCTCATCACTCCCACCACTCTGCCCGGGGCTCAGCATACGTCTCTACTGGATTAGGCTGCAGCCTTCTCGGCCAATGCTATCTGTATTCTGGAGCTCTTCCCACCCATGTTTTGACCTCTGCCATTCCCCTTCTCCCGGGTCATTCCTCTTTCCCTCAGGAGGGGGCTGTTCTTAATCTCCCAATAGCCTCACTCCGCACTCCACCAGCTCCCTCCAAAGGCCAGGAAGGGCTCACTTTATTGGCACACAGAATTCAACTGTTCTGTATCTTCCCTGAGGCTGGGATGCCTATCAAGCAGGGACTGGGGGTGACCTGTCTGCGATCCCAGGCAACTGGTGATATCTACTGGTGACTGACTGCACTGTGTAGAAGAGCAAGGGTCCAGACCTGGCCCAGTGCCTTAGCCTCCTTGCTGGACTACATACTGAATGACCCTAACCTTTCTGAACACCCTAGGCCCCCATCTTTGTCTTCTGCCTGGAATGCCTCAATCCTCTGACTTTCCCGATGCCTGTGTTTCATTTGCTATGTTCCCACGGTCCCTCACCACATCTCCATCCCATCCCAGCTGACCTCTGCATGAGACTGGGAGCTCTTTTAATTAGGCCTCTGCAAGGATCTGCAGAATAGCTAAAGCAAAGGATCATTCAGTTTACCTAGACCAGTGGTCGGCAAACTGCGGCTCGCGAGCCTCGGTTTGCCGCTCTGTTGACTAAGGAGTTTGCTCACCACTGATCTTGACGCTTTGGGGAGGCCCTGGGGTGAGGGGTGCTTATGCTCACTGTCGGATGGTCTCCATCTGCTCTTTGACAGACATGCCTCCGATGCAAAGTGCGCAGCGCAGGAGTGGCGAGCTGTCCTCCTGCAGCAAGCGGCAGTAATACTCCAGGATGCCATGGGTCTGCCGGGCCAGCTCTCGCTGCAGATACAGGGGCAGGGGCTGGTACCAGAAAACAGTCTCATTGGTGCCCTGCCCTCCAGGCCAGCCTATTTTACCGAGGGACAGATAATGAGTCCATAGGGCCCTTCACGCTTGGAGAAAGGTAATCTCTTTTCTTGTTCCAGGCAGAACATGATGACAGGCAAAGTGAATACCAGCGTCTTGCCTGAACCCGTGAAGGCAATGCCTATCATGTCACGGCCGGATAGACTGTTGGCAGAGGACAGGCCTGCGGGTCAAGTTCAGCGGAATACAGGAACTTCCCATCACTGCCTTTGTTAGGGCCCCCAGGTCCACACTCACATGGTGGGGATACCCTGGATCTGAATAGGCGTTGGGTGGTGGATGCCTTTCTTCTTCAGGCCTCTCAGGATGGCTACGGAAAACAACCCGGACATCACTCTTATGTCTCACAGGTACTTTATCAGGCCCCAGAGCCTGTAAAACTGCCACCATTCCCCTTAAGTTACAAATGATGAAACACAGACACAGAGAGAGGAGAGAAGAGACTGACAGACAGACCTGTTCAAAGCTCCTAGCTAAGCAGAGACAGAATTCACACCCAGATCTGTCTAAGGCCAGCCTCACTTGTCCAATTAAGTTTCACAGTGACACAGAATAGTGAATATCTTCGGCTGGCACAACTGAAAAAGGAGCTTAAAGAAAACCCTCCTCAAATCCCTCCATCCTCGCTGGCTATGCTGCAGCTGCTGAGCTCAGTGGGAACTAGGACACAACCTCACAGATATTTGACTACCAAGTGTGGTGCCACTGCCACTCCCTAGGTACCTGCAGGAAATTTCATTTCCTTGAAGCTCTTGATGGGTGGTGGGATACCATCTCCTTCCACCAGGATGTGGTATTTTTTCCGCACGCGCTCATGCCGCTCTTCAGACATACTCAGGACGTAACGGGGAGGTGTCCAACTGGGAGTGGTGGTAGGGGTTAAGAGAGGCCCTAAGCACGGCTGCCTTTGGCATGTTCCTGCCAGTGTCAGCCACAAACTCTTCCAGGTAAGGGTAACTGCTTTTCCAGAGGCTATGAAGACATACCTGGTTTTGATTGGATCATCATACGTGATTCCCTTGGCCATCTCCTTCACTGACATCAAGGCTGAGAAGAGAGATGTGGCTCAGGGCTGGCTTCTCCTTCCCAGAGGCCAGGCCCTTTGAGATATACCATGCCTGTGTGGGAGGCGGTTCAGCCCGCTGCCTCCCTGCCCAGGCTGCAGCCATACCTCGGCCCTCAGCCACACTCTCCAGGATCTTCTCCTCTTCCTTCAGCTGCTTTTCCTTGGCAGACTCCTTGCGGGCTGGGGAGAAAAGCAGACAAATATCAGAGACCCAAGGCAGTGCACCAAGATGAGCCTCCCGCCGCTGCCGAGCCCACCTTCAGCCTTCTCTTTGAGGTGCTGGTGTTGATCCAGGAGGCTGACGTTGGACTGAGGGCCCAGAGGGATGTCGTCCTCATCTCCCCGGTGGTCACTGCCACTGTCCTGCTGCTCCTCCTCCGCAGCTCCCTTGCGTCTTCGCTGCAGCAGCTTCTGGAGCTGAGGGTCCAGCAGCACCGCTCAGAGCCCAGCCCGACACAGAGCTGGGCATGGCGCCCAAAGGCGGCGGCAGGGCCCCGGCCTTTGAGAGAAGGCCGTGCCCCGAGGTGCAGAGCTGCTCTACCCCTCGGATTAGGTCGCCGGTCCCTCGGGTTGTGCCTGGGGCCGCGCGCCCGTGCACCCCCCTCGCTCCACGGACCACGGCGAAACTCCCGCCCTGCCCTCAGGCCTCTCGGGCCCCGGCCCTCACCAGCAGCTGTCGGCGCTGTCGCAGCGGCACGTACGGCACATAGTCCTCGTCGTCCTCTTCCTCCGCCTCCGAACGGCTTCCGGAGGCAGTCGCCTCGTCGGTGCGAGCTCGCTGCAGAGAACCAGGAATCAAGCCCGGAACCCCTTCCTCCCGTCTTCAGGCAGCTCGACACACCCCCATGGGACCCCGGTCTCTCTCCCACCTTCCGTTCAGGTTCCGAATCCTCCATCCTTTTCTGCACGCATGCGCCCCACAGCGGAAACCCCCGCCTTACCTTGGAGATCCAACCAGATGTGAAGAAGCGGGTGTCGGCGCTTAGCAACGACCTCTGAGGGACGGATCGCGCCGAGGGACAAACTTTCTCCTGAGCCGCTGTTATGTGGGGCGGCGTCTACGCTTTCCCTGTGGCAATGCAGCTGGCAGGGCTGAGGGCGAAAGCATCAGGCAAAGCATTGTGGGATGCGGGAGGATTTGCAGCATGAGCTCACACCGAGTCCGGTGGCAGGGGTGCTGCCCCAATAAAGACCGTCGTTCAAAGCATGACGTCATGGCGCACGCACGCCGGCGGTCACTGCGCCCCCTAGTGGTTGGGGAGCCCTGGGGCCGGACCTCCATCCCTGGCCACCCCGGGTTGAGCGGGCAGTGGGGCTTGCGGAGTGGCTCAAGTATTGCCGCTCTGACTGGTGTCCCCTTCTGAGCACCTATATTCAGAGTAGTGAGTGGTAAATAAAATACTGATGACGGTGGTTTTCTACTGAGGGTTTGTACATATGTGTATAAGCTATTATTATTGTAAATGTTGTAATAGAGCTCAGAGGGAACCTGAGTCGACTTCAAGGAGACATTGACTGGGATCAGAGCTTCCAGGGAAATGTGGAATCTCAGAGCAGGGAGCGGAGGAGAGGAAGAAAGAAGGTCCAGCAGGAGTGATCTGCCATGTGCAAGTGCAGATTCCCAGGGAATAAAGAGATCAACTGGCCCACATGGATTAGGAGTAGTCAGAGCAAGGGTTGCAGAGGTAATTTGGGCTCAGAGCATGCAGGGCAGTGACTGTCAGTAATTTCGGCATTGGGGACTGGGAGGACTTGATGGGTCAGTGCTGTCCTTGTGTGCTGGAGATTGTGCAGTGCTGAAGCAGATAAAAGATGAGCAAAATACAAACCTGGCTTGTGAGATTATGGATTAGTTGAGGAAAGAGAAAATATAACCAGTCTTGCCGAAACCAGTTTGGCTCAGTGGATAGAGCTTGGGCCTGCCGACTGAAGGGTCCCAGGTTCGATTCTGGTCAAGGGCATGTATCCTGGTTGCAGGCACATCCCCTGTAGGGGGCATGCAGGAGGCGGCTGATGGATGTCTCTCTCATCGGTATTTCTAACTCTCTGTCCCTCTCCCTTCCTCTCTGTAAAAAATCAACAAAATATATTTTTTAAAAAAGAAAATAAAACCAGTCTTGAGGTTAAGAAGTATCAAGACATGGTGGAATCATCACAAAGGCAGAGCAAACTGATTCTCATAGTAAAAGTGTCTTCTCAACTGGGATGTGAAGAATAAGCAGGAATTTATGACAGAAAGGTAATCTGTCAAGAGGCAAATATGTGAGCAAGATCTAAGGATGTCAGGCCTAGCTGGAGACTGAGGTTGAAGGTATGGTTGGGTGAGTGCTGGAGGCAGAAGCCAAGCACAAGGGGTCCAAAATGCCACTCACATAAGTCTTTATCTGTAGGAAAAGTGCTGCTTCCATCAGACCTGCAATTTTCTATTAAGGCAGAATTTTATTATTTTTAAAAAATGTCTTTAAAATATATTTTTATTGATTTCAGAGAGGAAGGGAGTTAGAAAAATCAATGATGAGAAAATCATTGATTGGCAGCCTCCTGCACACCCCATACTGGGGGATCAAGCCTGCATGTGCCCTGACCGGGAATTGAACTCTTGGTGCATGGGACAATCCATGGAGCCACATCTGCCAGGTGAGGTAGAATTTTAGATTACTGTGCCAATTCAACTTGAGGGCAGGAGGCTGGTGCAACAGTTAGAGAGTGAGAGGAACACAGGTAATAAATACACAGAGAAAAGTTTCATAGGAAAGGTTTCCCTGGAATCTGGAATTGTGAGCCTGTGGGCATTGCTGTTTCACTTCTTTAGAAAAGGAAGCTGGCACTGGCTGCTAGCCAATGGTGGGGCTCAACCAGGTGGAGGGGTGGGGTGGGAAGAGGGAGCAGTTTCTGATTCTGCTCCCAACACTACATAAAGGTACTTAGACACCCTAGCTGGTTTGACTCAATGGATAGAGCATCATCAGCCTGTGGACTGAAAGGTACCGGATTCTGGTCAAGGGTACATGCCTAGGTTGCAGGCTTGATCTCCAGTCGGGGGCATGCAAGAGGCAGCAGGTCGATGATGCTCTGTCATCATTGATGTTTCCATCTCTCTCTCCCTCTCCTTTCCTCTCTGAAATCAATTTAAAAACAAAAAACTTTTTTAAGGTACTTAGTGATTGTGTGGCCACTGCCTCTATTACTCCCCACATGAGCTAAAGTTAAGAGTTGATTTTAGTCAAGACAACAACATTGGGGGTAACAACAGGTGTGTGAGGCATTTTTAGCAAATCCTTTATATTAAAATTTGAATGTACTAACCAGATCTAATGGGGAAGGGAGATAGTTTGCTTTACTTTACAGCAGAGTTTACCCTCTTAACTGTCAAGTACTTAAGCTACATGTCTTATTCCCATTGGAAAGTCAGACCCAATTTATAAAAACTCCATCTACCCCTCCACCCCAACTTTCCTTGATAACCTCAAACACCCAGGCTACAGGTGCACCCTCCATAAAGGCCTCAAGCTTTCCCCAAGCCCCTTCTCACATCAGCTATTCACAAACCAAGTCCCATTCCTCCCATTCACCCATCCTACAAGGGGAGAAACAGACAAGGCCTCACAACAGGAGGAAAGGCACAGAGATCTGTGCTTTAACTGAGTTCACTAGTCACTTTCTTATCTTAGCTTTAAACTTCCCACCTAACAGTCCCACTTAGAACAGATGCAAGAATTAAGTGTAAATATTGCCAAGCCATTGATAACACAGTACATGCTTAGGGACTAAGGCAGACCTCATGCTTCTGATTATATCCCTCACCTCACCCCTAACCCAGTCTAGCAAAAGACCAACACACCGATTCTGTGTCCAAATGTTGTTTTATCTTTCGACAGGAAAGATCTTCACAGTATCAAAAAGAATTAAAAAACAACAACAAACAAACAAAAACAAAAAAACCAAACACAAAAAGAGCAGTGTTGGGCCAGCAGTACCATCAGCCCCTGGCCCACAGGCCAGCCCAGCCTCCAGGCTCTGAATATGGAGGCTGCATAGCACCAGGAGGCAGCTCTGTGGAGGTCCTGAGGGGCCCCAGCCCGGCAGGGCATCCGCTCAGCTTTTGGTTGGTCCAGGATGGCGGGGAGCAAGGAGGGTCTTGGGCAGGTGGATGGGGACATGGAGGAAGAAGGAACCGTAGACCTTCAGCTGGCAGTTAGGGGGGTCTCAGGACACCTGAAGAAGCTGGACCCAGCAGGGCTGAGAAAACAGAAAAGCATGACAACATGGTGAGTAATGGCCTTTCCAGGCCTCCATACCATGGGTCCAAGATGGAGAGAGGAACAGTTGCCTCGTACTTTTGCTCCCACAGACTTCCTCAATCACCTCTAGCAGAGGATGAAAATTAAAACCCTGCCAGGAAACAGAACCCCAGTTCTATTCATCAACATGTGAAATGTCATCCTAGATCTCAAGGAATGTAGGACCATCCCTAAGAAGCTCATGGTCCTCTGTGGCAGGCAGCACACCCTTCCCCCAAGCCAGTGGTCAGCAAACTCATTAGTCAACAGAGCCAAATATCAACAGTACGACTGAAATTTCTTTTGAGAGCCGAAAACCGACTTCTACGCATGGGCCACGAAATTTCAATCGCACTTTATGTGCCCGCACCTGGTATTTTGTGGAAGAGCCACACTCAAGGGGCCAAAGGGCCACATGTGGCTCACGAGCTGCAGTTTGCCAACCATTGCCCCAAGCCAACGTGGAGCAAGTGCTCTGGCATGTACTCTCATTGGTACAGGCAGGAGACGCTGCCTCTGCACTCGGACTTCTGTTCTGAAGGATAAAGGTCAAAGAAAATGGGGGGAGGGAGAGCATCTTTTGTCTTGGGAAAGAGATCTCACAGGAGGGCCTGGCCCAGAGAGGAGCAATGTAAGGACAGAACCCTAGGGATAAATGGTTGCAGAATAGACAGGGCTTGTGCCTCTGGAGAGCATAGCTCGCTGGACTGTTACTGCAGAGGTGCAGGAGCCAGGATACCAATCCTCCAGTCCAATTCCCTGTGCCTCAGAGCATGAAATGTTCCGGTGGTGACAAAAGGTGGCAAAGCATCGGGAGAGGGTACACAGGACACTTGGGGGGTTGTATACCTCACTGAGCTGTGCTGGGAGTGGTTTTCTTGAGGCTGAAGTTGGTCCAATTCACAGCAACTTTCTGACGTGTTTGCTTTGCAGAATCCAAACAGAATCTGTCAGGTTTGGGGGATGACACAGAAGAAGCACAATCAAAGATTCCCCTGCTTACTGAACCCCTCTCCTAGACCCGTGTGTTCTGGTCACTAAAGCAGGGAGGTCAGCTCAGCACCTCTCCAGCTCCTGGGCATTGGGGTCTTGCAGGTATGGTAGTTGTGCTGGCTCGGGGCTGGGGGACTATCAGGATGGAGCACCCACAAGCCCAGGGGACAAGATATGAAGAGAGTTGACACTGCCTTAGTGTATGACACCCTCCTCACCCTGTATTTTACTCTTAACTATATTGGGCTGCCTTCCCTCACCCTAAGGACATGTTTCTTTCACCCTCAAATCTCTGTATGTGCTGACTCCACTGTCACAAATATCCTTGTTTTCCTTGGCCCACTCATTCTTATTCCTCAAGTTTCAGCTTGGTTATCACCTCTTCTGGGAGGGCTGATCTGGCTGCCCCCACCACTCACTCCTGTAGCAGCACTTACTGCTCTCTCCCCACGTAGACTGTTTCATTCACCTCTGCCCCAGAGCTCAGTCCAGGCAGAGTAGAGGAAGTACAAGTGAATAAACAAAGTGAATTAAGCCAGAAAAAGGCCTGGTTCTTGGGGTCTGACCCACACACCTTCTTCAGTCCCTTGCACCTTGCCAGATGCCCCATCCTACCAGATGGCTTCTTTAGTGCGGAGACTGTGGGGAAAGCCAGGAGGGCTGGAGAGGCTCTCCACCCCAGGGCTCAGGGCTGAGGGAGGTCCTTTCTTAAAGGCCTGGTGCAGGCAGGACAGCAGGTGGCCCCACACCTACCTCTTGAAGTATTCCACCTCCCGGTCAGTCTCATCCATCTCCACCCCATCCATGTCCTTGGGCAGGAACACATCGTCTAGGAAGACACAGCCAGGAGGGCTCAGTGCCCACAGCCAGGCCTCTGGGTCAGTGCTGCCCACACACGAGGACTGCCCTCCACCCCGTGGGCTGGCAGGGTGGGGGCCAGCCACTGTTCCTGGTGCACTCACCCAAGGAGGAGGCCGACTTTTCCTGCTTGTTACGGCTTCGGCGGCTGCGGCCCTTGCCCTGCGGCAAGCTCTGTGGCCTTGCTGGGCCTGAGGGCTGCACAAACTCCTGTTGAAGAGGCCGTGCCTTGGCCTCACCTGGCCAGTTTCGCCAAGAGCTGCCCTTCTCCTTGTCAGTTTTTGGGCTGCTAGCCCAGCCTGGTTCTGGCCGGTTTCCTGGGCTCCCCTCTCCAGCCTCAGCACAGCAGCCCACTTTGGGAGGTTCCAGGGTCTTGCCTGGCTGCTTGGGGCTGGAGATCTGGCCCTTAGCACCGGGAGCCTCCAGGCTGGCTGAGGATCTGGGGGCTGGAGTCGCCTCACTCTTTTTAGCCTGACCACCCTGTCTCTTGCCTTTCCTCGGCTTCCCACCCGAGGCCACAGGGTCAGGCAGCTCCTGCTTGCTACTAGGGACTTCCTTTGGGTTTGGCTCCTCAGAGCTGGTGTTGCCTGGCTTGGGTGTTTTGACCCAGATCACCCGGGACAGGTTGGGCACGGTGTTGAGTCTCCTCACTAGCCCATTCTCCGGGATGATACCAGGAGGAGGGCCCCTCACCTCTGTCCATAGTGGTTGGGGACTTCTCATTTCTGCCCATGGTGGGGCTGACTCGCTTGGAGCTTGTAACATGTGGTTCTGAGGGGAGCCCAAAGTCAAAGGGGACAGGTCAAGGTTGATGTCAGGCCGGTGCCCTGAGGAGCCATTGAGGTTCAAGGGGGGTAGACTCTGGGTCTCTGGCTCAGCAGCACTCTCCTTAGAGAAGCCATTGCTGTCCATGCTGAGCTCACATACACTGAAGCTGGCACGGATGGAGTCCTTGACAGTGTTCTTGATCTCTTGCAGACGGCTGCTCAGGAAGCTGTTGACCCGATCCAGCTCCTGGTCAGGCCACTCCAAAAACCTCTCCCTGGCAGGCCTCAGCTCCTGGCTTCCAGAAACACGATTCACCTGCTTTAGAGATTCTGCTGCCAACTGGGCTTTCTCCTTTTCCTGCCAATACAAGAGGCAGTTTTAGCAGGGGCCTGGCAGCTACCAGCACAACATGACACTTGACACACCAGCCTGGGGCCCAGCTCTGCCACTGATTGGCTAGAAGCAGGACCTCGAAATCCTGGCCTGCTTTCCCACCCTGCAGGAGTAAAGATGAAGTGCAATCAGATAGGTATACATCCTGGGGGTGGAGGCAGTTAGACCCCGAGGGCAAGGTTTTTACAGCTTGTTCACTCAGAACCCCAGTGTCAGTCCTAGTGCCTAAGAAGGCTGGACTTAAAGGGGTAGGAACATAGTCCACTGAATCTTGCCTTCCAGGCCAGAGCTTGAGCAATTCACTTATTTGCTGAGTCTCAGCGGACTCATGTGCAAAATGAGGACAATAATTTTGGAGTCAAGACCAAAGTGGGGACAGATGTGAGGAAGATAAAGAAAGCTGTTATAGAGGCATTCCTTCCAATTCTGCAGGTTGTAGGGGAAAAAAGCTATGCCATCATATGGGTCTTTCAGGAAGGAACATGTGGGGCTGTGAGACTGACATGATAGATCAGACTGCTTTGGGTGGTCAAGAATGTGTGCCCTCCCAATGCTGTATACAGGTGCCACTGAAGAGGGCCGAGCTTCCATAGGAAGGCCACTCACTGCTCAGCTGGCCTCAAATAATAAAGACCACACCTAAAGTGTGCCCCACAGCATATAATGGACAGCCACCTGGGGCCAACGTAGCCCAGTTGCCCAGGTGAGGCCCAGGGGGCTCAGGGAGGCTAGATCCTGCCAATCAGTGCTGACAGAGCCAGATCTGAAGAGTGAAAAGCACCAGCAGAACCAATGAGGCTTTTACAGGAAGACAGGAGACAGATATCAAAGGCTTATGGAAAGGTGGTGGATCGGTATTGTGCTAGGGGCTGAATGACTTCCACAATTTCACATATTTCCAGTTGATTTGAGACTGAAGAAGCAGAAAAAGGAAAGTGGGGACATGCCACCACCTCAGTCAACTTAAAGAGGGTGACCCTATGCCCCAACGGGCATACATTTATTTTATTTATTTTCTCATCTTTTTTGAACTGACCCCACAACTAACTAGGACCATAACCGTGGGACCTTGGACAAATCACTTATTTTCTTTGAATCTTATTATTCCCATTTACAAACTTGGGAGAAAAATGACCTACTTATATTAATAGGGTTGCTATGAAGACACCTGAGAGGGTGAATGTCCCTCTCTCTGGGCACAAGTAAAGCTGTACACCTTGACAACAGTGGTGCTCAGATGAGGGAGTAGCTCAACCTGGAGGAGTGTTTCCAGTATGTATCGCGGAGTTGAAGGTCATGGGCAGAGCGCTGAGGCCATGGGGGATGCACAAAGGATTGGAAAGCCCTTCTCTTCATTCCTGCCCTACATCAGAACACCTTTGCTTTTATTAAAAACTGTGTTCTGGGGAAATGGGGTGAGGAAGAAAGAGGAGGATATAGAGGGGATAAACGGTGATGGGAAAAGACTTGACTTGGGATAGTGAACAAACAATACAGTGTACAGTATTATGTGTTGTGGAATTGAGCACATGAAACCTATAAGCTTGTTAATCAGCGTCACCCCAATAAACTAAAAAGAAAAAAAAGAGTTAGCAGCAGAACTAACTCTTCATTTTCTGAAGAGTTAGTTCTGCTGTTAAACAAAGATGTCTGAAAACTGGTGTAGAGGGAGTGATATGGAACCGCATACAATTTGGTAGCGAGAAGCGGGAAACACATTTTCTGCTGCACATCATGAGCTCACAAGTTGTCTCATTTAATCCTCACGACTGCCCTTGTTGCATCATTATCCTCAATTTACAAATGAGGGCACTTGATTTTGGAAAGAATAAGGAACTGGCTCAAGGTTACATGACTAGTAAGTGGCAGAGCTGAGACAGCACATCCAGCTGAGATCTGTAGTTCTTTTATTTTTTTAGTCCTGTTTGACAATCATTTCATGACCATCGACTCTGAGGCACTAGACTGGGCTCTGAAAATACAGTTGTGCAGAAGAGAGTCTCTGCTTGTTGACTTGATGTGCTTGGAGAGATGGACACACAGCAAACAGGCTGTTTAATTCTGAGTGACAGTGACTTTCTGAGTAACAGTGACAAAGCTATGGAGAAAAAAGCACAGGGTGCTCTAGGAACCCAGACTGGGCCATCAGGGAATGCTTCCCAGGAGTGGTAGTATCTCCCTGAGCATGAAGCTGAGGAGGATTATCCTGGAGTGAGACAAGCACTTTCTTGACAGAAGACAAGCAGAAAGGCTGGGAAATTGAAAAACACAAAATCTTTAGGGAGTGCAAACCACTTAGAGGTACAGCTGGAGCCCAGATTTCTTTTGGGGGTAGGTAGGGCAGAGCTGGGCAGGAAGTCCAGAGGGACAGAGGTGAAGCTGGCAAGCTAAGCAGGCGCTAGATCCTGAAGAGTCTGGATTCGATCTTGCGGCCACATTCAGCCATTTTAAAGTAGTGGCCACAGGTGGAGAGAAGTGAATGGTTTGAGCTATTTGGAAGGTAGCATGGCCAGGACTCTCAGTGATGGGTGGGGAGAATGAGATGAGTCACGAAAACAACCCAGAAAACCACCTTTCTGCCACAATGGCTACAATGACCAATTGTTCACTGTGCTGAACCTTTTCCGTGCATCACTCCATTTCATCCTCGCAATAATCTGAGTTGGTTCTACTGTTCTTCTCATTTTATTGATGAAGAAACTGAGGCTGGAAGGTTAAGTGATTTGCCCAAGGTCATACAGCAAGGGTGGCAGAGCCAGGTTTCAAACTGAGGTCTCATTCCAAGGCCCACTGCTCTCAATCACCACAATGCATTACTCCCAAGATGGCACCCAGGTTCTGATTCAGGCAGCTGGGTCGAGAGTGGTACATCCAACTAAACAGACAATGGAGGAGGAGGAGCAGGCCTCTTGGAGAAAGATAGGCTGTTTTGGATGTACTAAGTTTGAGTACCTGTGGAATGCCATGAGGAGGTACCTGGTAGCACTAGTGGACATCAGTGTGAAGTACAGGGGGGGAAACAAGTGGCCAGAACATACAGGAAGGCAACACTATCTAGATGGCTTCTCTTTCCCAAGGATGTGTCCTCAAGCAGGAAGGTCAGATAGAAGAGGAGCTCACAAAGAAGACAGAAAAAAGGGCACAGAGGAAGGTGGCAAATATAGTGAATTTGGCATTCCCATTGTCCTTTCCTGTACCTCCCCAACTGAGAATGGAGGTGCCAAAGAAAAGAATGTTTGAAAAGGAGAACAAACACAAAATGTGAGATGTTGCCTAGTGGACAAAAAAGATGGAACAGGAAAGTATGACTACTTGGCAACAAAGAAGTCACTGGTAGCTCTCTTGTGGGGTGGGGGCAGAAAAGAGGCTATAGTGAAATGGGAGAAGTAAAGACAGTAAATACAGAGAATATTTTTCAAGAGATTTGACTATGATGAGAGGAAAGAGATAAATAGGGTGAGACAGGCTGTATGCTCAAGGCACAATTTGTTTTCAAAAAGAAGTACTGGGGGGACTCTTCCCCCTCCTCACGTGGGAGTCTGTTCTGTGGGACCCTTTCCCTTCTCCATGTGAGAGTCTGTGCTGTGAGATTCTTTCCCATTCCCCACGTGTGAATCTGTACTTGTCCTTCAATAAATTTCCACCTTTGCTATGCCAAAAAAATAAAATAAATAAATACCGGTCAAAGCAAATGTTGATGGGAAAGAGCACAGAGGAGAGGCTGCAGGCGCAGGACAGGAAGTCGATGGTAGACTGCAGAGGCAAGAAAGGACGCATGGGCCTTAGCTAGGAAAAAGGGTAACTCATCCTCATTATAAGTTACCCTGTGGCATTTGAGAGCATGCCTGTCCACTGTCCTTAGTGAAACAGGAAATAAGATTATTTGCCAAAAAATAAGGGGTAGGTGGGGAAAACCTGGAAGTTAGAGAAGAATGGAGGTCTGATAAAGGGGTTATGATGAATGAAGTGATCAGAAGTAAGAAAACCAGAGGCCTGCTAGGCAATGTAGGGGCTCAGGCAAGTGGGATACCATGCAGCCCCGGTGCCACAGACAGATTCGAGTCAGTATTCTCCTTGAGTATAGAAGGAAAGAGATGGATTGGGTTCAAACCCACGGCTGCGGTTTTTCTGAGTGAATGTTCATGGAAGGGCAATGGGACAAGGAATTGAGAGTATTGGTAAGAGAGTGAGTAAATGATCTCACCTGGTCTGGAAAGGGGAGAATGTGGTAGGTGACTGTCTTCAGTGGATAAAGAGGAGTGACTGGGAGATTGCAGATGACAAAGGCAGGGGTCAGTTCCAAAAAAGCAGGGGAGAGAGTCATGGGCTGGAAATGATGTCAGGAGGCAGAAACTCACTTGGTTGTATTTGTTTCCCAGGGCAGGACAGAATGAACACTCTGTTGGATGATTACTAGGGAAAGCTGTGTTTTTGGTGAATAGCCAGGTTGTAAGGCTAGGAGATAGGTGGAAGGACATGGGGAGGAGGCTCACATATAAAAAGATAATGACCATGATGGCCTATCACAGGGCATTGCAATTGGCTGCTTCCACTGTATCCTGGTCTCTACTGTGCAGTGAATTTTTGAGTGACTAGTGTGTAATAAATGGCAGACTAGAGAGAGATGCAAAGTGTAGCAGGAGTACAGTGGGAGAAGTTACCTGAGCAAGGCTGCAAGAGAGGAGACATCTGAACTGAGCTTGGAAGGAAGTTGTCAGGGGAGAGAAGAGAGCATTATTAGCAAAAGAAAAAGAATGTATGGCACAGATTTATGAAAAGCACACAAGGCCTAGGAACTGCAAAATGTGCCCACTGATACCTAACTGCCTTAAGATGCCAGGAAAGGTCAAAGAGGCCGGGCTGTCCATAGGACACTTCTGGCCAGGCAATGCTGGATAGGAGGGAGAAAGTACTGAACTGACCACATTCTGAAGGCAATGGTGGGACTCCACTTCAGGGTGCAGGACAAAGGTCCTGGTTTGTCCTTTGGGTTGAAAATAGATGGAGAACCACTGTTGCTTTCCAGAATACCAGGGCTGTTTGACCACCCAGAACCTGGAGCCAGCTGGTTGTCAAACCCAATCTCCTTGGCTGCTGGGCTCTCAAGTATGGCAGTGTGTAAATGCAGCCGGGAGTAGACAGGCAAAAAGGTAATGAGGTGGTAGGGGACCAGCCATCAAGCTCTAGGGCTCTCCTGGCATCAGGGCTGCCCAGGAAAAACTCACTGGCTTCAGCTTAGGTCATTCCCATGGCTTCAATTACATGTCCGAATTGGCAACTCCCAGCCCCACACCTCCATCTCCACTTGGATGTCTCGTGAGAACCTCTGAGATAACATGCCCCAGCTGAATTCCTGTTTTCTGCCAATCTCATCCTTGCTCAGTAAAAGGCACACCATTCTACCAGTCACCTAAGCAAACACTTGGGAAATATCCCTAATTCCTTTATCTCTTTGTCTTGTAATCACATCACCAAAGCCTGTCACTTCTGCTTCCCTCTGAAAATACACCTCTTGTCCAGTCCCACCATCAATCATTGGTACTCTGGCTCTCGGCTTTCTGATCTGGAGTATCACTTCATTAGGCTATCTTCCATATTGCCACACAATAATCTTGGAACACAGAATCGACCAAGTGTTCTTTGATTAAAGCCCTCCAGTGACTCCTCCTCAACTGCAGGATCAAGCCTTGCAGGCCCTTCCTCACCTCCACTGTCTGGCCTTCCTCTCCTGTTTGAGCCCTGGCTGCACTACTTGATGTAAAAGTGTTACGCCGTCTGCCAGGAGGGCCCTCCCAATGAGTTTGTATTCACTCCCTGTGACTCAGTTTCAGCCTCTTGGTATAGCCATTTCTAGCAAGCCCAAGCAGGATGGGGGGCTTCCCTCATCCCAGTATGTGTCACACACTAACGTGCTGTGCTCGCCAAGTTTTGTGTCAGTCTCTCCACTGGACCAAGCTTCTCCAGGGAAAAAACTAAAATGCTTCGTTTTTGCTGAATGATTAAGTGATTGACTGACTAAAGCAAGTCCTGAGCTTGAAAGAATCCAGCAAGCTGCTTCTGAGGCCAAGACTAGTTTATCCTCCAGTCACTGGCCCCCAGTCTCCCTGACCCTGATGCCTCCCAAACTCATTCAGACCTTCCCAGAGCAGTGAGCCACGCCAAGGTCTTTGGCAGCCAGCAAGTCTTCATGCCCCAGAAGTCCTGGGGGTTGGGGCAAGAGATTCCTCGGGAAGAAGAAGTGATAGAGCTGGGCTCCCCCCCCACACCCACCTTCTTTTTCAGCTTGTGCCGGGCCCGCTTGGCGGCCCTGGCGCTGTTGGGGACTTTGGGCTCCGTGCTGTTGATGAATTCCAGCAGCTCATCCACATCTCGGTGGTCCACGGCGGGCTCCCCAGGGATCCCGCCCAGGGCGCCCCCCTTCATGGGCAGCTCCTCTTTCCGCCTGGTCAGCCTTGAACGGAGCTTCTCTCGGATCTCGGTATAATTCCGACTCGTCGGGGCAGCGGGTGGCTGGGGGAGGGGGAGGTGCTGACATTACACCCTGGGCCTGGGAAGCCCGTAGGACTCCCACCCGCTGGCACCAAACATGTGGTAAGAAGCGAGACAACTGTTCTTTCTACCAGAGCCACAGAGGCCAAATGGCTTCACCTCAGCCAGGCGGTGGGAGGAGGGAGGAGGAGGTATGTGACAGCATTGGGAGCACACTGGCATGGGAGCCAGGAAAGCAGGTTTGAGCCCAGGCTTTGTCACTTGGAAGGTGTATGACCTTGGGCAGGTCACTGAGTCTTATAAGCCTCAATTTTGTCATCTCTAAAATGAGGATAACACCTAGCTGAAAGGTGACCAGCAATGTAATTACTTTCATTTCTTATGTTCTCAACTGCTCTCTCCTAGTCAGCGGCCCCTTCCTCTTCACCTTAGAAGACTTCTGAACTGCTTCCTCCCCCTGTCCAAAGACAGCATGTATTCTGCTCTGTGCCTCCTTCCTGGCACCATCTGTGCATATGGCCTGTCCCTCAGCTGGCTCTCACACTTGGGGGACTAAGAGCCTTTGCTTCCATTCTGCTTTCATTGCACAAGTGTTCACTTCTCTGTGATTATGCCATACACAAACTCATCAGAATTATAGCTTTCCTCTCTGCCATTTCCTTTCCTTTTGCGTAAGGAAAAAAAAAAAAAGTCATCTTAAGAGAAACCACGAAAATAGCAAAGTTCACAAAATGTTTAAAAATCCCTACCTCACCAATTTGCTGTAAGGATCAAGTGAGCAGACACAGGTGTGAGGACTCACAGGGTCCCAGCGAGGTTACTATCACCTTGAGCAAGGGGTTTCCGGGGAGAGCAGGCACTCCCCTGGCTCACCTTGGCTGGCCCCTAGCCCTCTCAGGCATGGGCACGTTCACTCACCGCATTGTGGCCGAAGAACTCACAGTAGCAGCAGTCACAGAACTTCCCATCTCTCTGGTGTGTGGAGGACGAGGTGCAGGAGCTACGCTCTGAGCTGCTGTCCTCTTCCTCGCCTAGCCCCTCATCTGCCTCGCAGGGCTGGGGCAGCTGACAGGCCAGGCCACTATGTGTAAACTTGTGCCCCTTGCACCCGGGGTCTCTGCTGATGGGGGAGAAAGACAGGCCCAAAGGTGAGAGAGGGCGTGGCAGGAGCAGGCTACAACAGGGACCTGGAGAAGCAGCGCCACCATCAATGTCCCTACTGCCCTTAAGCTGCCTCATCCCACGAAGGTCAAGGCAGTCAAGCTGCATCGACAACCTTCATAATTACACGGCTAACACCCTCATTGTCCCTTAGGGCCCTGCTCAATGGCACTGTTCTGTAAAGGTCCCCAATGCCTCTCCTGACCATACCCACCATGTGACCTCCTGGACACTGTCTCCATCCTACCATCTATCACACTTTACTATAGTAATCTATTTGTTTCAGATCAACTGTGCACTCTCCAAAGACAGGGACTATGGCACTTCTATTTTTGGGTCCCAGTGTATAGCATAACAGCCTTGCACACAGTATGTTCTCAGCAAGTAGGAATCTGAACACATTTGTGGGCTGATGGCTCCCCTGGAGTATCCAAAGGAGGTTAACAGGGTAAGTCTCCTTTTACTAAGATCTTATGCCTGAGTCTGCACCAGTAGGCAAAGCTGCCTTAGCCATTGGGCCTCGAGGTTAGGAAAGCAAATGGGCCTTGTGGGCCATAGACTCCAAGAACTGCCTCCTGCACACCCCATACTGGGGATGTGCCCACAACCAAGGTTCATGCCCTTGACCGGAATCGAACCTGGTACCCCTCAGTCCGCAGGCCGATGCTCAATTCACTGAGCCAAACTGGTTTTGGCAAGAAGGGTTTTTAATACCCTGAAAACTTGCTTTCCTAAAAGCTCTCCATAATGCCATGGCACCAATATTAGAATGCTGATCTCTCCATATTCTCAGAGGTACTGAGCATTGTAATTTTGTTAATGCAGTAGCTGAAGAGTGGTCAATTTGGTTTAAGTTTCTCTAAGCACCTCTGATAATAGCTCATGCTCCTCCTTTTCCACCCATGGGATTAATCTGCCCTAGAGCCAAGCCTCTTCCCAGCCCTTTGCCCTGCCCTTCCACCTGGCTCCCACTGCTGATGCCAGTCTGTATTATAAGATGCCCTGAAATCCAGAATCAGCAGTGTAGTGGGAGAGCATGTATTTAAGTAAAAATAAAAATAAAAATATTCTCAAAGGTACTGAGCATTGTAATTTTCAGTCCGCAGGCCGACGCTCTATTCACTGAGCCAAACCAGTCTTGGCTCCCTTCTGCTCTTGAGAAAAAAAGAAAGAAAAGACATCCTGACATCCTTTAAACTGAGAACTTTTTTTCATTCTGAGAGTTCTATTCCAAGGAGAAAAATCCAAGTCAGAAAAAGCTTTAGGCAACAGCATCTTTAGAGATATTATTTATAATATTACAATGTTGGGGAAGCCCTAGCCAGTTTGGCTCAATGGATAGAACGTCAGCCTGCAGACTGAGGGGTCCTGGGTTTGATTCTGGTCAAAGGGCACATGCCTGGGTTGTGGCTCGATTCCCAGTGTGGGGTATACAGGAGGCAGCTGATCGATGATTCTCTCTCATCACTGATGCTTCTTTAAAAAAAAAATATATATATATATTGATTTTTTTTTTATAGAGAGGAAGGGAGAGGGAGAGAGAGTTAGATACATCAATGAGAGAGAAACATCAATCACCCGCCTCCTGCATACCCACCACTGGGGATGTGCCCGCAATCAAGGTACATGCCCTTGACTGGAATCGAACCTGGGCCCTTGAGTCCCCAGGCCAACGCTCTATCCACTGAGCCAAACTGATGTTTCTATCTATCTCCATTTCTCTTCCTCTCTCTGAAATCAATAAAAATATATATTACAAAGTGAAAATAAAAATTTGGGGGGAAACATGTTGGAATGACCTAAATATTCAGTGACTAGAGAATGGTAAAGTGCACTGTGGAGAATATCTCCCACCTGTGAAGCTGAGGCTCAGAAGACCACACAGGAGGCTAAAAAATGCTAATTAAAACTGCTGACCAATGCATGTGGGAGAGACAAGGAGGGAAAATTGCTAAGAGTGGTGGGATTTTAGAGTTGGCAACTACCAATGTATATATAATAAACATAGATCTGATTTATAGTAAAAAACAGACCTCTATCTTCTAGCAAGAACTGTATCTTTCAAATAACCTATATAATAAAGAGGTAATATGAAAATTGAACATCACACTCTCACACAAAATGGCTGTCCCAATGTGGTTTCCAGATGGTTGCCCCATGCGGTCACAAAATGGCCTCCACAAAGATGGCTGGCAGGGGAGGGCAGTTATGGGTGACCAGACCAGCAGGGGAGGGTAATTGGGGGTGACCAGGCCTGCAGGGGAGGGTAGTTGGGGATGACCAGGCCTGCAGGGGAGGGCAGTTGTGGGGGACCAGGCCTGCAGGGGGGCAGTTAGGTATTGATCTGGCTGGCAGGGGAGTGGTTAGGGGGTGATCAGGCTGGCAGGAGAAGCAGTTAGGGGCAATTAGGCAGGCAGGCAAGAGGTTGGGAGCCAAGAGTCCCAGATTGTGAGAGGGATGTCAATTGGACATCCCCCAAGGGGTCCCAGATTGGAGAGGGTACAGGCTGGGCTGAAGAACGCCACCCGCCCCCCACCCCCACACAAATCTCAAGCACCGGGCCTCTAGGATATTAATATAACCTTTCTCAATAACTAGAGTTACTTTAGGATTCTACCTTAAGGACACGATTCCCAACTCAAACACAGATTTTGGTGCAAGGATGCTTATAACAGCCTTGTTTATAATGGTTTAAAAACTGGAAATGCCTAAATGTCCTGGGGTAAGAGAATGATTTAAAAAATATATATATGGTGGAGCTATACGAGTTATTAAGTAGCCACTGACAAGTGTTTAGAAGATTTTTTAACTGGAGAAATCATCAATGGTATAATGTTAAAAAAAAAAATTACACAAAAATGTATAGTGTCCTGGCTAGGTAGCTCAGTTTGTTAGAGAATCATCCCAATACATCAAGGTTGCAGGTTCAATCCTCAGTCAGGGCACATACTAGAATCAACCAACGAATGAATAAAGTATAACAACAACTTGTTGATTCTCTCTCTAAAGTCAATTTTTAAAGAAATATATTGAAGAGAGACCTAATTATGCGGCATAGAGAAACATCAGGAAGACTATACTGCAGCATTAGAAATTTATATTTTGTCAAAACCGGTTTGGCTCAGCGTTGGCCTGCGAACTGAAGGGCCCCAGGTTCGATTCTGGTCAAGGGCATATGTTTTGGTTGCAGGTGCATCCCCAGTGGAAAACATGCAGGAGGCAGCTGATTGATGTTTCTCTCTCATTGATATTTCTAAATCTATTCCTCTCCTTTCATCTCTGTAAAATATATTTTAAAAAAAGAAAGAAATTTATCTTTTGATTGAGGACATTCTTCCTTTATAAACATTTCTAAATTTTTCCAATTTTTTTTTTCCTGGTTAATACTCACATGAGGATATTTTTCCCATTGCTTTTCAGAGAGAGTGGGAGGGAGAGAGAATGGGAAAACAGAGAGAGGGGGAAGGGAAGACAGGAAGAGGGAAAGAGAGAAACAATGATGTGGGAGAGACACACTGGTTGCCTCCCACACACACTCCAATTGTGCCCTGGAGCAGGGAATGAACCTGCAACCCAGGTATGTGCCTTTGATCGTGAATTGAACCCTTAGCCCTTTGGTATGAGGGCCAATGCTCTAGTCACAGAGCCACACCAGCCAGGGTAATTTTCCCAAGTTTTTAAAAAATAACAATACGCATTTCTTTTATAATTTTAAAAACTATGAAAAAACAACAACCATAAACAGAGTCTACCCTTTAAGTTCCACCCCAACGGTAGCCTTTGCAGAGTTTTCCAAAACTCTAAGCCCAAGTCAGCAAGGATTTTATCCTTCAGTCCACTCACTCACCTGTGAGTGTTAAGAAGCTGCTGTGAGCCTGGTGGTGGGAGCAGAGGCCCACTGCAGTGCCCACTACAGGGGTGGCTGCACCCCGAGAAAGAAGGAGGCATCTTCAGGAGCGGCATGCTGGTGGAAGGAAGGTGGGGGCTCTGACATGCCCCTGGGGTGTGTGGGGCGGCAGCAGCAGCAACAGGGCATTCTGAAACCTGTGCAGGGAATGGTGCTGTGGGGGAGGTGGGCAGCAGGTGTGGGTGGGATGGTGAGCCAAAGGATCCAGAGTGAGATGGGATCAGTGACACTGGCTGTGGATGGTGGCCAGTGGGGCTGTTGGGTGGAGCAGTGAGGTCTGAGTGTCGGCGGTGCTCCGAGATGGGGAAAATCTCACCTGTGGACACATGGGGGAGAAAGGTGTCATAGAGTGAGGGCCGAGACCTCTGGGAGGAAAACCTAAGGAGCCTCTGCCCCACCATCCTGCTTATTGTGAACAGAGGGACACATTTGAGCACAGTACCTCAGCAAGACCCATGAGCTTTTGGGAATGTCTAGCAGTGCCATCTTGAGCTGGAGAGGTTTCTCTGAAGGCAGCAGCTCGGCTGGACAAGCTTGAGAAGCCCAGGCCTGAGGGAGAAGGCATCAGGAATGCCAGCCCCACGGAAGGCTATACACCTCTACTGTGGCACAAGCAGGGAATCGTATTCTGTCTGTCAGGGTCTCTCTAAGATCTGCCTGGTCAGGTACTTCTCAGACCCAGGGCAGGATGTGCAGAAGCCAGCAGAGCAGCAGGCTAAGATTCTGTGTCTGGGCCATGAGGAGTGGGCCATCAGTGGCCCCAGATTTCAGAAAAGCAAAAAAAAAAAAAAGGCTTACATGATTTTGGTTTATACACCAAAATAACTGGAAATATGTACAGCTTAACTCTCACAGTTGAGGGGAGGGCACCCCTCTGAAGAACTCAGCCACTCCACTTATAAATAGATAGTAATTCCATATTTACACAGTATATCAATAAGCTATGATTTTCTTCTTTTAGTCTCTGAGGATTACCTCAGGGTCTAAAGAAGGCATACAGGGCTACAAAATAGGCTAATAATCATGGCAGCTTGCAGTGTCATCCTCTGTGTATGGAAGAGCGGCCTTTTATACCCACTCCATAGGTGGAGAAAAGGGAGCCTAAGAAGACAAAGGCACTCAAATCCTCTGTGCTGCTGTAGGAGCCAGGTGTCCTGTGATTTAGGTCCTAATGCCATCAGTCCCCACCAGGTCCCCTTCTGACTCTAATGGGAACAGCTACCAGAGCCAATGACAACAGTTGTTTTTATCTTCAGAGTCCTGAGGAAAGGAGTGCCCACTGCTTCCACTAGAATAGCTCTACATTTACTTAATTTAATAACTGATCTTCTGGTTTGTTTGAACAAAATGGTTAGAAAAACACAGCTGTCTACATTTCTGAGGCCTCTTTCCCGAGCTGGGACACTCACCAGGGATGGAAGGAGGACTCCCAAGTGAGCTGCCTGGAACGGTCCCGCTGGAGTGTGGGGAGTTCCAGAGGCCCGAGAGCTTATGTGCTGACAGGAACGAGCTGGGATCCCAGTCCCCTGAGTTTCCATGGCAGGATGAGGACGAGGATGAGGATGATGAAGAGGATGACGAAGAGGAATGAGAGTCACCCCCACAAGACTGTGATTTGCAGGATGTGTGTGACAAGGATATCTGGAGAAGAGGTAAGAAAGAGGCTCATGATGAAACAGCAAACATCAGAGCCAATCCTCAGCTGCCTAAGCTTACCCAGGAGAGCTTCCTCCTCTAGGCCAAAGCACAATCCCCACAGCACCAGGTGCAAGGGCAAATGAGGGCCAAGTTGCTCCCAGTGGGCTGTGCTGCTCCCAGTGAAATAAAGTATGTGGATGCTGGTGAGACTTGCGGGGAGGGGAGGGATCACAGAGAATTTCTGCCAACTGTGGACCTTTGGGGAGTCCAGAAAGAAGGGTCTTTAAGTCAGGAGTCCTGGGTAAAAGAGAGGGGCTGGAGGGGAATAAGAAACAAGGATGGTCTGACTGCTATGATTCAAGAGATTGCAGACTTAGATGGCTCCCAGCATATCGGAAGCCTTCTGAGGCACACTATAGACACTCAAACTGACCTTTGCCCTCTATGCCATACTGGTTGGCTTTCAAGCTGCCACAGAACTGAAGGCAGCATGGCCACATGGAAAGAGCAGGGTCCCTATCTATCAATTCCTATGAGCTGGCCCTCACATTGAAACAGACTCTCCTCAGGGGCCAGTGGGATGCCTTAAGCCTCTCTCTTCACCCTCTTGCCCCCCGCCCCATGTGAACCTAAGCCACTAATGCTATATGGGTACAGGCCAGCAGTCTCTCAGCACCTGAGCATAAGGTACATCCAAGGAAAGCCACCTGAAAGGACAGGGAAGGAACAATTCAACAGCCTGACTTCTTTGGGCAGGCAGCCCTCCTATACTCAGGAACCTCTTCACAGTGGTTACCTACCGCCACTGCATGCTCTCGACCTGTCTGCCTTTCATCTTCCTCCATGCTCCTTCGGCAACTCTGGCAGACCCATAGAGGCATCTCGCCTAGGAGATTCTTGACGAGCTTTGGCATGAAGTCAGGGGGCAGCTTCTCACCCTGCAACACCAGTCCGTTTTGGGAAGGGCCTTCTTCCCAGCCTTTGCGTTCCCGATGACACAGCAAGCAACAAGTCTGCACAGACTGGCTGGAGATGGGGGGAACCTGTCCAACAGACAGAAACAGGGTTTCCCAGGAGGAGAAAGGCTGCTTAGAAATAATATTAGCAATACTAATAATGTCGCTTATTATGTGCCATGCACTGGTTTAGGCACTTTACATAATTTTAGCCATTGTAACAGCTCTGCAAAATAGGTGTTACTATTCCCATTTTTAAAGATGAAGAAACAGATTTTAAGAAATTAAATAAGTTGCCAAATGTTGCAGAGCTAGTGAGTGGTTGAACTAGGATTTAAATCTCAGTGAGGGTGACTCCAAAGCTCATGCTTAAATGCCTTAATGTCTCGATGTCCCCAAGTCTTGAAGTTTAAAGAGAAGATGGCCCTTCATTCTCTGAGATGTCCGAGAGAGGCCACAATCCTTGTTGTCTGTGCAGTCTACAAACCAATGCCATCTGGAAGGAAAGAATATTTCAGGTAATGCAACATGTGGAAAAACCTGTGGATTTCCTGAAGAGCTATGTAATTCCATTAGGATCACAGCAGCATTTTGGAGGAAGGTTTTGTATAGCTAGTCAAAAGTCATCAACTGAATTGAAAACTGAGTTGGAGGGAAGGTAAGGCAGACCCCTGGTGCTTCTGAGAGGCAAAGGTGTGGTGAAAAGAACCTGAGCTGTGGAGGTCAGTCGGACATGTAGTCTAACACCTGCCTGACCACATTAGCTGGGTGACCTTGGGCAAGTTATTTAACCTCTCAAGTTCCATTTCCTACCCATCTTGCAGAGTTGTGAGGCTCAATGCATAAATAGGTCAAGTGCCTAGCCCTGTGCATGCCCATAGGATAGTCCCAATACTTAGTAATTCTTATCTGGACTTGTCTTTTTCCCTTCTAGGAGAACTTGACATATATATACAGGTTTTCTTTCACATTGAGGGGAACTGACTAGGAGGCTAAATGGATTTAATGACTCTAATTAATGGCTTTCTTTTGTCCTACAACTTTGTACTCCCCTCTCACTCTGACATTGGGCGTGGTCACGTCACTTTCTTTGGCCCATAGGATATTAGCAAATGTGCTGCCGGCATAAGCTTGAAAAATGAATGCATTTCTACTTGCTTCCTTGCATGGCTGGGCTTGCTCAGTCCTGCACTTCTGCCATGTCATGAGCATGTTCAGGCTAGCTGTTGGAGGGAGGTGTGAAGAAAACTGAGTCTTTCTAGACAATTGACTGGCAAATCAGATACATGAGTGAGCACAGCTGTGATCAGCCAAGCTGGCTCCAATTTGCAGAAATACCCAGTTAACCCATATATTCATGAGAATAGATGACATTGCTTTAAGCCACAATGTTCTGGGATGGTTTGTTACATGCAACTGTTAATGGATAACCTTCCAAACTTACACACCACTAGGTAACAGGTGTTTGCAGAGGCCAAGCAAAAGAATAATAAACGTTATCATTCTCAACCTACCAGTAAAATTAATGCCATCTTTTTCTTTTTAAAATATATTTGTATTGATTTCAGAGCAGAACAGAGAGGGAGAGAGGGATAGAAATATCAATGATGAGAGAGAATCATTGATTGGCTGTCTCCTGCATGCTCCACAATGGGGATCGAACCGGCAACTTGGGCATGTGCCCTGACCAGGAATTGAACCGTGACTTTCCTTCCGGTGCATACATTGACTCTCAACCATTGAGCCATGTTGGCTGGGCAATGTCATCATCTTTTTCAAATAAAATCACCTTCTTATAATAAGATGGAATCAGAATATTCTTAAATCTGTCACATTACAATTACACTGACTTTGGTCCCTGATTTCTAGGGAAGAATAGGGACCAAACAGTAGTACCAGGGACATAAGGAAACATTTCGGGAAGTACAAGGACTCTTGGAAAGAGTACCAGAGGCACAAAAACCTTACATGTGAAACTCATATGAGATATTAAGAGCCTACATGGTCTTTGCCAAGGAAACATTTTAGTGAGCAAGGCAGCTGCTCAGTAGCAATTACAACAGGGTATAGCCTCCTAGAACCCCTTGGTGGTATCTCATGGAAAGGGTGGAAGGTAGATAGAGGAGAAAGACGATCAAAGAATTTAAGGCAAAGATCTTTTTGCAAAGTGTACCCAGCAAACTTTCCATAACTACAATAAGCCTTAATAACTAAGAAGAACAAAGTGAGGCCAATACTCATGTTCCTTCCCTGTAATGATGGTGAGCATAGTCTTAAGACAAACACCTGGACATGTAATTTTACTACAACAGAGCTTCTTTTCAGTTAGATATTAGATTCTAAAGTCACTATATTAGATGAAAATCTTCTATGAGTAAATTTATTCTTGAAATTCTTTATATGGCCTGTGAAGTACAACATATGTGTTTTAGGTATGACTGAGAATTCAAATGTACAATATACATTATAACAATATAAGATTTTTTCTTCTTTTTTTAATATACATATAGTAGAGGCCCGGTACATGAAATTCGTGCATGGGGGGCAGGGAGGAGAGTGTCCTTCAGCCCAGCCTGTTCCCTCTCCAATCTGGGATCCCTTGAGGAATGTCTGACTGCCCATTTAGGCCCAATCCTACTAAATGGGCAGTTGGACATCCCTCTCACAATCCAGGATTGCTGGCTCTCAACTGCTCACCTGCTTGCCTTCCTGATTGTCCCTAACCACTTCTGCCTGCTAGCCTGATCACCCCCTAACCATTTCCCTATCAGCCTGATTGATGATTAACTGCTCCCCTGCCACCTGTTTGCTCCTAATTGTCCACCCCTGTGGGCCTGGTCACCCCTAACTGCCCTCCCTTGCAGGCCTGGGTGTCCCCACCAACTGCCCTTCCCTGCGGGCTTGATCACTCACAACTGCCCTCCCTTGCAGGCCTGGTCCCTGCCAACTGCCCTCCCATGCTGGCCATCTTGTGTTCACTTAATGGCAGTCATCTTGTGTGTTGGAGTGATGGTCAATCTGCATAATACTCTTATTAGATAGGATAGAGGCCTGGTGCACGGGTGGGGGCCAGCTGGTTTGCCCTGAAAGGTGTCCTGGATCAGGGTGGGTGTTCCCTTGGGGTGTGGGGTGGCCTGGGCGAGGGGCCTGTGGTGGTTTGCAAGCCAACCACGCCACCCAGCAACCCAAGCAGAGGCCCTGGTATCTGGGATTTATTTATCTCCTACAACTGAAACTTTGTAGCCTGGAGCGGAGCCAAGCCTTCTGCTCCCACAGCCATTGAAACTTTGTTGCCTTAAGCAGAGGCCTGGGCTGGTCAGGGTTTGCAGAAAGTTGGGCTTCCTCCATGACCAGGGGCAATCCAAGCCTCCCTCCTGCGCTCTCTGTGGCTGTAGCCATCTTGGCTGGGTTATTGCATACTCACTCTGATTGGCTGGTGGGCACAGCAGAGGTACAGTCCATTTGTATATACTCTTTTATTAGATAGGCTATTTTAGAGAGAGAGGAAGGGAGAGAGACGAACACTGAAGAGAAACATCATAGATTGGCTGCCTCCGGTAGTCCCGCTACTGGGGATCGAGCCCATAATCCAGGCAAGAGCCCTGACTGGGAATTGAACTACTGATTCCTTGGCTCATGGATCAATGCTCAACCACTAAACCACACTGGCTGCTCTTTTCTTTTTTCTTTTAAAAGCAAATACAGAATTCTTATAAGTTAAAAGTTACCAATAGACTGCATTTAGTGCCAGAGTAGGTGTAGGAAGTGCTAGGGTGAACCAGAAATAATACTGGCTTTGGCATCCTGGGCCTCTATCACTTACCAGTTGTAAGATGCTAGGCAAATTATACTTACTCTCTGTCTCCTCATCTGTAAAACTGGGATTAAGTCTGACCTTGTACTGTTATCTGTGAGCATTTAACTCGACAAAGCACCTAGTCTGGTGCCAGCCCCATATGTTGCTCAACACATGGTACTAATTATGAACCAGATGGGAGCGATAGAAAATAGTACTTAAAACCAGCATTAGAGTGGAAATTATAGAAATACAGGTCACTGTATTTTATAAGAATGCAAGAATTTCTTAACATGCCATGACTCTAAGGCAGTGGTCGACAAACTCATTAGTCAACAGAACCACAGTTTGCCGACCACTGCTCTAAGGTGACTTGTTAGACATCTTCATCTATGCCCTCAACTCCATGAAGTCATTTCTTAAGTTCCCCAAATACTCTGTATTCTCCCACCTCATGCCATTGTCTAAACACTCTTCCTTCCCATGTTTACCAATAAGGAGTTGGGCAGGGCTTAAATGCCCAGCTTAAATCCAACTTTATCCAAGCTTTCTTAGAGAGCTCCTCTTATAATTCACCTCCCTTCGCATATCCCACAGCAGCATACTGTGCCTTGGTTATAGCATCTGTGCCTTCCACTTAATTTATTTATCTCCATCTTCTGTCCCTAGAAGGCAAGCACCAGGTCTGATTCTTGTCTGGTTCCCTCACAATGCAACACAGGGCCTAGGCTCAGCTGGGCACATAATGGCTAAATCAGACCTGTCAAATGTTCCCAGGGCAGTACTACTGGCATGCAACTTGGTGAGACACTGCTTGAAATTATTGCTTCCCACAAAGAAAGGCCATCTCCCTATTCTGGACCTTCACCCAAATGGTTCTAATGGCAAATGTGAAAGAGTATAAAATTGCATCCTTTGGAGATTATGAGATGCCTCTGTTCATGGAAATGAAGCAATTTTCCCTATAGCCAAATTGGTACACACAATAAATGAGATTAGCCATCAGTGGAAGTGAATTTATAGGACAGGTGAAGAGAAAAACACAGAGCCTGGGAAGCTAATTAACATTAACTGAAGAAGGAATACCACCTACACTGCATAAAGTTGCCCAGAGGATTGAGTGACATTAGAGATGCAAAGCTTACCTCAAGGGATACACAAATAGACACTCAATCTATTATCTAGGCCCCTGGGCTATTCTGTTCTTAATAAGTCTACACTAGAAACTAGCTTATCCACTAACATGAGTTTGGTATATGTGAGTCCTTTCTAGGCAACCCCTAAAACCCTCAGCCTTAGTGCCTGCATGTGGGTACAATGCCTGGTGGGACCTGGGGACTTTTCTATCTGACATTTTCATCTCTAACTGACAGAGGATGATGAGAACCCCAAGCTGTGGAGATGTTATATTCAGTCTACCACTGTTCCTTCACATTTCTGCTTTGGCAGAGAAAAGCTCTTAGTTCAGAATTCCCTTTGACTGCAATCTCCTGCCATTTTCCAAATTTCTGGAACTTGTGACCCCTTATACCATGAAGTCAACCCAGGCTTCCAACTAAATGTTCTCAAGACGTTATGTTATCACCTGGCACAGTATTCCCCCATAAAGAATAAGACCAATAAATATTTCTGAAATGAATGAAGCATTCAACCAGTTTTCTTCATCACAAAGGCTGGTGGAATTGATTCCCCCCACCCCCCACCCCCTGGAATTGATTCTTAAACCCAGCAGCCCTGGGCAACAATTAATTATTCCTTCCCACCTCAGTTAAAATTTCAGAGCCTTTGCAGACAGAGGTCTAGACTTAGGTAAAAAGGTGGGGGCTGGGGGAGGGGGGGAACAGTTCTAGGGGTTCTCTTGAGATGGGATTTGCTCAAACAAGTTCCAAGATAATTCTACTTCACTCTCTGAGCAAAACCAGAATCTCTGGAGAGTATAGGGTTACTCAAACGGGATCCATGTTATAGCAGGCATATTCCCAGAGCAGTCAAGGTACAAGGTAAGCCCTACACTATAGCCACTCCCAGCCCAGGGGGTTATTATGTGCAGCCATTAAAACCAGTATCTCTGCTCCCTCATCTGACCAGGCCCCAAGACTTTTCATCTAAGAAGCATTATGCTAGGCAGTCTAGTTTTTCCTGAATAAAAGAGATAAAAATCAAAGAAAGGAGAAGCCACTCTTTTCATAGAACACCATTTCCACTTAAAAGAATGACTAACAAACTGATTATTTGAACTTAGGTTCTATCAGACATTTTTTTTTAAAAGAGAAAGAACAAAATGAGCCTGTTATTTCAAGAAAAACAATTTATTTATGGCCAATGATAAAATTCAACCTTTCAAGTAAAATTTAAAATTTTGGAAAACTTGTATTTATTATCATGAGCTTGACAATTCCCCAATACTTAAAGGCTTTACTGATTTAATGGGAATTGATGTTAACAAATCTTATATATAAAATGAAATGGGGGAACATTTGGAAAATCTTTATAGCTCAATAAACCTATTTTCCAAAGGATCAAAGCATGATGTTAAAGAATCACACATTGCCCTGGTTGGTGTGGCTCAGTTGGTTGGAGTGTGATCCCTGGTCAGTGCGTGTATGAGAGGCAACCAATCTACATTTCTCTCTCTCTCTCTCTCTCAAAAAACAAAACAGTCAAACATTGGTCAAAAATCCAGTAATTTTAATGTAAATGAATATTTACACTTCACTTATATGGTCAGATTCCACAATGCAAAGAACATCAACAATCATCTGGAAAGGCTATTAAAATACTCCTCCCATTTCCAACTAGGTATCTATATAAGACTGGATTTTTAAAAACGTATTTTTTTTATTTAATAAATCTTTATTGTTCAGATTACAATTGTTCCTCTTTTTCCCCCCATAACTCCCATCCACCTGGTTCTCACTCCACCTTCTAACCTTACCTCCCCACAACTGTTCTCATCCATAGGTGTTCGATTTTTGTCGTCTCTTCCCGCACTCCCCTACCCTTTTGCCCCTGAGAATTGTCCACTCCTTTTTTATTTCTATTATATAAACCAGTTTATTCTGTTCAGATTTATTATTCACTTGATTTTTAGATTCACTTGTTGATAGATACGTATTTATTGTTCATAGTTTTTATCTTTACCTTTTTCTTCTTCTTCCTCTTCTTAAAGAATACCTTTCAGCATTTCATATAATACTGGTTTGGCGGTGATGAACTTCTTAAGCTTTTTCATATCTGTGAAGCTCTCTATCTGCCCTTCAATTCTGAATGATAGCTTTGCTGGGTAGAGTAATCTTGGTTGTAGGTTCTTGCTGTTCATCACTTTGAATATTTCTTGCCACTCCCTTCTGGCCTGCATAGTTTCTGTTGAGAAATCAGCTGACGGTCGTATGGATACTCCCTTGTAGGTAATTAACTGTTTTGCTCTTACTGCTTTTAATATTCTGTCTTTTGCTCTTAGCATTTTAATTATGATGTGTCTTGGTATGTTCCTCTTTGGATTCCTTTTTTTTTTTTTTTTTAAGAGAGGAAGGGAGAGGGATAGAAAGTCAGAAACATCCATGAGAGAGACATCGATCAGCCACCTCCTGCACGCCCCCCACTGGAGTTGCGCCCGCAAGCAAAATACATGCCCCTGACAGGAATCGAACCCGGGACCCTTCAGTCCGACGCTCTATCCACTGAGCCAAATCGGTCTCGGCTGGATTTCTTTTGTTTGGGGTTCTCTGTGCTTCTTGGACTTGTAAGTCTATTTCTTTCACCAGGTGGGGGAAGTTTTCAGTCATTATTTCTTCAAATAGGTTTTCAGTATCTTGCTCTCTCTCTTCTTCTGGCACCCCCATAATTTGGATATTCGTATGCTTGAGGTTGTCCCAGAGGCTCCTTACACTATCTTCACATTTTTGGATTATTTTTGCTTTCTGCTTCTCCAGTTGAGTGTTTTTTGCTTCTTTGTATTTCAAATCTTTGACTTGATTCTTGCAATCCTCTAGTCTGCTGTTAGGTCTCTATATAATATTTTTTATTTGTATGCTTAATTAAGTGTATGCTTAATTTCTAGTTGGTCCTCTTGAGGGTCTCACTAAATTTACCGGCCTTTTCTAGGAAATTCTTGAAAAACCTTATAACTGTGGTTTTAAACGCTATATTCAGTCGTTTGCTTTCCTCTCTTTCATTTGTGATGTTTGTCTCCTCATTTTCGCTGCTTCCCTGAGTTGGAAGAGTAGCTTTGTGTGCTAAGAGTCCTATATGGCCCAGTGGCTCAGCCTCCCCAGTTACCTGAGGTGGACACTCTTGGTGAACCCCTTTGTGGACTGTGTGCACAGCCTTATTATAGTTAAGTCTTGATTGTTGTTGGTATCACTGGGAGGAATTGACTGCCAGGCCAATTGGCTGTGAGGATCAGCTGTGTCTACACTGGGAGAACTTCTGTGCTGGAGACAGCCTTATCAGCAAGACTTGAAAAATTGTAAAAGCCTGTGCTCAGCTTGGATGGGGCGGAGTCTCAGGGTAGAACAGACAGCCTTGGCTTCTCATCAGCCCTGCCCTATAAGGCCCCTGGGTCTCAGTGTCCCCTGGTAATTACTGGAAGCACCTCTGAGAGAAAGCCGCCCTCGAGTTTCACCCGCTGCTAGACAGTTCAGTTTCTCCCCAAATGAGTCTGGGTTCCCAGAGTCTTGCCTGGAACTGGAGTTCAGCACAGTCGGGAGCTTCTGTCTTCCTCCTGCTTGAGAAAGCCAGCCACGCACTCAGCTGCCAGTCCTCCCCGCACACGAATCTCTGTACCTCAGCCTTTTGCAGAGATTCCTCTGAGTCTCAATGTGCTTTTCTCTTTCCTTCTAGTTGTAGAATTTCCACTCAGCCAGCTTTCCTATGGTTCTGGATGGTGTCCATTTTGTCTTTTATTGTAGTTTTGAAATGTTGTGCGAGGCAGCAGTTTAGGTGTTTACCTATACTGCCATCTTGGTGTGTTTTTTTAATATATTTCAACCAAAACAATATATTACAACAGTTTGAATACAGAAGCATATATAAGAATCCAGCTTCTTTATATTAAGCCAGACATTTAAAGTTTTGCAAAAATGATAACAAGACCATTCTTGTCACTCATTTTTTAAAAATAATTTTTCATTAAAAATTGTTACTGTAACAGGTATAATATTGCTATTCTCAAGTGAATTAGTAACCAAATATTTTTACTTCCTCAGCTTTAATATTGGTAGATATCAATAGGTTTAAACAATAAAAGCTCTTAGGGTCCTCAATAATCTTTAGGAATGTAAAACAGGCCTAATACCAAACACTTAGAGAACTGCAAAACACACAAAAAACAATAGTGACAAACAATGTTATAGTTCACAGTATTACCTGGATAGCTCTTTGGGGCATGAATAAATTTCTACCCCAGCCTTTTGTCCATAATTTAGGAATTAAAGGGGAATAACCTGGGTCACCAGACAGCTGTCAAGAACTGTTCTGAAGCTGGATCAAATTTCCAGCACTAACCCTGCTCCTATTCCTCTCATGGATTCCTTATACAGTACATCCAAGAGTACATGTACGTTTGTAGACGGTTCTCCAAGACATATGCTGTATCTAAACAGATGCTCAGCAGCAGCTTCCAAATTACCCATTAGGGCACTTTACTCTGAAGGCACCAGACTCCAATAGCTTTCCTGTAACCAAGACAGGCAGAGGACAACAGTAGCAGCTAAAATTCCCTTCCAGAAGCAGAGAAAATAATGAATTCCCAGCCTAGAAAGACTCATCAGCTCAGTCATCACCATTTACTCTACTGTTCACTCATTTATTCCCTCATTCAACAAACATTTTAAGATCCCCTCCCTACCTGATGCCAACCATTATACTAGGTGCTGGAAAATAAAACTATATAAAGCTCCTGCCTTAAGAACACATGCTTAAACCAGGCAGACTCATGCACTGTGTTGTCAATGTTCCCAACCTACCTGGATGCTCACTCATTCAAAGAATTAGACAAGAACAAAAATTAAAATAATACACAATTAAAATACACAAATTAAAAATAAACAAACAACCAGGATACTGGCCTTCTTTACTTAATATAAGCTTATTATTTCCTTCTTGAATATCTATCCAGTTTGATGATCTTCCTTTAGCTCCCCTTTTCTATCTTGGTCTCTCTTTAATCTCCAGGCTCCTTTCTGGTTGAGCTTACTACCAGGGCCCTCTTTGGCCCCTGGCATTCATGACTTGGCCCCAACTAACCTCTCCATGCTCCATTTCTACCTGAGAACCTTAGGCTCTATTCATACAAAGCATGTCACCACTACTCCTTGGCAAATTCCTATTCATTCTCTAAGATCCTGGTTAAAAGGTCAATAAAGATTTTGAAGGACCAGACTAAGTAGAGCTAATTATGTTAGTATTGTACCTATTATTTTGTACTGAAGACATATTCTCTGTCTGTCCTCAAACTCCTGGTAGAATAGGAGCTTTTGGGGGGTAGGGAGTGTACGTTGGTCACTTAAGTGTGCCCAGGAACCTAGGCTTGGCTTGGACCTGGCACAAAGCAGGCCTTCACCGAGCAAATGTACAGCCCTAACCAGGTAGTTCAAATGGTTAGAGTGTTATCCTGATAAGCCAAGGTTGCAGGTTTGTTCCCTGGTCAGGGCACATACAAAAATCAACCAATGGTTGCGAGCACATCCCCAGTAGGGGGTGTGCGCAGGAGGCAGCTGATTGATGTTTCTCTCTCATTGATGTTTCTAACTCTCTATAAAAAAAATCAATAAAATATATACATTTTTAAAAATCAACTAATGAATGCATAAATAAGTGGAACAAATTAATGTTTCTCTTTCTCTTTCCCTTTCACACCCCCTTCCTCTCTTTCTAAAATTAATTTTTAAAAAGATGATGAAATAAATGAACAAATGCTTAAAGCCCATCTGGCTCATGTCTCAGCTGTCTACACAAATAGAATCTGAAACACAGCTGAACCAGACATGCTATGTTAAAGGCATGGCTGCATCACTCCAGGCCACTGATCAGGGTTTCACTGCAAAGAATTTCAGGCCATTCTTTTTTTCCCAAACCATTCTAATGCTGTCAATCAGAGTTGCAGTTAATTCTCAGGGAGTTGATATAAAGTACCTCAGTGCCCTGGTGCTTTCGCCCAACTCCCACCCAGGCTGTTGGCTCAGGTCCTCCCAGGAGGCAGAATGGTTGGTTCATACCATACAGTTAGTTTGTGAAGAACCTACTCTTGTTATACAAACTGAGTCAAGGAGAGGGTAGTGAGTATCTCTGACCTCCATGGCCTTTCTCCCATCCCCACTGCCCCCATCCTTCCCCGTCCCAGGCTAGCTCATCCATCGAACCTACCTCCTGGGTGCAATCAGCCACAGAAAAGCTGCTTACTGACCAGGAACTGTATTACCTACTACTCTGTAACCCTAGCACAGATATATCATGAATTTTGGAGACAAGACTGCTATGAGTTCAAATCCCCGTTCTGCCATTTTCAGTATGATTTTAGATGAGCCTCAATTTCCTCATTTATGCTATTAGAATAAACCATACTTCACAGATTTGTGAGGACAGAAGGAAATAAATTATGTAAAGTACCTGGCCTGGGCCTGGCACACAGTAGGTGCTCAATACCCGTTAGTTTCTTTCCTCTTCTGTCCTGGAAGAAATGACAGGGAAACTTACTAAGTGAGACTTGTCCAATCCAAAGTTATTACTTGAAGCACAGGACAAAGGACTAGACAGGTGACTTTCAAGGCCTTTTTGAACCCCTCAGAATATGTTCTTTAGCTACAACTTTCTAATAAGAATCTTCAATGTTTCAGGCCCCTTCTTTCTACCTTAATTTCCCTATATTCATTTCAGAATAAAGGCAAACCACAAGGAGAGCTGGAGATCTAAGATTCTTGAGTAGGGACTAAAAAAGAGATGGCCTATAGGACTGCAGCAGGGCAAAGAACCAAAGGGTGCAAACACAGGGCCTTTCCTGGGACATAAGTACAGTCCTTGTCTGCTCTACACACCTTGCCACAAAGAACCATTATCCACAAAGCACTCACTCACACTTCCTCTGCCTCTTCCTTTTTACGATCAGTTTGGGTGTTACAACCGCCTAAATCCATAGGCAGAATGAACTGTGCTTTGCTCTGGAATACCCTAACAATTGTTTTACATATATCTTGAATAGAGCTTATCACAGGTATCCCAGTTGTTGAAATATATCTTCTCAACACTATGAGCTTTCCATGGGTAAGGCCTGTGTCCCATATTTCAATGCATCCCAAACATTCAGTAGAGGTGGCACTACAAAGTAGACATGGGTCACTCTAGCTGGTTTGGCTCAGTGGATGGAGTGTCAATCTGCAGACCAAAGGGTCTCAGGTTCGATTCCAGTCAAGGGCACCTACCTTGGCTGCAGGATCCTCCTCAACCTGGCCCCTAGTCAGGGCTTGTGGAAGAGGCAACCAATTGATTTGTTTCTCTCACATCAATGTTTCTGTTTTTCCCTTTCTCTTCCACTCTCCCTAAAAATCAATGGAAAAATATCCTTGGGTGAGGATTAACAAAAACAAAAAAATAGGCATGGGTAAATGTTCTGATACATAAAAAAGATTAGCCTTATCTGGTTTGGCTCGGTGGACATAACATTGGCCTGCGGACTGAAGGGTCCCAGGTTTGATTCCAGTCAGGGGCATGTACCCTGGTTGCGGGTCCATCCCTGGTGGGGGCGTGCAGGAGGCAGCTGATTGATGTTTCTCATGGATGTTTCTAACTCTCTATCCCTCTCCCTTCCTCTCTGTAAAAAATCAATAAAATATATTTTTTTAAAAAGATTAGCAGTGGCAGAGTATCAGTAATAAGGCAACAACTGAAGAAGCAGGGAAAGTTTGTTTTTTTGTTTCTGTAAAACTAAGGCTATTTCTATTACTGCTTCTCCCTGGGATGCCCCATTCTTTAAAGATATTCTAGGCCTCTTTTCACTCTCCCATGAGTTGGGTGTTTCTTGCCTCTCTGTCTCTATTATGCTTCCTTTGTTTAGACAGTTTCTCCCATTTTGTCCTCAGGAGAAACTTCTCAACATTGAAGGCACTCTGAAAAGCCTACTGTCTGCATCCTCAGCATCAGCATCCTATCTAATAAAACCCTAACTGATAAAAGGGTAATATGCAAATTAATCAGCACTCCTTCACAAAGGTGGAGGCACCCATAGCCTTAAAATGGCAGCACCCAGTCCTCTCAGCCTTGCTGAAGTCCCCCAGTCCCAGGGTGGGGGTGGGAGGTAGACAGCCACTGAGAACGGGCAGGGCAGCGTGAGCGGCCTGGCAGAATGCTTGCTTCGTCACTGATGCAACGAGGCAAGCATTCTGCGCTTGGCCTCAGATGGGCCTCTGGGCCGCGGAGAGCCTCTGGGCAGTGGGCGTGGAGTGGCCAGGCCCCACAGAGAGCTACTGGTACACAGATTCGTGCACAGGGCTACTAGTCTATAACAATCATAGCTACCACCTGTGCTCAGTGCTTGACATGCAGTATTATCTAAACCCTAATGTGAGCCTGGTATCACTGTCATTTTATACATGAAAAAACAACCCAAGAGGCTGAACTAGCATTTGAACCTTAATGCAGAGGAAGCAATGCTCTTCTAGCCTTACTGCAATTACTATACATGTGTTCTCTAAACCATGAGCCCCTATGGACAGGGACCATGTCTGATTCACTTCTGCACCCCCAGCTTGCCCAGTGCTTTGCAGAGATCATGTGTCTATTTGTTTGTAGAATAAATGAGCACCCAAGTCAAAGAAGAGGAAGACTGAGCAAGGTGTGTGCAATGGACCTGAATAAATGACTGCCAGTTTGGCCCAGCAGGGGCAGGTGGTAGGAACTTACTTCTTTTATTATAATTTAGTTTAACAGCCATTTTTTTTAGCAAATAAGGATGGTGCACAATAAATACCCCAGAAATGAATTAAAACATCACCCCTGTCCTCACAAATTCTAGGTTCAATAAGTAAAGGTTAGGATCTTAATAGTCCACCTAATAATCAGATATTGAGGTTATAGTTCTGGGATGTTTTAAAGAAATTAAAATGTTAAAAATCTTGGCAAGTAAGCCTTTATCTTCAAAGGCCTTTTGGCATTTTTACATAGTGAATTTCTATGGGCTTACAAAGAAGAACCAGAGGTAGCAGGAATCCCCCCTCAGCATCATTTCCCCCTACATGCAATGAAAATGTCCAGGCTGGGTGGCAGTGATTTTAAGGAGGAGTTCCCTGGGTATGTGTGTACTGAATAAAGACCCCAGCACAAAGGTCATAATGCTTGCTGAGTAGATTAAACATAATGAGATGGTTTTAATACAGACACTGACTGGTTATCTGCTTGAGGGAGCAAGTTTTAATTCTGAGCAGTGGGGAAACCTTATCTACAGTCTCTTTAAACTAGGCTAGGCACAATCCCAGTGGATGATATAGGGAGAGCAGAGATGGGAAGAGTAGCATGAGTTCAACCCCACCAACTGCTGATTTACAGTCTAGCAAGTCTACTGGAGGTTTATTGAGCCTGCACATCTGGATTACAAACTGAATGGCCCAAGAGAAAACTAAAGACAGCCAGCAGAGCTGGCAGGTGAGAATACTGACTTTGGATAGGCATGTGGCACAGCTCTTGTCGCACATCACCTCTGACTCCTGTGCTTGTGTGAGCCTTGATGTACTAGGTGCTATGTGGGTTGTTTCACTTTTTTTTTCAAAAATATATTTTATTGATTTTTTTACAGAGAAGAAGGGAGAGAGAGAGTTAAACACTGATGAGAGAGAAACATCGATCAGCCGCCCTGCACACCTTCTACTGGGGATGTGCCCACAACCAAGGCATGTGCCCGTGACCGGAATCGAATCTGGGACCTTTCAGTCCACAGGTCGATGCTCAATCCACTGAGCCAAACCGGTTGTTTCACATTTTTTTGCTAAGTTTCCGATGAGGCTTAGAGAGGGGAGGAACATGCCCCAAGCTACAAAACCAAGAGCTTGGGCTTGGAGTTCACTCCAAGTCTGTAACACTGAACACTATTTCTTATGCCTACTTCCAATTGCTTTGCAAGTTTTTCTCCCTTTGCTAATAAGGCAGTAACTGTCTTGTGAAGTAAGGGAGGATTTCAGTTCTTTAATTTTTTTTTTTTTACAATATACAAAATAAATCTATTACCATATGGTTTTGGGTTCTTAGTGAACAGATCAATATATTTTAGTGGCCCGAAACAATTGGAGGTAGACTTTTGGAATACCAATTAAGCTTAAGATACTGCATTTAAATGTGTACATGTTATGTAAATGAGTGTAGGGGATTTGATGAAACAAGAGTGACATGAACCTTAACTCAGAGGAAGCGAAGCTTATTGCAATTACTATACACATGTTCTCTAAACCCTGAGCCCCTTGTGGGCAGGCACTGTATCTGATTTAATTCTGCATCCTGACAGCCCAGTACCTGGCACAAATCAGGTGCCCTTTACATGCTAAAGGGAGCAGACACCATTCAGAGACTGCAGATTACTGCCTTTGTGGAAATGTGGGTTCAGCAGCAGCAGTTGCTGCAGCAGCAGACTTTTAGAATTTTAAGAGATGGCACAAATCCAGTTTGAGTTCAAATCAAAACAAAACCAGAAACAAAAAGATGTGTGACTTGGGGCATTAGAACCTGTGGACTGGAAATGGCCCGATTTGCCATCTTGGGCTTCAGCTCAACATAGAACACCGAATTCCACTTTACTTACCCACTCTGTGTACATAACACAGGGTTATAAATGGCAATGGGAGCAGAGATCCTCGCCTCTGGACCTTTCAGCAGGTGCTTTTCCCCTGCTTCTGGCATACAGAACCCCCCTCCTCAGCAAAAAAGTTGGGCACAATCAGAAGAGAGTTTGTCAATCTGTTTAGTCTCTTTGTGGCTATAGTGGGGGAGAGGGGAGAAGCTGTGTTAAATCCTCCACAGGACACCCCTTTGGGAGAGGGGGGGTGCACTGAGACCTATAGTGGGAGATTTGGGCAAATGTTTAGTTGTTCTGAGTTTCTGTTTCTTCATCTGAAAAATGGGGTAATAGCATTTATATCTTTCAGTTCATTCATTAATATTTGTTAATCACCAAGCTTGGATTATAATGACTGAGATGGTTCCTGCACACTCAGAGTTTATGTAGCAAAAGCAGACCAATAATTATACCAAGTTAACTCATCACATTTGTGCTTAATGCTGAAGAGATACAGGGGTGGTGGGAAGATTAGATGTAAGGTGTGTAAATGCTTGACATGAATGAAATGGAAGGTTAAGCAGTGGAGTAGGTAAGAACATGTTGGGAATGTACCATGTTAGTGAAGGTTATAGCTCTTAGGAAAGATGCATCCTAAATAAAAACTAAATGATTCAGCCACCATCCAAACTTTCTGGCCAAGAATACTTTGACTGGCTAAGTGGCAGGGGACCCTAAAGTATTATTATATGGCTTAAATGAGGAGAGAAGACAATAGCTCCCTGGCTCTCCCTTCCCCCACTCTCCTTTTGGATAACAGCGCTCCCAGAGAGGGAAAAGAAAAAGCTAGAAGGGGAAGAAGCAGCTTCAGGGTCAGAAATCAGACCAGTTGAGGGTGGGTTCCAACTTGGGGCAGTCCCATTCTTCTAGAACCCGTCACAGCCCAGGTTAGGGGATGGGAGTGAAGGTGGGGCTTCTGACACTCGGTAAGTAGTGATATTTTTGTTAATTAGAAATTTTATTGTGATCTGAGATACAAAGCAGACTAGCATCAAAACTGGGTGATAAAAGGCACAGGTTCTCAACAGATTCGTTCCCTCATTCACCTAGTTCTTTCCACTCCATGTCAGAAATGCCCTGGGCTAGGCGTTGGGAGGACCAGGTAGATGACACAGACTGTGTGTCCCTGTGGAGTTCACAGCCCAGTGTAGCAATAGACACACATAAACAAAACATTGCATCACAGAATGGGGAGTCATACCAGAGGAGAGCACTGGGGCTGTGGGCACAGAGGGGCACCTCACACAACCAGGGAGGTGAGGACTTTCTGGGAATGGTACCCCAAATGGCATCCCCACTCACATGCACAATTCCAGAGATTCTACTTGAAGGCTGTCAAGAGCCATGCCTTCTGGCTGCACCAGCCTCCCAGAGTCCCCTGCTGCTCGATGCAGTGTCTGCAGAGCCAAACGCTTCTTCAGCCACGCCTCAGCCTCATCTGGCGCCGCATCGGACCCTCCAAGACTCCTGTAGGAGCCTGCCTTCCCTGGCAAGCTCAGCCAAAAGACCAACTCATAACGCTTTTGTCAAAGCAAGCTTGGAGCGAGCCACCCCGCCCCAGGTGCCACAAAGCATCCGTGGCCCCCCTGCCACCCGGGCCACTTGGTGAACGCTGGACTGGCAGGGTACCACCCATTAAACCCTCTGCCCAGAAGAAAGTGACCTTCTTCCAGGAGGCAAGCTGGAGGCTTTGGCGAGTCCTCGGACTGCTCCCTTTCCGCGGAATTCGCCCAACCCAGGGGCCTGAGGGCAGGCAGGGCAGGCGTCTTGGGGGGTCAGGGGTATGGAGGAGAGAACAGGCAGGCCCTGCTGGGTGTCCACCTCGGTGCAGGAGCCGCACCAGAGAGCCTTCTGGACAGCCCGGCGCTCTCCGCTCCAGCTGCCCCGCGCGGGGCAGGCCGAGGAGGAGGCCCCGGAGACACACGCCGGGGGCGCAGCTGCTGAGGGGGCAGCGACTGCAGCCCGTGAGGGGAAGGGGTGGAGCCGCTCTCGGGGGGGAGAGGGAGGAGGCTGCATGCAGCCTTGCAGGCCCCAGCGCCCTGAGATGGCCCGTGGGTGGGGGACCCGGGTGGGCCTGGGGACAGTGAGAGCAGACGGCTGCGCTGTGGCCTCAGGACCAGAGCCTGGTGCCGGGGTGGGGGTACCACCGGGACGTTTGGCTTCTGTTTCGGCCGGGGAGGCGGCGGGAGGCGCAGGCAGCGTGGCTGCAGAACGAGTCGGGCCGTGCCTCGGCTTTGGAGCGAGGGGTCCGGCCTCGACTCCTGCCTGGGCAGAGAAAGCCTCAGCCCCGGCCCTGGCGGAGGGCTGGTCTCGCCCCAAACCCGTTCCGACGGAAAGAGCCGGAGCAGCCGCACTCGCCTTGCTCGCTCCTACCTGCGCCGCCTTGGGCTCGTCCTCCTCCCTGGTTCCATCGCGGACGGGCTCCGCCGGCACTTCGGGGGGCCCTGCACCCGCTCCGGCTTCCAAGCTCGGCGGCGGCGGAGGATCGGGCACCTGCGGCTTCTGCGGCCCTGCGGCCCGAGCCCGCTCGCGCCGGCCCGCGCCTCCGCTCAGCCTGCTCCGCCTACGAGTCATGCTGCTGCCCGCGCCGCTCCTTCGTTCCACTTGCGCCGCCGCCGCCGCCGCCGCCGCCGCCGCTCCCCTCTCAGGACAACAGCCAATATGGCGGCGCCCGGCTCCCCTTGGCCGCTGCCAGCAGGTCAGAGGGCACGAGGAGTCCGCGCCGCCGCACTAGCCCCCGAGGCTGCCCGCGCCATTTTGAATAAGGTCACCACCCGGAGTTCCGTGGGAGAAAGGACGTGGTGGGGAGACGCCCTCCGGTCTCGCGACGTGCGCGAGGGGAGGGCGTCCGCGGTGGAAGGCGCCCGGCCCGGCCCTCGTCGCTTAATGCCATAAATGGATGAACGAGGGGGTTTGTGCATTGCCACGGTACTTTCACGCCCCCCACCTGAGTTCTCACACCCCCACGGAGAGGCAGGGACCACCGTGCCCACCTTGTAGCGGCGGAAATCGAGGCCACAAAAAGCAAAGTGCCCCCTCCCCGTGCTCCAGGGCTGGTGGAGGCCGGCCTGAAAGGGACGGGAGGGCCGCCCAGGCCTTCATTTGCAGTGAGGGGTCCGCGGAGCGCCTGGCGCCTGGGGCCTGGGACCGGGACCGGGACCCGGACCGGGTCCTCCCAGTCTGGCGCGGAGAGTGGACCCTAACACAGCGACGCCAGTGGGATGGAGAGTGGGCGACCGCACGCACTGCGTCAGTGATAAAAAAAATAAAATGTTTCCCAAAAAGGGGATTTTGAGTAGTAGTACACAAAGGAACAACTCTTTAAAAAATATAATAAGTTGTGTATTGCTAAAAATGAGATTTCCCTTTTCCTTTTTTTGAATAGATAACACATACCCAAGGCACAGATTTTTAAAAGTTTTTTTTTTACTTTAACTTTTCCACCATCATTTATCCCCCCCCCAACCCATACTCTTCAACCTAACCCTTCTCCCCTGCAATCACCATACTACCCTGTTTCCCCGAAAATAAGACAGTGTCTTATGTTAATTTTTGCTCCCAAAGATGCACTAGGTCTTATTTTCAAGGGGTGTCTTATTTTTCCATGAAGAAGAATACGGTACGCATTTATTGTTGAACAACAACAAAGAAAAGGAAATTTATTTCCTGTATACCCTACGGTAGTAGTTGTCATCACAAACCAGCTCACTGATTGGCCGCAGCGCAGCCGGAGCTGTTCAGGCAGTGCGAGGTCTCTTTAAATCAGGAGTCAGACGCCTTACGGTAGCTTCGGGGGCCTTATATTCCGGGGAGGCCTTCTGTTCGGGGAGGTCTTATTTCTGGGGGGATGCCTTACATTACAGCGAGAGGCAAAACTGGAAGTAGGTCTTATTTTCGGGGGATGTCTTACTTTCGGGGAAACCGGTATTATCCATGTCCATGAATTCTTTCTCTAATTTTTCTTTCCCCCCAGCTGTCAGCCTGCTATCTATGAGTCTATCAATATTTTGCTGTTCAGTGAAATCATAATGGTGTTTGTCTTTCTTCACTTATTTCACTTAACATAAGTTCTCCAGATCCATCCATGTTATGGCAGAGGGTAAATTTTTCTTCTTTTTTTTTCACTAAGTAGTATTCCATTGTATAAATGTGCCATAGCTGTTTTATCCACTCATTTACTTACTGATAGACACGTGAGGTGCTTACAGATCTTGGCTATTGTAAATAATGCTGCAATGAACGTAGAGGTGGGTGCACATATTCTTTCTTTTAAAATAATGTTTTCATTGATTTTAGAGAGGAAGGGAGAGAAAGAGAGGGATAGAGAGAAACATCTCTCGGCTGCCTCCTGCGAGCCCCCTACTGGAGCATCTGAGGCATGTACCCTGACTGGAATTGATCTGGTGACCTCTTAGTTCATGGGTCAGTGCTCAATCACTGAGCCACACCGGCCTGACTGCACATATTCTTTCAAATTAGTGTTTTCGGTTTCTTTGGATATATTCCCAGAAGGGGAATCACTGGATCATAAAGCAGTTCCATTTTTAATTTTTTGAGGTATCTCCATACTGCTTTCCACAGTGGCTGCACAATTCCCACCTACAGAGCACAATCAGGGTTCCCCTTTATCCACATCCTCCTGGAGAGGAGTAGAGATGAGGTCCAGTGTGAAAGATCTGATGCCCAGAGTGAGAATTGGATCTTCCATGAGGGTGATGGTGCCTGGGCACAGTTCATACTACTGTACAATGGTCTCTGTAACAACGAGGCCCATAGGATCTGGGAGAGGTCAGGGCAAAGTCCAACACACTTGTTACAGAGACCACTGTACAATAGTATGAACTGTACAAATTTAACAGCTATGTTTTCTAGGAATAAATAAAAAATTGCTAGATGTTTTTTTTTAATTTATTGATTTTTTACAGAGAGGAAGAGAGAGAGACAGAGTTAGAAACATTGATGAGAGAGAAACATCAATCAGCTGCCTCCTGCACACCCCCACTGGGGATGTGCCCACAACCAAGGTACATGCCCCTGACCGGAATCAAACCTGGGACCCTTCAGTCCGCAGGCCGACGCTCTATCCACTGAGCAAACCAGTCCCGACTGGAGTAGATAGTTTTATTGGAGTGACTGGTAATTGCTCCAAATCACTAATTAAATAGGCAAAAGCAACTGAACCCATGTTACAGGGTTACAAGGGAATACCATAAAGGCAAAGAATGAAAATGGCAGACAGTGTTGAAGAACTGATCTTGCCTAGAGTGTTTGGGAAGCAAATCTCCCAGAGAGAAGAGAGACTTCTTGTTCCTCCCTACCCCATCATGCATCTGGCTTCCAAGTCTTATTGATTCTGCATTTAAAATATTTACTCCAACCCTAGCAGGTTTTCTTTCTTTCTTTTTTTTTTATAATATATTTTTATTGATTTTTTTACAGAGAGGAAGGGAGAGGGATAGAGAGTCAGAAACATCAATGAGAGAGAAACATTGATCAGCTGCCTCCAGCACACCCCCCTCTGAGGATGTGCCCGAAACCAAGGTACGGGCCCTTGACCTGAATCGAACCTGGGACCCTTCAGTCCGCAGCCTGATGCTCCATCCACTGAGCCAAACTAGTTAGGGCAACCCTAGCCGGTTTGAAAGCTCAGTGGTCAGGGCTTGTGCACGAGGCAACCAATGGATGTGTTTCTCTCACATCAATATTTCTCTTTCTTCCCCTCTACCTAAAAATCAATGGAAAAATATCCTTGGGTGAGGATTAACAACAACAACAAATATATATATTTACTCCAGCAAGAAGAAATCTCTGTTCACAAATTCACCTGAATATATAATTAAAGTTTTCTATAACTCACCTTAATTTCTATTTTGAACTCTCATTCTGCTGAAGTGGCAGAAACTTGATCTCAACTAATTGAGGGTTTTACTGCTTCTCTGGGGTTATATTTAAGACCCTGAGCTCTAGTAGTTAAGGGTGTGTGTTGGAGGATTGAGTTCTCAAGGTCTTCCATGTACACAGACATTCATGGATATACCTTTGGTCCCTGCTGGTTACTAGAGATACCTGGCTGTTCTCAGTCTCTGCTAGAGACCAAAGCTCTCTCCCTGCCTCATGCCACTCTGGCCTGTGGGAATCTTGCTGAGATTACCTAAGGTTCTTTGTGCCTAGATGTATCTTGGAGTCATCTCCACGCTGGGTTTTGCTGCTCCCCAGGACAGCATTCCAATCTCTTGGATTCTTTGCTCCTTCCTTGGGCCCCACTCTGCTCTCATCATTTCCCTCCATCTACCTTCCCTTCCTTCCTTTTCATCAGACCCCTGAAGCCCTCATTTTGGGGTTTCTGGAGGACCCAAATAGATGGCACTGTCTTTCTGACTAAGGTTTTAAGCATACTGGAAAATGAAGCAAAGTATAGGCAGGCAGAGTCTGGATTACTACCTTATTACCGACAAAGACCAAACATTTGCTTCTTGTCGGCTTATACTAGAATATTACTGAGCCCCTGAGTTAGGCAGACTACCCCACATTCCCTGTGATGGCAGTGCTTGACTGGGTAAGCCTCCCTCCCAGAGCCGCTGAGCGGCTGTGAATTTGTACTTTGCAGGCAGGCATATCCTAAGAGGAAGAAGAACAGAGCTAAGCAGAGCCTGTACCATATTCTCTCCAAATACACTGAGCAGAAGTATCTTGCCAAGTGTGGAAGTATCTTGCCAGTGGTACCTCTTCACCTGGACTGGTTCTCCCTATTCTCTCTCTCTCTCTCTCTCTCTCTTTTTTTTAAATATTTTTAATTGATTTTTTTTACAGGGAGGAAGGGAGAGGGACAGAGAGCTAGAAACATAGATGAGAGAGAGACATAGATCAGCTGCCTCTTGCATGCCCCCCACCAGGGATGTGCCCGCAACCAAGGTACATGCCCTTGACCAGAATCGAATCCGGGACCCTTCAGTCCACAGGCCGACGCTCTATCCACTGAGCCAAACCGGTTTCGGCTCTCTCTATTCTCTTGCTCAAGAAGTTTCCTGAAACTTTTTGGCTGTCTGAGACTTCACTCCTTTTCCCTAAGTCTTTTTTAAACCAAATACAGAAGTACTTAAATCTTTTTTTAATAAAGTTTTTGAAAATAGACAAATGTAGATAGAATTCTATAATGAATTCCTTGCAGCCATCATTCAGTTTCCACAGTTATCAACTCATGACCAGTCCTAATTCATCTCTGTATAACCACTCCCCACGACTCCTGTATTATTTGAAATAAGTCCCAACACATTCCAGAATGATTCCTTATTTTGTTTTCTGCCCTGTCACATCCCACCCCTGAGGGGCAATGAGCACACAATGGACCAACTATTTGAAAGAGGGTGGGGGTGAATTACAGGGGAAAAAAAGGGGAACATTATAAAAACATTATCCTACCATAGTAATTAGGCTGTTTCTATTTTCTTTGCTACCATTGGAGTTTATGACTTATCGTTTATCTCTGACAGCTCCCTCATAATTATTCTCCTTGCTTCTTCTCTCCTTCTGGATTACTGGAGTTTCTTTAAGTAACCACCTGCGCCAGAATCACTTGGAAAACTTATTAAAATGCAGATCACTGGCCCTCTCTCCACCTCCATTGAATCACTCTCTAGTGTGGGTCCCAGTTGATTTATTTTACAAGCAGCCCATATGATTCTGAAACAGTGATATTGAGAACTGCTGTTACAGTTGAGCCTTCATGCTGTCTCCCCATTCTCTCCCTCTCCTTCTCTCTCTCTCTTTCTCTTTCGCACACGCACACGCACACGCACATGGGACAACCCAGGAGGCTCCCACCTACAGGATAAGTTTCAAGTTATCAGGCTGGGTAATTAGGGCCTGCAGCAGCCTCTTTCCCTACCTCTCTCTTCCTTGAACCCTGGGTTCCAACCCCATCTTACAACTTTCATATGCTCAAACATTTTGTATTCTCTCCCTCACTTTCCTAGACCTGATAAACATGTACTGATCATTTGTGGGCCATTCTAAAGGTCTTTTATTTGAAGCCATCTGTAACTCACTCCTCTGTACATGGTAGTTGAAAGGCCTGATAATCAGATGTACATTGCAATCTAAGCTCTGCCACTTACTGACCATGTGACCTTAGGAAAGTCATTGATTTCTCTGGGTTTCAGTCTCATCATCTAGACTCTTTGAGAACCACTAGCAGGGTCGCCTAAGACCATCAGAAAACACAGATATTTACATTACGATTCATAACAGTAGCAAAATTACAGTTATGAAGTAGCAACGAAAATAATTTTATGGTTGGGGGTCACCACAACATGAGGAACTGTATTGAAGGGTCTCAACATTAGAAAGGTTGAGAACCACTGTTCTATGGAAATACCTGCTCCACACTTCTCGATTCATCTTGTGGCAGAATTCATAAGCTTATATGCCTTCTCTCAATCCTGCCATGTCCCAGACCCAGTGCCGATAACCTCCCTTTTGCTTTTCCAAGGGTAAAGCTAAAGCTCAAGTTTGTGGTCTCTCCCTGGCTGGCTGATTTAGGCCAGTTTTCTGTACTAGCTGTCTCCCAAAGCTTTCTCTCACCACCATGAGGAGCACACACACAGATCTAGCCACAGGATGGGGTGTGAGGAAGTGAAGCACCCAGAGCATCGGCAGTGTCTGTGGGCCATTTGACGGGCATCCACCGGCAAAGCATCCCCAGCAGCTTGTGTGCAGGCTTCTTAATGAAGTTTGTGATATAGTTAGTGATATAGTTAGTGGGATCCCTATTCCTCTAATTCCCTCTGAGTGTCTTATCTCCCGGCCCCTTCCCACCCACCAGTCATGCAGCTCACAACTCAGTACTCTGGATGGAGCAAGAAATAGGCTTCTTTGGCAGAGTCCTGCACTGCTGGGGAAGCAGGTGCTGCTCACTCACATGCTCTTACTTTATCCCATGGGATAAATCACCAGCTGCTTTGGGTTATAAATGATGCCGGTGAAGTCAAACTGTTCAAAATGCATTTTGTTTTATTTTGCTCCATTTGCTGGAACTTCTCCTCTGGAAACCTAGACTTCCACAAAGGTACTTTCATCCATGAGGGACTGCCTTAAACAGTATTCTCCAGAGAGAGGCTGACTCTTTCCTCGTAATCTTCATCATACCTCCTGGGTATACACAACTGTCCTTTCTTCCCCTTTATGTCAAATTTTGCAAAACAGCTTCAAGCTTCGTCAACCAATTTTCCTACCCAACACTTGCTAAAATTTATACTATAAAAACTTTGGTACTGTTACTATTGACAATTAATTTAAAAAATTTTAAACACTGTGCAGGATAAAGAAAATATACTGCAGGCCACCAGTCTGCAGACTTTGATTATAGTCTGCTTCTAGTTATATAACTTATAGGATAAGTAAATTCACTTTCATCCATTGTTTGATCTGATCTCCCTCTTGGCTTCATTCCATTCATGCACAACTTATTTTCCCTGATTCCTTTCTTTTTTTTTTTAAACAAATTAAAAAAATATTTTATTGGTTTTTTTACAGAGAGTAAGGAAAAAGAACAGAGAGTTAGAAACATCAATGAGAGAGAAACATTGATCAGCTGCCTCCTGCACACCTTCCACTGGGGATGTGCTTGCAACCAAGTTATGTGTCCTTGAGCTGGATCAAACCCGAGACCATTCAGTCTGCAGGCCAACCCTCTGTCCACTGAGCCAAACCAGTTAGGATTGATTCTTTTCTTTTTCAAAGCCTTTACCTTACCATATTATACAATTAAGGGGTTTTGAGTTATATTGAAATCCTTTGTACATTTGCATTTCTACAATATTCCACTCAAATACTATTTCCTTAATAAAGACTTATTTGATATCACTTTTCCCTCCTTCCCATCCATCCATCCATCCATCCATCTCTCCCTCCCTCCCTCCTGAATTCTGAGAGCTCTGATTAACCCATTTGTTAAGTCACTTGGTACCCTAACATTTTTCATCTCTGTTGTAGATTGAATGACAGCCCCCACAAAAGATGTTTATGTCCCAACTCCCAGACTCTGTGAATGTGACTTTAGTATTTGGAAAAAGGGTCTTTATCGATATAGCTAACTTAAGGACTTGGATATGAAGTCTTCCTGGAATACCTGTGTGGGTTCCAAATCCAAATTACAAATGCCGTTATAAGACACAGAAGGGAAGACAGAGACACAAAAGAAGAAAATGGAGGCAGAAATTAGAGTGATGTAGACAAACCAAGGAATGCCTAGAGTCACTAGAAGCTGGAAGAGGAAGGAAGAATTCTCTCCTAGAGCCTTTAGAAGGAGTGTAGCCCTGCTGACACCTTGATTTTGTACTTCTGGCCTCCAGAACTGTGAGAATAAGCTTCTGTTGTTTTATTTATTTTATAATGACTTTTAGAGAGAGAGAGGAAGGGAGAGGGATAGAGAGAAACATCGGTGAAACAAGAACATCATCTATCCTCTGACTCCTGCACGCCCCACACTGGGGATCGAGCCCGCAACTAGGGCATATGCCCTGACCAGAAATTGAACTGGCAACCTCTTAGTTCCTGGGTCAATACTCAACCGCTGAACCACATGGGCTAGGCAACTTCTGTTGTTTGTGGGTTTGATTCTGGTCAGGTCACATATAAGAATCAACCAAAAGCACTGCCCTAGCCATTTGGGTTCAGTTGATAGAATATCAGACTGCACAGCAAAAGGTCCCAGGTTCAATTCCAGTCAAGGATATGTATCTTGGTTGCAGGATCCTCTCTGACCAAGATCTTTGTCAGGCACTTGTAAGAGGCAACCAATTGATGTGTTTCTCTCACATCAATGTTTCTCTCTGTTTTTCCCTCTCTCTTCTACTCTCCCTAAAAATCAATGGAAAAAATCCTTGGGTGAGGATTAACAAACAAAAAAGAATCAACCAATGAATGCATAAATAAGTGGAACAACAAACGTGATGTTTCTCTCTCTCTCAAGAATAAACAAAGCAAAATCAAAAAAAGGTCTCAGTGTCCCTTGGTAATGGTTGCAAGCACCTCTGAGAGAAAGCCACCCTCAAGTTCTGCCCTCTGCTGGACAGTGCAGTTTCTCCCCATGAGTCTGGGTCCCCAGAGTCTCGCCTGGAACTGGAGTTCAGAGCAGTTGGGAGCTTGTGTCTCCCTCCTGATTGAGAAAGCCACCCGCTTGCTTACTCAGTTGCCAGCCCTCTCTGTGCACATGCCTCTGTAACTCTGCACTTTACTTCCACAGCTCCTCTGCGTCTCGGTGTGTTTCTTTCTTCCCCTCTAGTTGTAGACTTTCCACTTAGCCAGCCTTCCTGTGGTTCTGGATGATGTCCATTTTGTATTTTAGTTGTAATTTTAAAGTGGTTGTGTGAGGCAAATGCAGGTGTTTACCTATGCCACCATCTTGGTTTCTCCTAAACTTAATGCTTTTATATATATATATATATAAATTTTAGAAAGAGATGAAGGGAAAGAAAGAGAAATATTTATTTAGTGTTCCACTTATTTCTGCATTCATTGGTTTACTCTGATCAAGGATGTTTGTGCCCTGATCAAGGATGGAACCTACAACCATGGGGTATGGACAACTGAGCTACCCCGCCACAGACAATGAACAGTGATATTTATTGCAGCATTATTTGTAAGAATAAATAATTAAGGAGAAAGAAATCACTTTTATTAGAGAAATGCTTAAAAAAGTACAATCGTATTATGAAATACTATTTCTAAGAAGAATGAGATAGACTACTCAATGATGGGGAAATGTGAACACATTCCCACTAAACCTCCCTCTCTAGGGCCAAATGAAACAAAAAGAATCTCAAATAGAGGAGGAGAAAAACCTCCAGCTTCTATGCAACTTTGCGATGAGCTGCCAAAACACTGAAATTTGGGTAAAATTCAGGAAGGTCACGAAGGGAAGGGTCCAGACCCCTGCTGATCTCACATTTAGTGCAAACCTCTTCAAAACCGGGCTGTTCTGTCCCAAGAAGCCCTATGGTCCTTTATCCTGCCAGACACTGGGGCACAGAATACACTGGGTCCAGCTAAGAGCCCGGATTAAGCGCAAAGGCCTAGTGGGGGAGTAAACATCGGTGATGATGGCAGGATTCCTGAAACCATACAGACCCGATTTGAGAGTGATAGAGGTTTGGGGGGGGCAAAAAAGTGGTAAAGGGAGACAGTGATTTTTCTTTTCTATTTTGAAAAACACCTGAAGATAAATCTGAGCCTTGCTTGTGTCATTTTTTTCAAAGCTGAATTTTTAAATGCAGAAGCCAACTCGTGATTGCAGATGCTATGCCAGGAACATCAGGGATCCTAGCTTCGAACCTTGTGTCTGCTCATAATTCGCTCCGCAACCTCAAACTGCATTAGTTTCATCATCTGTAAAAAGCAGATAATCACCAGTCGCCAGGCCGCGATGAGGGCCGTTAGGAGAGAGAAACTTTTCCGTTTTGTGACTTCAGTTCCCATTCAGTTCCAGGTAGAAGCCTCGCCCCAATCACGTACTGCCGCGCCGTAGCCGCGAGGCATCTCGGGATTTATAGTCCTGTTTCCCTCCCCCGCCCCGCCCCAGCGGAACTCGCTGTCCCGATAGGCCCCGCGGCGGCGGCAAAGGGTACGTGGCGCGGCCAATTGCGGCTGCGCGGTCAGGTGGGGCAAGATGGCTGCGGCGTTGGGTGTGCGGGTCTTCAGGCCCTGGCTGGGAGCGGGGCTGGGTTGGGTGGTTCGGGCCCTTCTGTTGCTACTGTGGTTTGCGGCCCGGGGAGGCGCGCTCTACTTTCACATCGGGGAGACAGAGAAGAAGTGCTTTATTGAGGAGATTCCGGACGAGACCATGGTTATAGGTGCGGGGGGGAAGGGGACAGTTGGGAACAAGAATGGGGTCTTGGGGCGCGGGGTGTGGGAGGGTCAGCAACGCTCCAGAGCCGGGAGCAGCCGGCCTCGCCGTGCTCTCCCTGCCGCGGACCCGGAGTCACCTCTGACTTGCGCTCGCCCGGCTTCCCTCCAGGAAACTACCGGACGCAGCTGTATGACAAGCAGCGGGAGGAGTACCAGCCCGCCACCCCCGGACTTGGCATGTTCGTGGAGGTGAAGGACCCAGAAGACAAGGTGAGTCGGCCCCCTGTGCCCCGCTGAGCCCTCCGCTCTGCACTTAAGCGCTAGACCAAGTAGGCGCTGATACTTCCCCTCCTAGTTTCCACATCTGCTAAATTGGTAAAAAACAAACGAACAAACAAACACAGTTGTTTATGTGGGGAAATCCTGGATTTTCGCTCCAGACTTACACTGTTGCAATCAATACTGGCTCTCCTCTCAACCTCTCATTGATTGCTGCATGTTCCCACCAAGTCAGTTTAGTTACTTTCCCTAAACCATTTACTGGTCTGTGTTGTGGAAATTCTTGTCTTATAAGTGTGATGAGAGGATTAATCGTGGTGCTGAGAAACAATTTTGCCAACTCTAAAGCTGTGACATCTACAGTGTACTTTCCAAAAAGAATGAGCAGCTTTAAATTTTGACAAAGATTAAAACCAAAAAACTCTCAAAACCTTTTAGCTGCCACCTAAAAAATGAATTACACCACAATCATTGAAAGAGCATGAGCTATAAATAAAAGAAAACTCTTCCCAGGAGCAGTCACATGCGAACCTACGCCTGTTTTTTTTTTTTACCCGCCTCCAAATAGTTTTCAGACAAGCTTTTGGCAACTGCTTCTGAGCAGCTTTGGACCTTTTGGTGTTGTGGGATGACTGCCGCTCTGCTTGCCGATTTTTGAGGCACTTAAAGCCGTAAGCACCATCCAGCTCCATGCAGTGACTCACTAAAGCCCTTTCTCTCCAGGTCATTCTGGCCCGGCAGTATGGTTCCGAAGGCAGGTTCACTTTCACATCCCATACCCCTGGCGAGCATCAGATCTGTCTTCACTCTAATTCCACCAAGTTCTCCCTTTTTGCTGGAGGCATGTTGGTAAGTGGACTCATCTAGGACTTGTACTTTTAGCTTTTAGCCCCTGCTCAGGACTGGGGACTGGTGATACTGTGGGTATGAGATGAGTACTTGGAGCTCTTCGCACATACCTTGGACAGAGCATCAGCCAAGGTTTATTCTTTTTTGTGTGTCTAGAGCCCCATAGAGCTGGACACTGAGGAGGCTTCATCAGTGTTGGCTTAATGAACAATTTAAGGAAGATGGGTGGACTAACTGTCAGTCCTTGGCTTGAAGAGGGAGCAGAGCTACCTGATTGTCTTTATCTTCCTTGTCTGTTCACAGAGAGTTCATCTGGACATTCAGGTGGGTGAACACGCCAATGACTATGCAGAAATTGCTGCCAAAGACAAGTTGAGTGAGTTGCAACTACGAGTACGACAGCTGGTGGAGCAAGTAGAGCAGATCCAGAAAGAACAGAACTATCAGCGGGTGAGTGTCTAGGCTAGGATCAGGGGCCTTCTTCTCAGAAGCTGCCTACTGGCTCAGCCAGGAGTTACATGTCAGATTTATTATGAAACATACCAGTTTGTCTACTTCGAAAGCCTAAAAGGTGGGATGGCTATTATTAACTCTACTTTGTGTTTGAGGAGACAGTCTCTTAAGGCTCTTCTTGCCCTAGGTCACACAGTTACACAAAGTGACAGCAGGAATTGATACCAAAACTTGGGTGCTATTTCCATGGCTCTAGGTGATCCTAGGAGTTTCAAACTTACCTGTATCCAGGAGTAAGCAGGTTCCGCTAACAGATATATGACCATAAGGGTTGGTAGGCTAGTAACCTGCATAACCAGGGACAGATACTATTGGCAGCCAAGGACAACCTTGTAGAAATGCTAACTGGCTCTGGGTTTTAAGAGGAGCTAGAGGTCCAGGTTTTTTTGTGTGAAAAATTCATTGGTTTTAAATGTTGGCAAAATACTGTGTGAACCAAACAACACAGGTGTATGGGCCAGGTGCAGCCCCTGGATCACCAGTTTGCAACCTGTGCCCACAATCTTCAAGGAGCAGTCTTGGAGACCTGAGCGGAGTACTCAAAGCAAGCCCATTCCTGGGCACTTCAGGACAGCTCTGTCTGATGGTGCTATCACGATTACTTTACCTAACCTCTAAGCACCAGGGTAGTAGGACCTGGGAGGTCTATAACTGATAGAGCAAACAGACTTAAGTTACCTGAGGTCATTTGGCTAGTGAGGGTGAAGACAGTCCCCCTGTGGGGTGTCTCTTTGCAGCATTTGACTGGTATCTGTGCAGAACTAGTTGGCCCTGGACCATCCTCCAGGGAGGGAACCCAGAAGTTCTAACAGACCCAGGTGGGACCCAGCCAATTCAGGCTCTTCTTCCATTTTCCCCTCCCACAGTGGCGAGAAGAGCGCTTCCGGCAGACCAGCGAGAGCACCAACCAACGGGTGCTGTGGTGGTCCATTCTACAGACCCTCATCCTCGTAGCCATTGGTGTCTGGCAGATGCGACACCTCAAGAGCTTCTTTGAAGCCAAGAAGCTGGTGTAGCCATCCTTCCTCCCAGGCTGGGGGAGAAGAGGCCTCCTGGAACTGATTTCTCTCTGGCAGGAGGACTGATTTCCAGCCATGGATGTTCTGGAGGGAAGAGAGGTCACAGGCACCCCAGGCACAAGCTAAGGGGAGCAGCTCAGCTGGAGCATACTGAGCAGGTGGTGGAGCAAATGCCTGCCCCTCTCTTGAGCTCTGGGCCTTTGCAGTAATCTCCTAGGGGCTATTGAAGCCACTGGGAATCCCAATGGCACCTCAGAATCACAATGTTACTGATCAGGGATGTGAGTCTGTTATCTGGGGTGGCTGCAGGGAGGGGAGTGGGTGGGCAAGTCAGTTTTCTTTTTGTCTTCCTTGCTAACTTGGGATTTTAGGCAGGTTGTGAAGTAGCTGTGATTCTCTGCCACCCTGAGCACCTCCTTAGGCCTAAACCCAGCCTACTGATCAGGGTGTGTATGTCAGTTGAGGGTGAGATGGAGAGAGTTGCAAAGTGGGAAAGTGGGCCTGAGGTAGACTCTAGATTTTTTCACATAGATGTCCTTTTTGGGGCTCGAGGAACTGGGATCAGGGCAAGCAGAGGTCTTGGTGCTGGCTGGGGATGGGGCCTGCAGAGTCTTAGTTACTGATTTCATTTTCAATAAGCCTAGGTTTGTTACATTGGTTTCCCAATAAAAAATTAAAAAAAAAAAAGACTTTTTGTACAATGTAAAGTTACTCTACTATCAGTGGACATAACACTTCAGGGAATGTCAATTCTTCCAGTGGGCAAAACACTTAACATTCCAAGATGAGTACCCACCTTTGAACATCAATCTTTGTTTTTTAAATATATATTTTTATTGATTTCAGAGAGGGAGAGAAACATCATGGATCAGCTGCCTCCTGCATGTCCCCTACTGGGGATTGAGCTGGCAACCTGGACATGTGCCCTGACTGGAAATTGAACCATGACTTCCTGGTTCATAAGTCAATGCTCATCCACTGAGCCACACTCACGGTGCTGAACTTCAATCTTTTTATCCTCTCCATACCTTCTCACAGCAGAGGGTAGTAGTTTTGCCCAAGAACATCTAACAAATAAATTGGTTTGGGGTTCAAATCCACACCTGTGCCAGCTCCCCATGAAGTGCCATCCTTGCCTTTCCAGAGTAGGTGGACTCAGGATAGACTTGCCATGGTGCTGTAAGGAAAAGCCAGTTAGAATGCAGGATTTTTTGTTTGTTTGTTTTAATTTATTGATCTTTTTACAGAGAGGAATAGAGAGCCAGAAACATCGATGAGAGAGAAACATCGATCAGCTGCCTCTTGCACACCTACTGAGGATGTGCCACAACTAAGGTACATGCCCTTGATCGGAATTGAACCTAGGACCCTTGAGTCCACAGGCCGACACTCTTCACTGAGCCAAACCGGTTAGGGCTAGAATGCAATTTTTTGAACAGGAATGCTGCAGCTGTGGGAAGGACAGAAATCCTTGGATAGGCCAGGATAAGGATATTGATGGGCTTAATTGGTAGCATGGAATTAGCTGTCTCTTGCATGCCCCCTACTGAGGATTGAGCCTGTAACCCAACCAGGGAATTTCCCCTATTATTAATCTCATGTATTAGTATGGTACATTTGTTAGAAATTAATGAATGTAGCCAGGTGGGTGGCTCAGTTGTTTGAGTGTTGTCCCATGAACCAGGAAGTCAGTTTGATTCCAGGGTCAGAGCTCATGCCAAGGTTGCAGGCTCCATCCCCAGTAGGGGGCATGCAGGAAATAGTAGCTGATAGATGTTTCTCATCAATGTTTATATCTCCTCTCTGAAATCAATAAAAACAATTTTATAAAAAATTAGTGAATTTAGTAATACATTATTTTTAAAGTCCATACTTAATTCAGATTTCTTGAGTTGTCACCTATGTCCTTTTTTCTGATTCCCTCTATGAAAGTCTGAGAAACTGTCACCGCCAAGAAAAGCCCAAAGAGACAACTTAAGTCGAAATCTATTGTGCCCATCTCTGTACCAAGTGTATTTTTTCCTTTAGTCCTCACAGCAATCATGTAGATCAGGCACTTAAGAGAGGAAACAGATTGTTTTGCCCCCAAACATAGCTGAATTGGCAGAGTCGAGTTTGGAATCCAGTCGATCTGTCTGTAGCGCCTGGCTCTAACTCCATAGGGTATCTCTTGAATGGAAGACTTAAGCCCTGAGCTTGGCTTTGCGGTCCTCCAAGCTTGTAGAGGAAGAATGCACCTGAGGTGACAGCCAGGAGGCCCAGAAGCTCCTTGCCTTCCCTTGAAAGAAGGAGGAGGAAGATGCACATTACCCCAGGGCTCTGGTTTGAAAGTCTGGAGTCTCAAGTTCAGCCCCGGCCCAATGACTTGAACCCCCTCTGGAGCCTCGGGATGTTAAAAAGCCGTCAAAGTGGTAGCCAGGCTCGCGTGTTTCTCCACAGGCGGAACCTTTGACGCCGCAGCTCCGGGAGTAGACGGCGCGGCCGGAGCGGAGGACCCGCAGGACCGAGGGGCCGGGCGACGGGTTGGGGCGGGGCAGGAGGCGGAGGTGCCGCGTAGGCCGAGGAGGCCGGCCCGCCCGGCCGGGAGCTCGAGCCCCATGCGCGGCCGCCTCCCCCCACCATGTTCCCCTCCCGGAGGAAAGCGGCGCAGCTGCCCTGGGAGGACGGCAGGTGAGCGGCGGCGGCCCCGGCCCTGTGCTCCGGGTGCGGAGCTTCACCGGCCGCGGGGCGGCATTTAGGAGCCCGAGGCCGTCGCGTCTCCGCTCTGCGGGGCTCTCTGCGGGTCTGTGGTGGTTCTTGTGGGTCCCTGGGTCTCTGTAGTTGGGTGTCTGTGTCTTCCAGTCCACGTCACTCTGCAGGGCCCCGTCACCCGTGGGTCTGCCTTCCTCCGTTGACTTCCCTTTGTGAGTTTCTCTCTCTGCGAGTCGTTTTCTCTTAGGAGTTTCTCCTCTGGCCTCGCTCTCTCAGTGCTGGTCAGTGACTCCGCTGACCTCTCCGAATGGATCTCGGTCTTTCTGTCCCTGGTCGCGGAGTCTGTGTTCCATTTTTCTGGTTCCCACAGCCCCATCACGCCCCGGTAGCCTCAGACCCTCCCTCCTTCGCGCTCCCCCTTCCGGGCTGGGCCACCCCGAGAACACACACACCGGATGGGAGCTGTGCCCCTGCGCCCGCTGGCCGCTGCCGGGCACGCAGTGGGCACTCCTCACCTGACACCGGTTCGCTTCTCCTGCAGCCGCGCTGGACGGAGCCTGCCCCGTGTGTTAGGTCTGGCCTTGGCCCAGAGCCTCGCTCATGTTTACCCTAAAGCAGAATCGGGGAGACGGAGCTTTTTAGTTCCATCCACATAGGGAGGACACTTCAATCTTGAGATGTGCCCCCCCAAACTCTTCTCACCTAGAACACATAGTGAGTCTTGACCCAGTGAATGACGCCTCGTTCCCTTTAGCTCCCTTAACTTTGCCATGTGCCAAATGGTTTGGGAATAGAGTGGGCACAAGTCTTTAACTTTGGAGATTTTTCAGAGATGGTGTTGAAGTGAGAAGACAGGAATATAACAGAAAGAAAGCCAGAACTGGGAAGTCAGCCCTGCGCAGAAATCCTCTTTAATCGTCATGTGATCAGAAACATATCACTTAATCTTTCTGACTTCAGCTTTTCCATCTCTGAAACCGGGAAGAGAGCTATATGAGGACTGAAGGAGACAAACGTAAAGTCCTTGATACTGTGCCTAGCACAGAGGAGGTATCTTCCACTTACCCTGGTCATTTGGAGGTGTTATCATCAGAGCATTTGAGGATTCAAACCTTGCATCACTATGATTTGTGTGAGAGAAGAAAGGAAAGGTAGTAGAGGGAAATTTTCATTTCCTGATCCCTTTTCATAAACCTTTGGGGGAAAAAAACTGTGTTCTCAGGAAAAGTTACTGATGTCTCTTCTTGCTTTTGACCCTGGGGTACTAAGATCCATGCAACAGATGCAGGCTAATGTAGCAATGAAGAGTGCTGGCTGTGGATCCAGCCTGCCTTGGTTTGAATCTTCTCTTTCCTAGTCTTGGGTACAGATTGAAGAAGGAGAAAAAACCTCATCTGGTCTGCCCCTCAGAGCAGGGAAGCCTGAGCCCTGGGAGCCAATGGGACTACAGATCTGGAGTTTGCCATCAGGTGGCATCAGGGCAACTTCTCAGTGTTGTCCACTGTCCTAAGGAATTGGGATTCGGCTCTGAATAAAGTTGGTCAGCAGTTTAGACTTTTAACAGCTCCGAATGAGAGTATCCAATGGGGCTGTGATACTGGTAGGAAGGGAAAGTTAAACCAAGGAAACAGCATGTGAAAGTGCATGAAATGCACAGTTCGTGCCATACTCTGGATAATGGTCATTGCTTCTTCCCCTGAAGGTGGGATAGTTCCCCATGTCCACCTCCCCGGTCTCCACCCCACCCCCAGAAAGACCTCAGAGGGAGAATCAGTAGAGACTCCAGCCTTCCCAGGCCACTGGCAGGATTGGGTTCTGCTCCCCATCGGAAACCCCCACCACAGGACAATGGGGGGTAAGTCAGAAGCCCCCTGTGAAGGTGTCTTATCAGCCATCCCGCTGCTGTGTGTGGGACCTGGACCTGGCTTCAGGACTGCTGGCTTTTTGGTTGGCAGTTGTGCCATTATAGAGGCAGGAGTTGGTGTGGCTCTAACTGTATAACTTAAAGCATGCCCTGGCTGCTTGAACCCTTCCAGTAACTCACTTAGCATGCCCTCTGCTGTGTGTCTGGTGTTTCAGCCACAGACAGGAGCCTGGTTATTTATGGGGAAGACAAGCAGGGACTTGGGGCATTACAAACCTCTAAGTACTCCAAAGAGTGAAGTACCAGATGCCATGGAAACACAGAAGGTACATGTATCTCAGTTTGTATACATGAGAAGATGGGCAGTGCTGGCCCTGACATTGGAGTTTGCCCCTGAAGGATCCGTGAGGGGCTTTCAGACAGATAAAATAGGAAGGGCATTTCAGGCAGAAGCAGCAGGCTTTGTGAGGCTGGAGCAGGAAGGAATATGGTGAGCAGAGGAATTCAGAATTGGCCAAATTATAGCACTGGATGAGTGGTTAGGAGCAACGAGATGGGGCCAGATCACAGAGGGGTTTGACTGTCAAGCCAAGGGATTGGATCTTTTTCTTGTAAATGGAAGAGGATCATCCGTGAGCTTGAAGAGATCTGAGCTGGACAAGGACCAATGAGACCTGAGCACAGAAGAGAGGCAGTAGACGAGGAAGGGTCAAGGGACACTTAGGAAGTAGAATCTATAAGCCTGGTAGCTGCATGGTGACTCATAGAGCTCATAGAGAGGTTGCTTTGCTGATTATTTCATGGGGCATCCTGCAGAGGAAGCCTCCCTTTTCTTGGATTCCTCAGCTACTCCTTCACTACCCTCAGGAACTTCCAAAGAGAGAGCAAAAGAATCAGGTGAATTCCACTTGTTTCTTTGTATTTTCTAACCTAAAGGCCAATCTCTCAACACTACCGCAGTGTTTAAGATACCAGCTGTCTTTCCAGTTTCTGAAATGAGCCTGGGTGCTAGCCCCAGCCCCAATCTTTCTTTCCTAATCCATCTCTCAGCTCTTGTCACATGGGCTGTCTGTTGGACTGAAGCTTTGAGACTTGTTCAATGAACTGCCACTGTCAGTTTGGGCTTTGCATTGATTTGCGGGCAGGCCTCATCTTCCGAAAATAAACATTGGGGTTTTTCACTGGGGATTGATGCCAGCACAGACCCAGATCTTGGGGGAACTTTCTGGTGTGAGAAGCAGGATGAAGCCAACGTTTTAGCAGGTGATAAACATGCAAGGTGTGGGAGGCAGCCGGTGGTAAACATGCAGGGTGTGGGTGAGATCTTTTAAGTCCAGGCTCCTGCCATCAACTCAGGATGGAAACCACTATCCTGGGGCGGGGCAAGTGCAAGATACAAGGAGCCTCATCCCAGCCTTCATGGTTTGGCCAGGGCTCATTCACAGAAAATAAGAAAGCATCGAGGAATGGGCACTCTGCGACCCAGGAGTGGTCGGAGGGCTTTCTGGAAGCGGGGGCATGGGCTGTATTCTGACACATGGTAGCAGCATGAGAAAAAGCATTAAAGTTGCTTTTGTACTAATTCCCAGGTGCTTAGGCAGACCAGCCCTGCTTGTGAGGAAGCCAGAGAAGGGGTCTATGACGGTCCTAGACCAGACCTGCCCTTCTGACCTTCCCTGCTCTTGTCCCAGGTCCAGGCTGCTTCCCAGCAGCCTTCCCCGGAAATGCTCCGTCTTCCACCTCTTCGTTGCCTGTCTCTTACTGGGCTTCCTCTCCCTGCTCTGGCTGCAGCTCAGCTGCTCCGGTGACATGGCCTGGGCAGCCAGGGGACAAGGGCAGGAGACCCCAGGTCCACCCCGGGCCTGTCCCCCAGAACCACCCCCTGAGCACTGGGAAGAAGATCCGTCATGGGGCCCCCACCGCCTGGCAGTGCTGGTGCCCTTCCGAGAACGCTTTGAGGAGCTCCTGGTCTTTGTGCCCCACATGCATCGCTTCCTGATCAGGAAGAAGATCCCACACCACATCTACGTGCTCAATCAGGTGGATCATTTCAGGTAGGGACTACTTGACCCCGCTCCCCCTCTCCAGGGGCGTCACCTTGTCCAGGCCTTTCAAGGCCTGCTCCCTTTCCTGGCAGTAGCCCAATGCTGGTGGGCTTCAGACCTGTGAAGGGCCACCTAGGTCAGTGGCAAGAGGGAAGGAGGTAGGACCCTTCTCACTGGGGTTGACAGAAATCTTTGGGGAAAGTTTGGGGGTGGGGAGGGTCTTGATCTGATTTCCATTTTAAAATAGGGATGGAGTACATTATACCAGGACAAGAGGAGGAGCAGGAAGAGCTGTGGGTGGTCACTGCAGTTGTCTGAGATGATGGGGACTTGGCCAGTATGTAGAAGGGATGGAGCAAGCACAGACAGGGCTTGCCAGGGGATTGGTGGTGAGAATTAGGTGAAGAGGGTGTCAATATAATGGCTTTAAAGTTGTTCACAGTCTGGCATTATCCTGAAATCTTTGCACTTACCAAAATCTTTACTCCATAATCGTAATCAAAGCATCTCACATTTCACCCCCACCTTTCCTTTCAATTCCTTCCCTCTGGAAACTCACAACAGTACTGGACCCCACTAGGCCCTGTAGTCTGGGATGCTTCCAATTTTCTTTCTTTCTTTCTTTCTTTCAATTTTCTTGGGGTGAAAATTAGTCTACATTAATATATAAGTTACATGTGTGGATCACTAATTTACAAAATCTGTATATAGGACCATGTGCCCACCACCCCAAATTTTCTATTTTCATTTTATTTTGAGAGTACCTTTATTAAAGCAGGGGACAGTGAAACAAAGGAAGGGCTTAGGGTAGAGGAAACAACAGGAGAGAGAGTGCCAACGAAGTGCTCTGCTTTGGCTCTCTAGAATCGTTATAGGAAAGAAGTGGGCCACGCTGGGCTGCGTGAATTCACTGAGAAGTAAAGTCACAGTGAAAGTCCTAGCCAGTTTTTCTCAGTGGTTAGAGTGTCGGCCTGCAGATCAAAGGGTCTTGGGTTTAATTCAAGGTCAGGGACATGTACCTCAATTGCAGGTTCAATCCCTGGCTCCAGTCAGGGCACAATTAGGACGCAACCAATCAATCTCTCTCTCTTTTTCCCCCTCTTCCCCCCCCCTCCCTTCCACTCTCTCTAGGAATCAATGGAAAAAATATCCTCTGGTGAGGATTAACAGCAAAAAAAAAAAAGTCACAGTAAAAGAAGTGAGCCAAGGCAGGGCTGTTTTTAGCTCGCTGAAAAGTCTAGGACAGGAGAAGCAACAGGAGATAGCCTTGGTGGTCTGATTGGCTCTCTAGAAACATTAAAGGAAAGAAGTGAGCCAAGGCAAGATTGGTTATCTCACTGCAAAGTCAGAGAAAAGGGGGCCTTGGAGACAGGTTCAAGGTGTAAGCCAGGGATGAGCTGCCACTGCCATTGCAAACCAGAGGGTTGCAAGTCTCATGGGAATCCTTAGACTAGAGTTTAGGAGAGAAAAGTAAAGATGCACACCTGAGAGGAAAAAAGGTGAGTGTACTCGAGAGAGAGCCTGCCTATGCTCCCAATTTTCACTATCCACTCTCCTTGTCCTCACTTTCTCCTGACCTAACTTGGATTCCATGGCTCATTGTTAAAATCATTCATATATCTCAATTCCCTTGCCCCTTTCTGCCTGGCACAACTTCTGTCTGATGAAACCTGACTGCTTATTTTTTTAAAAAATATATTTTATTGATTTTTTACAGAGAGGAAAGGAGAGGGATAGAGAGTTAGAAACATCAATCAGCTGCCTCCTGCACACCTCCCACCGGGGCTGTCCCCGTAACCAAGGTACATGCCCTTGACTGGAATTGAACCTGGAACCTTTCAGTCCACAGACCGAACCTCTATCCACTAAGCCAAACTTGTTTCTGCGAAACCTGACTGTTTAATTCACACCAACTTCTAGGCGGCTGATGTGACTGGAGACAATGAGCCCTGGCCCAGACAGCTCTTCAGCCTTGCCTGAAAGCCTTGAATTCCTCTTGTCTGCTGCCTTTCCCTTCTCCTCACCCATCCTCCCCCCAACTTTGCTTTCTATTTGAGAAAACAGAACTAATTGGAAGAAAACTTGTGCAAGTCCCCAACCCCTGGCCCTGTGTACCAGCTTCTGTGCATGGTTGCTTTTGATGCTTTGTCCCAGCTCTGCTGGGGGTAGCTCTTCCACTGGTACTGGCTCCCTTTCTCGTCTCTTACTCAAGGACATCACTCCAGTTGTGAGCCCTTTTCTGTCCTACATGACCAAGTTTTTCTTCCTTTCTGGATCATTTGCATCAGCATACAAAATTGCACATGGCCCACAGCTATCACCTCATTTCTCTGCTCCCCTTTATAGCAAAACTCTTCCCCTTTCTCCCCTCATTGCTAAAACAGCGCTCACTGACATCACCAATGAACCTTATTAATCATCCTTCATCCTGTAGACTTCTCAGCAGCATTTTCCAAATAGATTACTTCTTCCTTCCTCAAACATCCCTGTCTGACTTCTGGGGCTGAGTTCTCTGACTTCTCTGAGTCTCCTCCTTTCTCACTGGCTGCCCTCCCCACCTTCTTTCCAGGTTCTGCCTCATCTCCCTGGTCTCTTGGTCTCAGTGCTCTTGAGTGTTTCCTTGTTGGATACAGTCACTCCCTGGGGAATCTCATCAGGCTCAGAACATTAGGTCCCATCTCTACTCTCGAGGTGACTCCCGAGGCCGTATTCTCAGCCTAGATTTGTCTCCTGAACTCCAGACCTGCGCATCCATCTACTTGCGCAGCTCTCCATTTGCTGAGCTCAGAAGCACTTCAAGCTTACTTGATCAAAGCTGAATTGCCCAGATCAGCTTCCCCTGTCTCCTCCCCAACTGGGAAATGGAAACTCCATGCTTTCAGTTATACAGCCCAAAAAGCCTTGGAATCATTCTCCACTTTTCTTTCTGCCTCACATGAGACATCCAGTTCATCAGCAGAATCCATCTAGAATCTGCCCACTCCTCACCATCTTCACTGCCACTTCCCTGAGCTAATTCACTGTCAGCTCTTGCCTAAATTATTGTAATGGCCTCTCAACTCACCTCTATGCTTCCATCTTGGTCCTCCAGCCTCTTAACACCCCAACTAGAATGATCTTGTTGCACCCTAAGTCACAGTGTGTCATGCCTCTGTTGTAAGCCCTCCAGCGGTACCCCATCTCATCACGGCCAAAGCCTAAGCTCATCAGGGACCTGTCTCCCTCTGACCTCATCCTCTATGCCTCACTCACTCACTCACTACCTGGCCACATTGGTGTCTGCTCTGCCTCAGACCTTGGTAGGCATTCTGTCCTCTGCTCAGAGCTTCCTTCCCCTGATTTCTATAGGGCTCAATCCCTCTGGCCTTCAGGTTTCTACTCACCCTTCACCCTGTTACCCTGACCACCTGTCTAAAAAATAACCGCCTGCTTTCCTTTTTTTCCACAGCAGTTACCACTATCTGGCTTTTTAAGAATTTATTTGTTTATTTTTGTCTCCTGTTATTAGAATATCAACTCATTGAGGACAGGGCTTTGATTTCTCACTGTTATATCCTATGCTCTCAACAGTTTCTGGCATATAGTAGGTGCTCAGTAAACATTTGGGCGATGAATGGAGGAGCAGACATGAAGCTGGCTAGCTCCACAGTGAAATCAGTATTGGCCTGGAGAGCAGCATAGGCCCCAGGGTGGGTGGTGTAGAGGACTGGCTCTCCTGCAGAGTCTGGGGGAGAGCCAGCTCGCTGCCTGTACCCTGCCCAGCCTTGGCCGTCCTGTACAGGTTCAACCGGGCGGCACTCATCAACGTGGGCTTCCTGGAGAGCAGCAACAGCACAGACTACATCGCCATGCACGACGTGGACCTGCTCCCTCTCAACGAGGAGCTGGACTATGGCTTCCCTGAGGCAGGGCCCTTCCATGTGGCCTCCCCAGAGCTCCACCCCCTCTACCACTACAAGACCTATGTTGGCGGCATCCTGCTGCTCTCCAAGCAGCACTACCAGCTGGTGAGGCCAGCCAGCCTGTTCTGCTGACCCAGGGAGCTCCCACCTGGGTGGGGGCACTGACAGGAGGAGCAGCAGTTTTGGGGCCCAGCAGGGAACCCAGAAGCAGCCAGAGACAGGAGGGAGGAGCAGGAACAAGCAGGTCGGTCAGGGAGGATTCAGGCACAGCACAGAAAGCCCGTGAAAGTTGGCTTCATTGGGTCTTAAATGGATAAGTCTGGTTGGGGCTGAGAGGAGGGTGTTGCTTCCTGTGTGGCTTACCCATCCTCTCCGACAGTATCACTAGGGCACCATTTCTCTTTCCTTATTTCTCTCATTTTTGCCTTCTTTGGGCAGGATTTCTTTCCAGATACTCAGGGTGAGGGGTGGTGGTTTTAGTTGCAGTCTGTATCTGTCTAGGCCCAAGCCCACTGGGAAAGGGAGCACCCTCTCCAACAGCCAGACAGGAGTCCCAGAGCCATACCACACAGGCTCTTGATTGGCCTGACTTGTGTCCTGGGCCCATCCCTGAGTCACTCACTGTGGCCGGGGTTGGGGGAGGAAGGTGGGGAAGAACTGAATAGCTTAGACCTGAGTCTCCTGCTCCTCACAAAGCTAAAGCCAGCTTTATGTAAATGAAGTCCCTAATCTGGTAGCGAAAACTGGTATCTGTCATAGAGCCCAACTATTCCTCTCCCACACAGAGGAAGAAACCAGGGCTGAGCCCAGAAGAAATGGGAAGGGGCAAGCAGGAATTGGTACTTCTGCCCAATACCAGCTACCCAGAGAGGTGCCCTCCTGCCAGTCAGATATTTTGGGGAAACAAATCATCTCACACAAGTTCCAGGCCCCATTAGATGGGCACAGGGACTTGGATATGCTGACTGTTTCCCCAATACTTGGAACTCCATCTGGGTGTCCAAACTTTCAGGGGAGGAGGATGGGGGCTGGGCACTCCTGAGTGGTAAGAGACTGGAGAGCACACTGGGCACATGTAGCAAGTGATGCTGTCTGTCTCTGTGTTAGTGCAACGGGATGTCCAACCGCTTCTGGGGCTGGGGCCGTGAAGACGATGAATTCTACCGGCGCATCAAAGGAGCTGGGCTCCAGGTAACCCCCCAGGTCCCCTACCACCACCTCAGCCATCAAGGCCGCCCTGAGGCTTCCTTCTCTGCCCTCAGCTTGGAGATCCTCAGCTGGTTCTGATCCTTGTCCTGCCCCCAGCTTAGCACACCTGTTCTGCATAATGGGAAGACAGGCCCTTGCCTATGGCCTCTGGCAGGCAGTGGGACCCCAGAGGACTAGCGAGGGCCAGGGCTCCAGGAGGGATGGCCTAACCCAATTTCCTTTGGCCTCCTTAGCTATTCCGCCCCTCGGGAATCACAACTGGATACAAGACATTTCACCACCTGCATGACCCAGCCTGGCGGAAGAGGGACCAAAAGCGCATTGCAGCTCAGAAACAGGTGCTGACTAGTTCCCTGATCAGGCATGGATAGGCAGTGACATGGGGGAGCCAGCAGGCCCAAGCATTTCACCAAGTTCTACGTGGGTCCAAATGGCTCTTTCCACTCCTTTTTGGCCCAGCTCAGTCAATGGCATTTTATTTGGGTACCTTTCCCTGGTTGGTGGCTGCTATGGGTCCTGGGACCTGGGTCAGATGACCCCCCTGCAGGCTGGGTGGAAGGGATTCAGCTGAAGGTGCCAGAATCCCAGGCGAACCTGCAATTCAAGAGTTCCCATCTCTCAAACAGCTCTTCTCTAGGAGCCATACTTGTCAACTGAAAACCCCTGCTCTCCTGCTTACTGGGGCATACAACTGTGGGAGAGCCTTCACAGCTGTGAGCGTCATTCCTCTCTTCAATGGGGTCACAGAACCTCTGATGATGAGTTCATGGAACATCAATATACAGTGGTTCCCACAAAGCCCTAAATATATGCTCTCTCCCTTTTCCTCCCTAGGAACAATTCAAGGTGGACCGGGAGGGAGGTCTGAACACTGTGAAGTACCGTGTGGATGCTCGTACAGCCCTGTCTGTGGGTGGGGCCCCATGCACTGTTCTCAACATCATGTTGGACTGTGACAAGGCTGCTACCCCCTGGTGCACACTTGGCTGAATTGGCTGGACAGTAAGGAGGCTTGTACCTACAGGCCACATTGCTACTCAGCCCTGGACAAAACCTCAGGCCCTGGGCCCAGCTCCAATAGGAAGTGGAGTAGTCTGAAGCAGTGGACAGCAGGCTACGTGTTTGCAGCAGCCTTGCCCCCAGAGGGAGGCTTGAGCCAGGACAGGACACACAAGGTGCCTGGGATGCTGCTAGCAATAAACAGTGATGGAGAGAGGCTGGGATGTGGCTCCCAACTGGGACTCTGCCCTGCCTCTGCTTGCCCTGCTCTGCCCTCCTTTGCATGCTGAGACCTGTGGGCTTTTGTTCCTTTCCCCAGGACCGCCTCATGCAGAGATACAGTTTAGAGGCCACGCTGCTGATATGAGTGGCTAGGGCCATTGGGAGGCTTAAAATGCAGAAAGCAGAGAGCAAGCCCCACAGAAGGGACAACTGAGAGCAGCTCTAGCTGGTTGTCACCATGTAGGAATGTGGGCCTGTGTTGCCAGATCTTCTGATTTTTTAAAAGAAACTAGAAGTCTGGATTCTTAAGTAAAATTGGTTAATTATTAAATGATAGCAACTAATTGAAACTTTTAAGAAGTATGGCCATCCAAACCAAATGTGTTGTGAACCACCAGTTTGTCATCTATGGCTAAGGGGAAGGGGATAAGAGAAAAGATGACATCTCTCTTTGTTATAAGCTGGCAAGGAGTCGGGTTAGGGCTGGGATGGCAAGAGCAGGGGAAGCTCGGGTGGGAGAGAAGCCAAAGGCACAAGGTTCCTGCTGCCGCCCACAGCACTCTAGGCTTTGTTACCCTTGGGGCAGTGTGACTACCGTCAGGCTCTAGTTAGCTCTGACTCTGGGAAGGGGACTTCACCTGCCTCTCTAAGATGGACAGATCCAGAGGACTGAACTCAAGGCAGGTGTCAGCAGTGGTTCAGTCATGGCTTGAGGGAGTGAGGGGCATGTCTCTGACGCCGGAGGAAGATGACAAGTGGGAAAATCCTTGGAGTGTTCCCACAGCACAAGCAATCACCCAATGCCAAGGACAGGTGAAGGAGGGGAGCTCAGGAGACTATGGATTGGGGAGTGATCTTGGAGGGGAGCCTGGGGCCAATGAGAGAGTGGGAGGCCAGGGACCCTACAAAGTAGATCACTTCTTTAAGGTGTTTGGCTGCCAAAGATGGGCGGCAGAAGTCCGAGGAGACGGGGGACAGTTAAGGCTGGTTTAACAATAAGTAGGACACCTGAAATACTGGAGGAAGAGATTGAGGTCCTAGAGGTCAGGAGGGTCGATTCAATAGCTCTACTCTAAAGACTCCTCTGAGCTGCTATGTGCAGCTGTGTGGGTTGTGCACTGTACAACCTAAGCATAAGCGAAGAGACTTGAGCAAAGATGAACCGAGTGAAGCTTTGGGCTCCATGTAACTGTTCAGGTGTATAATAGCGGGTCCTTGTGACCCTAAATTGGTCTTACCCAGTGATTTAGCCCCACAGTGAGGGGCAAACAGGCTGCAATTACAGTGCAAGGGTGGTGGGCAGGACTTTCTCAACTTGAGGTCCAGGAGCGGGGAATGGCATGCTTTCTGTATGCCAGTCTCCCAGGCAACCCTGGCTAAATCATCTTGGACTTAAGTAACATGGAGGCAAAACTCCAGCCTCTTGGAGCTAGTGGGAATGGATGTGATATCATAGTCCTTAGCTCTGTACTCATCTGGCACAGCGCAAGACCTCACAATGTGAGTGCTCCTTTATACCTGCACCAAGGATGTGGAATGAGCAGAAGAAAAGCAGGATCAGCTGACTTAGCCTGGGCTGGGGCATAACTCCAACCTGGGGCCCTACACTGATTTCAGGCTGGGAATTTCCATTATGGCTACTGCTGCTGTCACCTCCAGGAGAGTGGGAGAGGGCTGAGCAGTGGTTTGCAGGGGGAAGAGCAGGTAGCTCTACTGCTTCCTCAGTGTCTTTGTTGCCTCCTCTGTGGAGTGGAGCTAATATCCCTGTCTCGCTGACCAGGTGTGGATGAAATAAATCCAAGATGAACTAGCACCTGCTGAGCATTCACTGCATACAACATGCTAAGTCTTATTGGTTATTTGGTTTTGTAGCTGAGGATGGTGAAGCACAGAGAGCTAACTAGCTTGCCCAAGGTAAAAGAGTTGGTACCTAGTGGAACTTGGCCTTAAAGCCAGATTCCTTCACTCCTGGCCTGCACAGCAGGCCCCCTGCACAGATGTTCCTTATCCCCCAGATTTTCTCCCTTGCTGGAGAGGGCCCATGGGGAGGGCTGGCCAACATGGTTTGATGTTCCTTCCACCTCTGGGATGAAACCAGGGCCATGGGTGAGATACAAAGTGTCTGCCCCAGGCTTCCTCTGCTGGATTAAGATGGGGATTTGGTTGCTGGATAGGTCCCTTGGAGCATCAGTGGGATCAAGAGCATGGCATTGTGCCTGAGGAATGTACAAGGTGCTTGGGAAAGGTCTCTCCAGGAGATGGCTTTCCAGCGGAGTCAGTTTGCTGCCAGGATGGGAGGAGTTGTGGAGGGATCAGCATGTACGAGGTAGAGAGATGAAGAGAGCATGTTATGTCAGGGACCTGGAAGGAGCTCTGGGTGTCCTGTTGGCCAATACAGTGTAGCAGTGCGTGTGGGGGACAGCAGAGGGAAGGTTGGGATGAACCATGAGAATCTATGTGCCACACTGCAACCTATACTGTATTCTCTGGGCTCAGTATTTTCAACACAGGGAAATTTTTGAGCAGGAAGAGACCTTCCTGAAACCACAACTTTAGTATATTGGGACAACACTCTATAATTAACGGAGCTATCCTGCCAGGGCACCAGTCAGTTTCTTAGTTTTGACCAATGCACTATGGTTAGGTAAGATATTAACCATAGGGGAAGCCGGGTAAAGGCTATACAGGAATTTTCTGTAATATCGTCATAATTTTTCCGTAGATCTCAAATATTCCCAAAGGAAAAACAATTTTTTAGATAAGTTATATATGAGCATAACAATTGCTCAGTAAACGATAGAATCTTGCCCTTTCCTTCAGGCTGGCAGTTGAGAATTTTCTCTGCTACTGCATCTGTATGAGCTATGACCCTCACCCACAAGTCAGGTTGAGTTGAAGACTCCCCAGGCCATGATACTGGATTAGAAAGAAGTAAATGGAAACGGTAACTATTTGTTGTCTGATAGTGCAGCACTAAGTATTTACTTTCCATAGGAAGAGACATAGATGTTTTTCCTTAATGACTACCCCCAGTATCTACTTGTCCGCTCCTTTATAAAGGCCTTTCCTGACTGCCCATTCTTAAGAGTTCACACACAAACTCATACATACATCATCCCTTTTTTTTTGCTCTCACAGCTATCATCAACTGAAATCTTATTTATTTTCCCTCTCATGTTCCTTCATCTCACTAGAACATTGGCTTCCACGCTCAGGACCTGTGTGTCTTGTTCATTGCTATGTCCTCAGTACCTAGCACAGGGCCTGATGCCTCACAGGCACTCAGTTTTAATGGAATGGGATTAAAATTCCCAGGTGGCAGGTTACAGCCCACAGCACCAGCTGCTGTTGCCCAGGCCCTCTCTGCGCTGAGGCTAATGTTTTGCCCTCTTATCTTGTCTTGAAGACGTGGGGCCACCTCTTTCCCACACCTGCCTTCATCTTCTTTGTTCACTTGCCCTATCCATCTTGTTTACCTATCTGCCAGCAGCTGCTACTCTACCTGCCAGCTTTAATTCTGCTTCATTTAAGCTCATTTGCACCAATTTCCTTTTTTAGAACAGTCCACGCAGTCCCCTGAAGAGCAGCACATGCTGTGGGCGGCCCCGCTTCCCTTTTCCTAATGAGCACAGAGCAGCAGTTTCCTCCCTCTGAGAACTCACTGAAAGCCCTTTGCCAGGACAGGAGGAGGCCGAGACTCAGATGCTCATTACCTAGTGAGCACGAAACCAGGGGCACACGCTGTGAAAATTCTGAATTTTAAGGGATGGGAAGTCCAAAGTGCTTTGGGGGCTGACCTGCTTCCTGAGGTGACTTTTCCTCCTTCACAAAATATAGGACCCACCCCAAGTCCTCATCACTGGGGCTTTAGGCCTCACGGTCCTGGGGGCTACACCTCAGGAGAGAGGTCTGTTCTCCCTAGAAATTGGAGAAAGAAGTTCAGGAGTGGTGGTGGCCTCACCCCAGGGAATGTTCTCTTACCATTAGAACTGGCAACACCAGAGGCTGCAGAATTGCCCTTTCTGTGCAGTGGCCTAGAGTCTGAAACCAGAGTGGGAAAACGCAGACTTCCTACCACACTGTCACATCCACTTCTCATTGTCTGCTGCTGCAGAAGACTCAGCACACAATGAAATCATGTTGCTTTTCAGAGAAAGGAAGCCAAGGCAGGAATGTGAGCAGGCAGAAACTGAAGGGCCAATGAGACTTATCTGGAAGAAGAGAAGTTCCTGGGGTTGGATCAGCCAGGTTAGGGAATTGGGACTTTTCCCACTTCCACCACCAGTTCACTGCGATCTCAGGCAAGTCACTGAACCTCTCTGAGCCTGTTTCCACATTCTAAGGTAGAACTTTTCATACCTGCCTACTTTGCATGGTTGCTGAGAATAAGTGAGGTAATGTACATATCTGGTAGTGTATGGTATCTGAAACATGGGGATTACTCAATAAGTAAAAGCTTTTATTACCATTTACAGGCTTTAAAACGGTGAGTGAGGCCATCTTTATTGTGTTGTAGGGAGTCAGATTGCCTCATTACCTTAAACATTCCCTCCTAAAAGTGCACTGGGGCTTGCTGAGGACTTCGAGGGCCTCTCAGAAAGGCATTCCCACATCCACAGATGAAGGACATAGCCTCAGACTTTGAATTCACTGACTTAAAATTAATTGCTATTAGCCAGATTGTGCTCCCTATAATGTTGGAGTGGTTTTAGATTTTTTAAATATATTTAATTGGTTTTTCACAGAGAGGAAGGGAGAGAGAGAGAGAGAGAGTTAGAAACATTGATGAGAGAGAAACATTGATCAGCTGCCTTATGCACACTCCCCACTCGGGATGTGCCCGCAACCAAGGCACATACCCTGATTGGAATCGAACGCCAGACCCCTGAGTCCACAGGCCAACGCTCTATCCACTGAGCCAAACTAGTTAGAGTTGGTTTTAGATTTTTAAAAAGCACAAAAAGCTCAAGCTGGCTTGGTCCAGTGGATAGAGTATCAACCTGCGGCCTGAAGGGTCCCCAGTTCCATTCTGGTCACGGGCACATGCCTGGGTACAGGCTTGATCCCCAGTAGGGAACATGCAGGAGGCAGCCAATCAATTATCTCTCTCATCATTGATGACTCTATCTCTTCCTCTCCTTTCCTCTCTGAAATGAAAAAATATATATTTAAAAAAACACACACAAAACAACGCACCTACAACAACAGAGAAAGAAATGCTTGATTTCTGGGTTCTGTAGTGGCACTGGATACGTCCAGAGAACTGGCGCTTAAACGTTCCAGGTTCTGTTTCTTCCTATACACTGAGTGGCCAGATTATTATGACCACCCAATCAGTACTTCATTGGGCCACCTTTTGATTCAATACTACGACGATTCTTCTTGGCCTCGACTACACAAGATGTTGAAAATTGATGCGAGGAATCTGACACGATGCCTGATGAAGAGCACTGTCCAGTTCTGTGAGATTTGATGGTTGTGGAACCAGCTGCCTGATGGCTCTTTAAACTTCGTCCCACAAATGCTCAATTGGATTGAGATCTGGTGATTGTGGGGGCCACCTAAGCAAGGTAAAGTCTCCCTCATGTTCTTCTTTTTTAAAAAATATATTTTATTAAATTTTTTTACAGAGAGGAAGGGAGAGGGATAGAGAGCTAGAAATATCAAGAGAGAAACATCAATCAGCTGCCTCTTATACATCCCTTACTGGGGATGTGCCCACAACCAAGGTACATGCCCTTGACCAGAATCGAACCTGAGACCCTTCAGTCCACAGGTCAACACTCTATCCATTGGGACAAACTAGTCAGGGCTCCCTCATGTTCTTGAAACCACTCCTGTACAATATGAGCACCGTGGCATGGCGCATTGTCTTGTTGGAAGAAGCCATCTCCATTGGGATATGCCATCAACATAATAGAATGAACTTGATCAGCAATGATACTTAGGTGTGTTGTGCTATTCCGACGTTGTTCCACATGAATTAAAGGGCCCAAATCACGCCAGGAAAACATGCCCCAAACCATAACACTGCCCCCACCAGCTTGAAGGGTTGCACTCATGCATGTGGGGTGCTTGCTTTCATGCTGTTTCCGCCAAATTCTCACTCTGCCATCTGCAGACATGAATCATCTGGAAACATGATTCATTGGACCACATGACTTTTTTCCAATGCTCAACTGTCCAATCCTTGTGTTCTGTGTGAATTGGAGACGTTTTATCTTGGCAACTGCAGACAGCAAAGGTGTTCAAACAGGCTTCGGCTTCCATATCCCATACGATGCAGTGTACGGCTAATTTGCCTACAAATGTCAGGTGGTCATAATAATCTGGTCCCTTTCTGCTGCTTCCTGCTGGCAAAGGGAAGTTGATGACAAGACTTGGGCAAAAGCAAAATGTAGTTTTAAATAATACATTAAGAAAATGAGCTATTTCTAAGGAGAACAAATTCAAGTACCATTTGGAATCTACAGGTTCTCCAGCCAGTGGTTCTCAACCCTGGCCACTCACTAGAATCCCCTGTGGAGCATTAGAAGCAATAGCCCAGCTGGGGTGGTTCAGTGGTATGAACCAGGAGATCACGGTTTGATTCCCAAGTTGCAGGCTCAGTTCCCAGTGTGGGGTGTATAGACGGCAGCTGATAACGATCCTTTCTCATCATGCCAGGAAAACATGAAATAAATAAAAATATATTTTTTAAAAATTCAGGGTCTTTAAACAATAAAATTAAATTTAAAAAATTTAGGGCAGGCTTACTATGGGGGTGAGGAAAAATGGGATGCATGTGGGGAGAGGCCAACAGGGGGCCTTAAAAATTTTCTTAGTTTTCTATTTCCTAAGCTGATGTTTGACATATAAGGGATCATTGTATTATTTTTCATACCTTATATGCACATATTTATACATATCCATGTGTCACATTTTGACATATAAAGTATTTTAATAAAAATTGCAAAGGGAACAAACAGAAGACCATAGATATCTGTCGGAGTTATGAGTAATGAAAATGCACAAATTAAAAGCCAACAACATGCTGTGTTGGTAAGGATGTAAAACAATTGGAAATTTCATGCAGGCGAGTATATGTGCAATTTATGCCTGCTGTCTTCGTAGCTAGCCCCCCCTTTTCACTCTCAGAAGTTGCCCAGTTGGAATCAGCTAGCAAGAGGGCCTTGTGCTCTCAGTGCAGCTGCCACTGCTTCTTGTCTCAGGGCAAACAGAAATGCTGAAGAGAAACAAAAGGTGAAACTTTCCAATTAAATAGTCACTTCTACTTACTTGGAAAGCCTCCCTGGTTCTTTATCTGTAAATTTAAAAATATATATATTTTATTGATTTTTTACAGAGAGGAAGGTAGAGAGATAGAAAGTCAGAAACATCGGTGAAAGAGAGACATCGATCAACCGCCTCCTGCACGCCCCACAGTGGAGATGTGCCCGCAAGCAAGGTACATGCCCCCAGCTGGAATCGAACCTGGGACCTTTCAGTCCGCAGGCCGATGCTCTATCCACTGAGCCAAACCGGTCTCGGCTTTATCTGTAAATTAGACGTAGCTGTTACCTTATGGGTTTGTTGTAATAATTCAATGAGATTATTTATGCTTAAGATGCAAGGAATGGAAAGCTCCCTTCTTTTCCAAATTAAATTAGGACAGTACCAGCACCTGGGGGGACTCTAATATTACCCTGGGAGGCAGGGAGCCTACCCCTTTCTGTATCATCTAAGGCTCTCCCAGGCTTACAAAGTTCCAAGAAGGTCCCATTAGATTAAAAGTGATCTAAAGACACATCTACCAAATGCAATGTGTGGACTTTAGGTGGATCCTGATTCAAACCAATCACTAGAACAGATTCCTAAGAAAATCAGGAAAATATGAGTTAGGATTGAGTATTAGGAGATGGTAAGGTGTGATAATGGCATTGTGTTTGAGCTTCAAAAAATTTCTTCTCCTTCCCAAATAGCTATTCTCTGACCTCAAAGGCATGCTTCCTCTCACTTTGATACAGCCTAAAATATGTATGGATAAAATCTCATAATGATTTGCTTTAAAATAATCTTTAAAATCGTAAAGATTTTCTTTAAAATAATCCAGTGGTGCCCTAACCAGTTTGGCTCTGTGGATAGAGTATCAGCCTGTGGACTCAAGGGTTCCAGGTTCGATTCTGGTCAAGGGCTTGTACCTTGGTTTCGGGCACATCCCCAGTGGGAGGTGTGCAGGAGGCAGCTGATCGATGTTTCTCTCTCATTGATGTTTCTAACTCTCTATCCTTTCCCTTCCTCTCTGTAAAAAGTCAATAAAATATATTTTTAAAAAATCCAGTGGTGGATCTCATTTGTGGATAATAAAGAACATTATAAACTGATGAACAAAAGGATAGATACAGAGACAGCAAAGCTTCAAACAGACTATGAAATTACAGCAGGAAGATTAAAGTTAGGTGAGGTAGATAAGAGATCAATCAAAGGACTTGTATGCATGCATATAAGCATAACCAATGAACATAGACACTGGGGGGGTTGGGGTATGCCTGGGAGGGAGCGGGGGCAATGGGGAGATATTTATAAAAAATTAATTAAAAAATTAATAAAAAATATTTTTAATAAAAGAAAAAAATCCAGTGGTGGGAGTTGAGGGGGGGTGGATAGAGATTAAACAAGAGTGGTCAGGAGATAGTCATTGTAGTTGGATGGTAGATACAAGGGGCTCATTGTTCCTCTTCCTTCTATTTTTACCTACATGTGAAATTTCCCAGGAAGAAGAGAAAAAAGGGAGGGGAAAAGGAGGGAGGGAAGCAGGGAGGCAGGAAGACCCCCCTCCATGAAGGATAGAGCTCTAGTTCTGAGAGCACAGCTCAGCTCTGTGGGAATGCCAGCAGCCTTCCTGCAGCAGGTCTGTCACCAGCCAGCATGAACTTTGGGAGACAATAGTTCTACAGATTATGCCAGCTTCACCAGTCCTTCGGGAGCCAAACCCGCCCAAAGGACTGCAGTATCATGAGTACAGGGTCCACTTGTCTTTTTCTGTCCATCCCAGGAAACCAGGCACAAAAGTGGGGCCACTTGTCTTTTTCAATCTCCTAAAGGACCACAGCAGTTTCTCTTGAAATACACCAAATGTTTTCATTTCCACACCTTCTGGTACAGCCTGGCAGCTCTTGAGAAGGAGCTCAGATCTGAGAACAAAAGGTCCTGGCCATCCCCTACCCCAGCCCAGGCCGCTCTGGTCTCCTGGAAAGGGGAGAAAGATGGGGTGGGCTGGGTGGGCTCATCTTTCCTGGTAATACCTGTTCTTGCCCCATTCTCCCTTTCCCAACCAAAGACAGACCAGGAGACTTCTTGCTATAGTATTGCCATGATATAAGTTAAATGCCCATAAGGGGAACCCTCTGGAGAGGCCAGGTGCTGTATGAGAGCCACTCCTTCCCACTTCCTCCATCAAGAGTTCTTCAATCAGCCTTGGCTGGGTAGCTCAGTTGATTGGAGCATTGTCCAGATACATTAAGGTTGTGGCCAGCAATGCTCCTGCAGACACTGCAAGAATCAACCAACAGCCCGGCCAGAGTAGCCCAGTGGTTGAGCATGAACCTATGAGCCATGAGGTCACAGTTCATTTCTGCTCAGGGCACATGCCCAGGTTGTGGCCTAAATCCCTATAGAGGGTCATGCTGGAAGCAGCTGATTGATGATTCTCTCTCATCATTAATGTTTCTGTCTCTCCCTCTCCCTCTATGAAGTCAACAAAAAAGAATCAACCAGTAAATGCATTAATAAGTGGAACAACTCTCTCTCTCTCTCTCTCTCTCTCTCTCTCTCTCTCTCTCTCTCCCTCTCTCCCTTCCTCTTTCTCTCTAAAAATCATAAATATATTTTTAAAGTTCCTCAAATCATCCACTGGCTTTTACTGCCCCCTTGTGGTCACTTTTCCCCCATAGCCAGCCCTGCAATACAAATTTCCTGCATACCCACTCTTGTGCCTGGTTTCCTGGGATGGACAGAAACTGCACTAAGCCAGTTTTCATTGAGGAGCAGACATTTGGCTTATTAGTGGGAAACCCTCCTCTTAAATGAATATCTTCCAGACAAGTTATTTGCTTTTTAAAAAGTTTACTGGTTAAAAATTTCATAATAAAAATTAGGGAGAAAAATATCTTACAAAGTGGCTGGTTATAGGGAAAAGGATCAGGAAAAATGTCCCCTGCCTCTATATGGGTAAAGGAAGCTCTAATTCCATAAAAACAAACAAACAAACAAACAAACAACAATGCTCCTGCAGACACTGTGCTTGTTCCTGGCAGGGTTGTGGCGGGATCTAATTCCTAGGAGTCTTTTCAGAGCCCAAGCCACTCTTTGTGACTTACCCCTGGTGACAGCAGAACAGATTTAGAGCATACACCAAAAGCAAAGTCTTGATTTGAGAAACCAAGATGGCAGCACAGATGAACACCTAAGCTGCTGCCTCACACAACAATTTCAAAACTACAACTAAAAGACAGAACGGACACCATCAAGAATCACAGGAAAGCTGGCTGAGTGAAAATTCTACAACTAGAAGTAAAGAGAGAGACTCTCGAAGACTCAGAGGAGCTGTAAAAAGCTGAGGTATGGAGATGTGCGCTTGGAGAGAGTGCCTGTCTGGCTTCCTCTAGCAGGAGAGAGACGGAAAATCCCAACTGCACTGAACCCCAGCTCCAGGCAAGACTCATACAGGGGAGTCTGGACTGTTGTAAAAAGGAAGGAGTGCACAGAAACTTAGGGGACCCATGAAAGACATTAGTCTGGGGGCGCAGGAAAGTGCGTGCAAGAGTGTGCACACAGAGTGCTGACTGCTGATAGTACCGATGGCTTTCTCTAGCAGGAGGAAAACAACCTCACAACAGCACTGAAATCCAGGTCCAACTGCACTGAACCCGTTTCAGGCGAGACCCTGGGGACTCAGACTCATACAGGTCCCTAGAGCTCACGGAAACTCAGGGAAACTGGAAGGCAGAGATCCGGAAGCTCATGCACGCGTGCGCGAAAGGCAGAGGTCTGGAGGCAAGCCCGCATGTGCAGACATAGCTGATTCTCACAATCAATTGGCTTGGAGGTCAATTCCCCCCAATGATACCAACAACAATCAAGAATTAACTACAACAAAACTGTACACACAGTTCACAAAGGAGTGCACCAAGAGTATCCATCTCAGGTAACTGGGGAGGCAGAGCTACTGGGCCACATAAGACATCTAGCACACAAAGCTACTCTACCAACTCAGGGAAGCAATGAAATATGCGGAGACAAAAGAATAGATCACAAATGAAAGAAATAGAGGAAAACAAATGACTGGATATAGAGTTCAAAACCCTGGTTATAAGGTTTTCCAAGAATTTCCTAGAAAAGATCGATAAATTTAGTGAAACCCAAGAGGAGATGAAAAAGGACCAACTAGAAATTAAACATACACTGACTGAAATAAAAAATATTATACAGAAACCTAATAGCAGACTAGAGGATTGCAAGAATCAAGTCAAAGATTTGAAATACAAAGAAATAGAAAACACCCAACTGGGTCGAGACTGGTTTGGCTCAGTGGATAGAACATCGGCTTGCGGACTGAAAGGTCCCAGGTTCAATTCTTGTTGGGGGCATGTACCTTGCTTGCGGGCACATCTCCACTGTGGGGTGTGCAGGAAGCGGCTGATAAATGTCTCTCTTTCACCGATGTTTCTGATTTTCTATTTCTCTCCCTTCCTCTTTGTAAAAAATCAATAAAATATATTTTTAAAAAAAGAAAAGAAAACACCCAACTGGAAAAGCAAAAAGAATAAAAAAATGTGAAGATAGTGTAAGGAGCCTCTGGGACAACTTCAAGCATACCAACATCAGAATTATGGGGGTGCCAGAAGAAGAGAGAGAACAAGATATTGAAAACCTACTTGAAGAAATAATGACTGAAAACTTCCCCCACCTGGTGAAAGAAATAGACTTACAAGTCCAGGAAGCACACAGAACCCCCCAAAAAAAGAAATCCAAAGAGGACCACACCAAGACACATCATAATTAAAATGCCAAGAGCAAAAGACAAAGAAATAATATTAAAAGCAGCAAGAGAAAAACAGTTAATTACCTACAAGGCAGCACCCATACGATTGTCAGCTGATTTCTCAACAGAAACTATGCAGGCCAGAAGGGAGTGGCAAGAAATATTCGAAGTGATGAATAGCAAGAATCTACAACCAAGATTACTCTACCTAGCAAAGCTCTCATTCAGAATTGAAGGGCAGATAGAGAGCTCCACAGAGAAGAAAAAACTAAAGGAGTTCATCAACACCAAACCAATATTATATGAAATGCTGAAAGGTATTCTTTAAGAATAGGAAGAAGAAAACGGTAAAGGTAAAACTTATGAACAACAAATACATATCTATCAACAAGTAAATCTAAAAATCAAGTGAATTGAAAATCTGATGAACAGAATAAACTGGTAAATATAATAGAATTAGGGGCATAGAAAGGGAGTGGACTGATAATTCTCAGGGGGAAAGAGGTGAGGGAGAGACTGGACAAAAATCTTACACCTATGGATGAGGACAATGTGGGGAGGTAAGGGCAGAGGGTGGAGTGGGAGCCAGATGAAGGGGAGCTATGGGGCGGGGGGAAAGAGGAACAAATGTAATAATCTGAGCAATAAAGATTTATTTAAAAAATAAGTAAATAAAGGAAGCCTGTTCAATGAGCTCTCTGTCCTGTTCCTGATAGGACTCTTCCTGCAGGGTTATCTGTTCTGTGGACTGATCTAGAAACCTGAGGAGTCTGGGCAGCCTGAGAGATAAATAAGCAGCTGGCCTAAAGGTTGGGTTGAGACTAGGGTTAGGTTAGTGAAGCAAGTTTAAGTTGAGTCATGCAATTTCAGAGTCTTTTATTTAAAATTCTGTCATTAAAATCTTGATATTTTGTTTGTCATGAATTTTTGCACATTTTGACTTTATGCAACATTGGGTTACACTACTACTCATCTTGATTACTGAGTTTTTTAACACTCCTTTAAATGCCTGAAATGAGTGCCCAACTCTTCTCACCTAGTCTGGACCCTTCTCATGGGTCTGTCTCATGGTCAAGGCCAGCTTTGTGAGCTTGTGATCTGTGTAGGCACCTAGGAACTTGAGCTTGATGTAATGATTCACTGCCTTGAAATGCTTAGTAGATTTTTAACAAAAGGTCCCACATTTTCATTTTGCCTTGGGCCCCATAAATTTTGTAGTTAGTCCTGATCATCAAAGTAAAATTAAAATAAATAAATAAAATAAAGGTGAAAACAAAAACAAACAAACAAACAAAACAATGAAAAACCAAAAGCAAAGTCTCATCCCAATCTCAGGCAAACAAGCCACTATGACCTCTATGTCCAGTGGTACCAAGCGCAAGGTTTTAGACCCCAGTGTGCAGAGGAAACAGGCAAACAATTTGATGAAACCAATTTGTGGCCTGCTGCTTTCTATCCTGTGTGAACTGGTTCTCAGAACACCAATGCCCCAACCGGTTTGGCTCAGTGAATAGAGCATCGATTGGCCTGCAGACTGGAAGGTCCCAGATTCGATTCTGGTCAAGGGCATGTACCTTGGTTTCGGGCACATCCCCGGTGGAAGGTGTGCAGGAGGCAGCTGATCAATGTTTCTCTCTCATCGATGTTTCTAACTTTCTATCCCTCCCCCTTCCTCTCTGTAAAAATCAATAAAATATATTAAAAAAAAAAAAGAACATCCATGAGCAAGTCTGTCCCAGCTGTTCCAGATGTCTTACACCTGAGCAGAAAGAGCCAGGCCACTGTGAACTGTTCCAACTTGCTCCCAGAGGCCCTGTCCTCTTCTCCAGAGCTGTCCTACAAATGCCTGAGTTTTGTTTGTTTGTTTGTTTTGTGATGCAAGTGCCTGATTCATGCTTTTGACTGCCCAGGCATCCACTTCAAATAAGGCTATCGGGAATAAACAAGGTGCCAGCCACACGACTAGAAGAGCCAGCCTGCTCTCCATCCCCAAAGCTCCTTTGTGTTAGAGATCTTTGGTTTGGCTTTTGTTTTTCTCTTCTTGCCTTTAAATAGTGCTCTTATGCTTTACATTCACTACTAAAGAGTGAACCCAAGAAACCCTAGGCTCCCACCCTCAACACCAATAAAAGCAAAACCCCAGATTCTCTCTCTCTCTCCTCCCCCCTCCCTCCATCCCTCCCTCCACCTCTTCACTGTGGAATCTCCAGAAATTGTGAGTAATAAACCTTGGTATTTTTTTGTGTAAATATATTTTTATTTATTTCAGAGGGGAAGGGAGCGAGAGAGAAACATCAATGATGAGAGGGAATCATTGACCAACTGCCTCCTGCATGCCCCTTACTAGGGATTGAGGAATTGAACCTGGGATCCTTCAGTCCGAAAGCCGACACTCTATTTACTGAGCCAAACCAGCTAGGGCAAACCTTGTTTTCTTTATTCAAAGTTTCCTGAAGGTTATTGCTGAAGGCATCTTGCAATCATAGTAAGAAACACCAGGACTGTGGTATACACACACTGAGACCAGCTTAAAACAATAACTTTGCTCAAAGCTGCCTTTTCTCTGGTTTCTGACACACAATCAGCACAGTGTGCCTGCAAGCAGTGTTTTCCCATGACCCAAGGAAAGATGGCCTTTCTGGCTCTCGCTGCCACAGCAATCTTTAAGGGACTGAGTTAGAGAGACTGGAGCCTCGGGAAGGAGCCCACTGTAGTGAGATGCTCAAGCTGGGCAGCTGGCGAGTCCCAGCTTCAATAACTGCATGTCCTCTACATATGGCCAAAAGACATGAAAACATGCTCAAAGTCAATGATCATCAGAGAGATGAAAATTAAAATGACAATGGGGTATCACCTCACACTTGTCATAATGGCTACCATTAACAAATCAACAAATGACAAGTGCTGGTGAGGATGTGGAAAAAAAGGAACCCTTGCTGAAACCGGTTTGGCTCAGTGGATAGAGCATCGGTCTGCGGACTGAAAGGTCCCAGGTTCAATTCCAGTCAAGGGCATGTACCTTGATTGCGGGCACATCCCCAGTAGGAGGCGTGCAAGAGGCAGCTGATCGATGTCTCTCTCTCATCGATGTTTCTAACTCTCTATCTCTCTTCCTCTCTGTAAAAAATCAATAAAATATATTTAAGAAAAAAAAAGAAAAAGGAACCCTCATGCACTGCTGATGGGAATGCAGACTGGTGCAGCCACTGTGGAGAACAGTATGAAGTTTCCTCAAAAACTGAAATACGAACTGCCATTTGACCCAGTGATCCCACTTCTAGTAATATATCCTAAGAAACTTGGAAACACCAATCAGAAAGAATGTATGCACCCCTATGTTCATCGCAACACAATTTATAATAGCTAAGAACTGGAAACAGCCCAGATCTTAGTGCCCATCAGTAGATGAATGGATAAAAAGGCTGTGGTACATTTATACCACAGAAGTTTATGCAGCAGTGAAAAAGAAGAATCGCTTAGCCTTTGAGACAGCATGGAGAGTATCATGCTAAGTGAAATAAGTCAGTCAGAGAAAGATAAGTATCACATGATCTCACTCATATTTGGAATCTAAGTAACAAAATAAACTGATCAACTGAATGGATCCAGAGTCACGGAAACATGGAACAGAGTGCAGAATCTTGGAGGGAAGGAAGGAGAGGGTGGGTGGGAGGTAATCAACCAAAGACTGTGTATGCATATATGCATAACCCATGGATACATACAGTGGGGTGGTGAGGGCCTGGGGGAGGGGATGAGGGTAGGCTGGATGGGGTCGATGGAAGAAAAAAGGGGACATATGTAATACTTTCAACAATAAAGATGAAAAAATAATAATAGTAACTGCATGTCCTCATGAAACTGACTTACCCGCAAAGCCTCTATCCTCATCTCTGAAAGAAGGACACCAGTACCCACTCCAAGGAGTGTTGGGATGATCCAGATGGGAGATGGTTAAGATTTGCACTTCACACCTTTCCTTAGATATGCAAAGAAATGTGGCCAAGGCATTTTCTTCACAAGTCACAGGGATAGGGTAGGGATGCCAAGATTTTAGCTCAGCATTTCAATCTCCTCTAGTCCCAAACTGTGTCTTCTGAGTTCTTTCAACATAAGAAACATCCAAACTTATAGAGAATCTTTATGAATTATTAGAACCAAAATGACAACAATTGCAAAATCTCAATAGAGGAAATGCTCCGGAAAATGGCAGCTTTACCACTTACTTTATAATCAAAATCAAAGGGAAAGATGTAAGAGGGTTACCTGAAATCCATTGGTGATCCATTAGGGAGGCAGGAGAAAGCAAAGGGGGAAATCTTTGAGACTGGATAAAAAGTAAAACAGATATACACATACTGTTGCAGAAAACCAAGACGCTTCTGAGAAGAAAAGGAGGGACACTGTTCCCTGGCCCAGTGGACTCAGGGAACAGCCTTCCAAATCTGAGTGAAGGAACATGCATGGGGCCCTCCCTTATACATCTCTCTGTGGTTCTTGTCTCGCAAACATGGATTATGCTTCTGGTCCTTTTCGCGGATCATGCAAGAAGGCCCCCAGATATTGGGGGTTTCCAGGCCATATCTGAGGGACTGGCCTGGTGTCAGCGTTAATAACCCTCCCTCTGGGCAGTGCATTGTCCATAGCCCAATGGCATCTGTAACCAGTTCGGCAAGACCAGTATCTGGGAAAGAGGTAGTGACTTAATTATAGGTTATTAAGAATGTACACTGAGGAGAAACCAAGATAGTGGCAGAGGTGAGCACCTAAACTGCTGCCTTGCATAACAATTTCAAAACTACAACTAAAAGAACGGACATCATTCAGAACCACAGGAAAGCTGGCTGAGTGGAAATTCTACAACTAAAAGGAAAGAGCGGCTCACAGAGATTCAGAGGAGCTGCAAAAAGCTGAAGTACGGAGGCATGCAGTTAGAGAGGATGGGCGGCAGAGGGCCTGACTGGCTTCCTGTAGCAGGAGGGAGACAAAAACTCCTGACTGCATTGAACCCCAGTTATGACTGCACTGAACCCCAGTTCTGGGTGAGACTCATATGGGAGGAGTTTGGACTTTTGGGAAAAGAGAGGAATGCATGGAAACTCAGGGGAACCGTGAAAGGCAGAGATCTGGAGGTGTGACTGTAGTGATTACTGAGGGACACTGAGACCCAGAGGCCTCATAGGGCAGGGCGGATGGGAAGCCAAGGCTGTCTGCTCAGTCCTGAGACTTTGCCCCATCCAAGCTGAGCACAGAGGATTTTGCACTTTTACAAGTCTTGTCTCATAAGGTTGTCTCCAGCACAGAGGTTCTCCCAGCATAGATACAGCTGATCCTCACAACCAATTGGCCTGGAAGCCAATTTCTCCCAGTGATACCAACAATAATCAAGACTTATCTACAACAAAGCTGTACACACAGTCCACAAAGGAATGCACCAAAAGTGTCCACCCCAGGTAACTGGAGAGGCTGAGCCACTGGGCCATATAGGACATCTAGCATACAAAGCTACTGTACCAATTCAGGGAAGCATCAAAAATGCAGAGACAAAGAAACAGATCACAAACAAAAGAAATGAAGGAAAACAAACAACTGGATATAGAGTTCAAAACCACAGTTATAAGGTTTTTTTAAAGAATTTCCTAGAAAAGCTTGATAAATTTAGCAAGACCCAAGAGGAGATAAAAAAGGACCAACTAGAAATTAGACATACACTGATTGAAATAAAAAATATTATACAGAGACCTAACAGCAGACTAAAGGAAGGTAAGAATCAAGTCAAAAATTTGAAATACAAAGAAACATGGCCAAAACCAGTTTGGCTCTGTGGATAGGCTGTGGACTGAAAGGTGCCAGGTTCGATTCTGGTCAAGAGCATGTACCTTGGTTGCGGGCACATCCCCACTGGGGGGTGTGCAGGAGGCAGCTGATCGATGTCTCTCTCATCGATGTTTCTAACTCTCTATCCCTCTCCCTTCTTCTCTGTGAAGAAGA
>JAAGEH010000293.1:10684184-10711942 GCA_011751065.1 Lasiurus cinereus
CCCACTGGGGATGTGCACACAGCCAAAGTACATGCCCTTAACTGGAATCGAACCTGGGACTTTTCAGTCCGCAGGCCGACGCTCTATCCACTGAACCAAACCAGCTTCAGCTGATTTGTATTTTAAATGTTCTGATTTTTTTTTAACTCAGTAATTAATTTAAAAAACAAAACAAAACACTGCAGGCAAACAAAAACCTATGGGCACTATGCAACCTCTGAAAATGTACCACCTAAAAATGGATTCAACACTCAGTAGTGGCGAACCTGTCATGTCCATCCTAACTTGTGAAAACTAGTCCACTATTTCAGGTCTTCACCATCTCTCACTGGGCCCAGGCCTATTGTCCTGAACAGCCAGCCTTCTCTACCTCTTCAGCCATTCTCCTCACCACTGCCCAGTGCATGCCATCATCCAAGACCCACTATGGCGAGACCTCAATCAGCCAGGCCTGGCTCCTTCTGGAGAACATGTCCCCTCAGCCTCTCTTCTTCGTTTTTATTTTTTCTCCCCTCTTCTGCTAGAATTGGGGCCACTCCCTTCTACCCACTTCTTCATACCTTTGCTCAACCTAGGCTTTCCTCCAGGAATGCCTTCCTCCTTCCGCACCTACGTCTTACCTTGGCTCAGCTTCCCTCCTCCTAAGGCCTTTTCCCTGGCCATGTCAGCCCAAGGTGGTTTCTGGCCCTTATACTTTGCCAATACCACATCTGTAATATGGGGGAAAGACGGACTGACCTCAAAGAGTGTTTGAGGAATAAATGAGGTGACTCATGTCTGGGGCTTGGAGCAGCAGTGGGCACACATGCAGGGCTAGTGAGCGTGAGCTCTTACTAGGAATACCCTGATTAACACTGAATCCACATGCCCTCTGGGGCTCTTTCACATTTCTGCTCAGGTATTTCCAGCTACATGATAAAAGAATCCTGGGCATGGAGACCTGCAGACCTGGGTCGGAATTTTATCTGTCCCACATTTACCCTGGTGAACTCACACAAATTCCTGCTATCACCGGAAAGAGAGCAGGCCCAGAGCAGGTCTGCCTAAGGGCCAACCTGTAGTGTGTGGGTTCTTGACTTGGTGCAGGAAAGATTTCACAACACAAGCCCAGGTGACTTTGAGAGCACATTCATTGAGCTGGGGACAGTGAAATAAGGAAGGGCTTAGTATAGAAGGAGGAACAGGAGAAAGGGTGAGGCTATTTTGGCTTCTAGAAACAGCATAGGAAAGAAGTGTGTGGCCCTGGCTGGTTTGGCTCAGTGGATATGAAGCATCCATCTTATGTAAAAACTGCTGTTTGAAATGTTAACCTTGCTATTGGCTTCTGTAAATGTTTGCTTGCTTAAATAATAAGGAAAATGAGACTATTCTCACTTCAGAGAGGCCATTAAACCTTCCCTGGACAAAATTATCAGTGTTTGAGGTCTTAAGGCCTCAGCACCTAGGGGCCCTTTAAAAACTTGCAAAGGGCCGAGACCGGTTTGCCTCAGTGGATAGAGCGTCGTCTTGTGGACTGAAAGGTCCCAGGTTCGATTCCGGTTGGGGGCATGTACCTTGCTTGCGGGCACATCTCCACTGTGGGGTGTGCAGGAGGCGGCTGATCAATGTCTCTCTCTCATTGATGTTTCTAACGTTCTATCTCTCTCCCTTCCTCTCTGTAAAAAATCAATAAAATATATTAAAAAAAAAACTTGCAAAAGGGTGGGAAACATCCCATATTTGGGAGACAAAGTAGGTAAAAACATATAAATAGGGAAAATGTCTGCATGTTGGGGCCCAGAATTTGAGAAACATTTTCCTCTGGACCTGCGTGAAATAAATGTAACTCCAAACTCTCCAAGCATGGTTTGATTATTCTGGTTTTCTGTAACAGATAGAGCATCAACCAGTGGACCGAAGGGTCCCAGGTTCGATTCTGTTCAAGCACATGGATGTTGGTTGCAGGCTCAATCCCAGCCCTGGTCGGAGCTGGTGCAGGAGGCAACCAATTGATGTGTTTCTCTAACATCGATATTTCTCTCTGTCTTTCCCTCTCTTTTGAAAAGAAAAATCAATGGAAAAATATCCTTGGGCCCTAACTGTTTTGGATCAGTGGATAGAGCCTGTGGACTCAAGGGTCCCAGGTTCAATTCTGGTCAAGGGCATGTACCTTGGTTGTGGGCACATCCCCAGCCAGAGGGTGTGCAGGAAGCGGCTGATTGATGTTTCTTTCTCATGGATGTTTCTCTTTATCCCTTTCCCTTCCTCTCTGTAAAAAAATCAATAAAATATATTAAAAAAAATATTCTTGGGTGAGGATTTAAAAAAAAAAGTGTGTGGACTTGCTGAGAAGTAAGACACAGTAGCAGCAGTGGGCCAAGGCAGGGCTGCTTTTAGTTCACTGACAAGTCAGGGAAAGGGCCTTGGAGACAGGTTCAAGGGGTAAGCCTGGGAGGAGCTGCTGCTGCCCGTTGCTCCCCTGCTTGCAAGTCTCCTAGGGACCTTTAAAGGTTAGGAGACAGAGGGAAAAAGTACATGCCCGAGAAAAGAAGGGGTGCAGGTGTACTCCCAGGAGAGTGTGTGCTGGGTCCTTTGTCATGAGGGTTCTTATCTGTTTTCTAAAAGGGAGACCTCCAGAGGAGGATCTCAATGGAATAGTCAAGGTGTCTCCTTCAATATGTTGATTAATCAAAATGAGCTGATAAAGAGGTCAGGGTCATTCTCTGCTCAGTTTCACCTTCAAAGAAGTTCAGAAAGAGGAACCAGACAAGGCAGGTCTGCTCTGGAGGTCTGTAATATATGTAAACCATTTGCTCTTACGTGTCCTTGGTTAGGGAAGATAAGATCTTGTGACTCGTTCTCTGGCTGCAAATTGCTCAACAAGTTTGTTCAGCTATCTGTCTGTTTCCCCAATCCACCTGCCAAGGAATTTTTCTAGTTTCTTACTATCCTGCCTCACGAGGCTCGGTCTCTGTAAAATGGAGCGAATAGTTCCCACTTATTGGGGTATGATAAGGACTGAAGGAGGCAATGTCTGCAAAGAACAGTGGGAAGAAATGCTATAAGAGCAGGTTTCTGGAGGAATAAATTCATGATCAGCCACCGAACTGCTGGAGTCAAGGGCAGGTGGTTCTTTGAACAGACCTAGAATGTTCTTTTGTTAAATGTTGGCCAATAGTTTTTGAGCAGCTACTCTGGGCCAGACACCATGCAGATACTGCAAAGATGAAGGTCCAGCCCTCAAAGTGAAAACAATAAAGTAGAAGCAGCAGCCTTGTAGGTTGCTTGGTGTAAAAAAGAAAGACCAAAACTTTTTTTTTTACCTTTATTTTTTAAAATTAAATCTTTATTGTTCAGATTATTACAGTTGTCCCTCTTTTCCCTCCCATAGCTCCCCTCCACCAGGTTCCCACCCCACCCCCTGCCCTTACTCCCACCCCACTGTCTTCATCCACAGGTGTGTGATTTTTTTCCAGTCTCTTCTCACAACCCCTCACCTCTTTCCCCATGAGGATTGTCAGTCCACTCCCTTTCTATGCCCCCGATTCTATTATATTCACCACATTATTCTGTCATCAGATTTTTAATTCTTTGATTTTTAGATTCACTTGTTGAACAACAAATACATAATTTTTATCTTTACCTTTTTCTTCTTCCTCTTCTTAAAGAATACCTTTCAGCATTTCATATAATACTGGTTTGGTGTTGATGAACCCCTTTAGCTTTTTCTTATCTGTGAAGCTCTTTATCTGACCTTCAATTCTGAATGATAGCTTTGCTGGGTAGAGTAATCTTGGTTGTAGGTTCTTGCTATTCATTACTTTGAATATTTCTTGCCACTCCCATCTGGCCTGCACAGATTCTGTTGAGAAATCAGCTGACAATCGTATGGGTGCTGCCTTGTAGGTAACTAACTGTTTTTCTCTTGCTGCTTTTAATAGTCTCTCTTTGTCTTTTGCTCTTGGTATTTTAATTATGATATGTCTTGGTGTGGTCCTCTTTGGATTCCTTTTGTTTGGGGTTCTGTGTGCTTCCTGGACTTGCAAGTCTATTTCTTTCACCAGGTGGGGGAAATTTCTGCTCCTTATTTCTTCAAATAGGTTTTCAGTATCTTGCTCTCTCTCTTACTCTGGCACCCCCATAATTCTGATGTTGGTATGCTTGAAATTGTCCCCGAAGCTCCTTACACTATCTTCATATTTTTGGATTATTATTATTTTTTTTTTGCTTTTCCAGTTGAGTGTTTTTTGCTTCTTTGTATTTTACATTTTTGACTTGATTCTTGCGATCCTCTAGTCTGCTGTTGGATCTCTGTATATTATTCTTTAAAAAAAATAGATTTTATTGATTTTTTACAGAGAGGAAGGGAGAGGGATAGAGAGTTAGAAACATTGATGAGAGACATTGATCAGTCGCCTCCTGCACGCCCTCTACTGGGGATGTGCCCTCAACCAAAGTATATGACCCTGACCGGAATCGAACCTGGGACCCTTCAGTCTACAGGCCGATGCTCTATCCACTGAGCCAAACCGGTTTCGGCTGTATATTATTCTTTATTTCAGTCAGTGTATGCTTAATTTCTAATTGATCCTTTTTCATATCCTCGAGAGTCTCACTAAATTTATCACCCTTTTCTAGAAAATTCTTGAAAAACCTTATAACCATAATTTTGAACTTTATATCCAGTAGTTTGCTTTCCTCCATTTCTTTCATTTGTGACCTGTTTCTTTGTCTCCACATTTTGGCTGCTTTCTTTAGTTGGTAGAGTGGCTTTGTGTGCTAGGTGTCCTATAGAGCCCAGTGGCTTAGCCTCCCCAGTTACCAGAGGTGGACTCTCTTGGTGCACCCCTTTGTGGGCTGTGTGCACAGTCTTGTTGTAGTTAAGCCTTGATTGTTGTTGGAATTGACCTCCAGGCCAATTGGATGTGAGGATCAGTTGTGTTTATGATGGGAGAACTTCTGTGTTGGAGACAACCTTATGAGGCAAGACTTGTTTCAGTGGGACTTTGGTGCTGAGTCTGCCTTTGAGTGTATCCCTTATGGACCTGAGGAGTTCTAATCTGGATGGTTCTACTCTGACCCCTGAGTATACTGGCTCTTGGATCTCCAAGGAAGTGCTAATTTAGCCTCTGCCTGAAAGAGTTAGGGATAGATCTTCCTTGTTTAGGGTTTGGAGGTGCCCAGATGAGACCCATCTGTGAAGCAATGCAAGCTACTGTGGGGCCTTGGGCCTTCTTTTGGATGTTCTGGGTCTCTCTGATTCAGCTGCAGTTTGTTAGATAAGTTTATATTTCAAAGGAACAAGCAATTCATATGCAAAAGCCTCTGTGCACAACTTGGGTGGGGCAGAGTCTCAGGGCAGAGCAAACAGCAATGGCTTCCAGTCAGCCCTGCCCTATGAGGCCCCCAATCTCAGTGTCCCTCGATAATCGCTGCAAGCAACTCTGAGAGAAATCCACGTGCAAGTCTGCCTGCTGCCAGACAGTGCAGTTTCTCCTCATATGAGTCTGGGGCCCCAGTGTCAAGTCTGGAACTGGAGTTCAGAGCAATCAGGAGCTTGTGTCTCCCTGTGAATTGAGAAAGCTATCCGCGTACTCAGTTGCCAGCCCACTCCGAGCGCACATGAGCACTCCATTGTTGCTCTGCACTTTACTTCCGCAGCTCCTCTGAGTCTCAGTGTGCTTCCCTCTATCCTTCTAGGTGCAGAATTTCCACTCAGCCAGCCTTCCTGTGGTTCTGGATGATGCTCGTTTTGTCTTTTAGTTGTAATTTTGAAGTGATTGTGTGAGGCAGCAAGTTCAGGAGTTTACCTATCCCGCCATCTTGTTTTCTCTCCTCATTGCTAAAGACCAAAACTTTTAAGAGAAACTCTAAAAACTGGCCTGGAAATTATTCTGGGAGGAAATAAAAAGAGGTTTTCTTCAAAAAAAGGAAGGAAGAAGAAAGAAAGAAAATGGTAAAGTCAGCCCTAACCCTCCTGCCACTGTGCCCCTCCGCTTAGTGCCAGCCTGCTCCTCCCCACAGACCTCACCTGGGGCCTGGTAGTCCCAGCCTCCTGACTCTTCCCAGATTTTGCCCATTCCAGTCAAGCTCTCACTGTGGCCTGGATGACCTTCTTACAACACATTTATTCCTTCACTGATTTCTGCATTACTGGATTATTTGTTCAGTAGTTACTAGTTCTAAAAACAAAACAGACCAGAATCCCTGCCCCCTCATAGGTATTACATTCTAGAAACTCACTAGGTAACTTATTTGCTTTAAAAACTCCACTGACGCCAAGACCAGTTTGGCTCAGTGGATAGAGCGTCGGCCTGCGGACTGAAGGGTCCCAGGTTCGATTCCGGTCAGGAGCATGTACCTTGCTTGCGGGCACATCTCCAGTGTAGGGCGTGCAGGAGGTGGCTGATCGATGTCTCTCTCTCATTGATGTTTCTGACTTTCTGTTCCTCTCCCTTCCTCTCTGTAAAAAATCAATAAAATATATTTAAAAAAACAAAAAACAAAAAAAAACTCCACTGACTTTCAGTTACTTATGCCAGGGTCAAAAAATTTGAGCTTTCAGGGAGTTGATGATGGGGCTCCCCTCCCTTTTAGTCCCTTCCCACTTTCCTAGGAAGAAAGGCTCCTGGGCTCTGGGTGAGCTACGCCCCTCCCACCCCCACCACCCCCGCTCCCTCAGATTGGAGCCTTTGCTCTGATGTTTCCTGCTTCTCCACAACCCCAGGGAGAGGCAGCTGGAGGCTTTCTCTGTAGGGAGCCTGTTGGCAGCCTTGCCAGCAGCCTGAGTCAGGGAAGGGCCTCTCCTCCCCATAAGCTCTGCCACATTCACCTGGAGTCATTTTCCTTGTTGTCTCCCTTCTTCTCTCTAAAAACCAATAAAAACCTAGTTTTTTTAAAATGAGAAATTGTTTGACTGTGCTGAATTTAAAATTGTTATGAAGGAATTAATTTATTTTAATGCAGTTTATTCCCCAAATCTCTTATTGACCCAAAGAAAAAAATCACCAGTGTTCGCAAAAAATTCTAATTAAAATATTTCCATTCAGGAAAACTACGGAATTGAAATGCCCCATACATGTTGAAGAGTCATACTTTTATATATCTCTGCCTGAAGTCCAGATTCAAATCAGCAACTGCCTCATGAAACATGCTCACTTGGACATCCCAAAGCCTCATCAAATATATATTCCCAAAGGCAAACTGCTGATCTCTCACCAAAGTGTTCTTCCTCTCAGACACTCGTCTAAGATTGGGACCATCACTCATTTGATTACTCATGCCAAAAACTTGAGGCATCCTCTCTCTTATCTCTCTCATCCCCACACATACTCTAAAACCAAGCCCATCAACTCAACATTGAGAGTATCTCTCAAATCTGTCCTCTTTGCAGCTCCAATGTCCTCACCTAAGCTCATGACATCTCCCACAAGGATTAACCTAACTGGTCTCTCTGAAACCACTCTTGCGTCATCTGTTCCATCCTCCACACTGATAGTTAAGTAAACCAAGACCTTTGTTCCAGTAAGAGGCAGACTAGATATCTTGGATAAAACCTCCTTCAGAGAACAACTGAAAGAGTTGATCAAATGTTTATAAAATTCTCTCTCTCTCTCTCTCTCATACACATACACCACATACACATTCTCAATAGCATCAAAGAGCTAACTAGATAGTGGGTGAGGGATTGTTGTGCCAAGGTCCAGGAGAGGACAGGATTCCAAAGAGTTGACCCTGAGATTTGAGACTGCTGAGAGGTCCAGGTCACTTCTAGTGGCCTTGCTTGGCTGGAGACAAAAATTGGTCAGAGGCCTGTCAAGGGTGGGGCACTGATAAACCACACCCCATATTGGGCTCAGCCCCAAAAGACTGTACTCCAGAAATAAAGGTGAACTGAAAGCATCTCAGCCTGTCCCTGAATGGCAGTCCAGTTGTGAGTCATCAAGGTGCTCCGGAGAACATCATGCCCTAAGTATGAACTAAGATGATCTCAGGTTGCTCATCCCTCCAGGCACCTGGCAAAAGCAATAGAAAATTCTCTCAGTGAATGACAAAACAACCCCATTCCAAATAATCTCTGCAAATAATTTCACACACACAATCTTTACCCCGCGCGCAGAGGTGAGCACACATGCGCGCGCACACACACATACACACACACACACACACAGAGAGAGAGAGAGAGAGAGAGAGAGAGAGAGAGAGAGAGAGAGACTCATACAAACACAGACATATGAGGAAGCAAGATTCCTTGAGCTAAAACCATCAGAAACAATAGTCAACAGAAATAGAGCTGGAGGAACTCCAGACTAAAATAAAAAATTACACTTACTACGTTTAAGAAGTTAAATGCCAAAATTAAAAGCTTCAGCAGGGAACTGGAAACTATAAAATTACATAGTATATGCAAAAAAGGAGTACAATAAACTAAGATCCAAAAGTTATAGCTCAAGGGATACGCTTAACAGCAGATATGACATGGCTGAAGAATGAATTCGAGAAATGCAAGGCTGGTCAGAAGAAACAGCCCATCCCTGGCTTGATAGCTCACTTGGTTACAGTGTCATCCCAACATGCCAAGGATTAGGGTTCGGTTCCCTGATTGAACCAAACCAAGAAGCAACCGATGAATGAATAAGTAAGTGGAGCAACAATTTGATCTCTCTCTCTCTTTAAAGATCAATCAATTAATCAATCAATAAAAAGAAGGCCCTGGCTGGTGTGGCTCAGTTGGTTTGAGTGTTGTCCTGTGCACCAAAGGGTTGCAGGTTTGATCCCCGTGGGGATGTGTAAGGGAAGCATCTGATCAATATTTCTCTCATATTGATGTTTTTCTTTCTATGTATATCTCTCTATCTCCCTCTCCCTTCCTCTCTATATAAAATCAATAAAAAGGGGAGGGGAGGAGGAGAACAATTTAACAAGAAGTATGGAGATACAGCCCTGGGTGGTGTGGCTCAGTTGCTTGGGCATCATCCCATGCATGAAAGGGTTGCCAGTTCGATTCCAGGGCAGGGCACATGCCTGGGTTTGGGGTTCAATCCCCAGTTGGGACAAATGCAGGAAGCAGGAAATCGATGTTTCTCTCTCTCTTCCTCTCCTTTCCTCCTTTCTCTCTAAAAATCAATAAAAACATATTTGAAAAACAAGAAGTGTAGAGAGACAAAACAATGGGAAATACAGAAGAAAAAGTTATAGATATGGATGAAAAGATCTTACATATGTTTAGTTGCAGTCCCAGAAGAAAGGGAGAAAGAGAGATGGGAACAGAAGCAATACTAGAAAAGATGATAGTTGAGAACTTTCCAGAATAGATGGAAGATATCAAAAACTCAAATGAATCACAAGCAGAATAAAAAGAAATCCACTCCCTGATCCATCATTGTGAAAATGTAGAAAATCAACAACCAAGAGAAAAATAGTGAAGGCATCTAGAGGAAAACAATACATAATTGTGCCAGTTATTTACCTCTTGCCTCTCAGGTCTAAACCCATCCTTCTATAATATGCTCTGTAATGCTGGGGCTAGGATCTGCAAACCACATTTCCCAGGCCCCCTGGCCAGCTGACTTCCTGTTCGATTCTGCCAAAGGGAAGCACTAAAGGGAGATTAGTAGGAGGGAGCATGGGATCCCTTCCTGTCTGCTTCCTGTAGGCTTCAATTCAGGAATCTCCAGCTCTCCAGCTCCTAGCACCAGCTACACTGACCCTCCTCACAGGTAATAGCCCAAGCCAATAGACCCTCCTCCAAGATCCTAGATCCTGTTAACCTTACCTCTTATTTTGTTGTTAATCTTCACCCCAGAATTTTTTACACTGATTTTTAGAAGTGGAAGGGAGGAGGAGAGACACAGAGAGAAATATCAATGAGAGAGACACATCAATTGGTTGCCTCCCGCACATGCCCTGATCAAGGACCAAACCTGCAACCAAAGTTTGTACCCTTGACCAGAATTGAATCCAGGACCCTTCAGTTAGTGGCTAACACTCTATCCACTGTGCCAACCCTGCTAGGCTAGCCTTCTCTTTCCTTTATCCTCCTAAAGCTATAAGTGATAGCTGCTTCCTTTAATTACAATTTGGGCAGCATCCTGATTACTCTTTCGGGCTTACAAAATCTGCATATACAATCCACCTTGTATATTATATCCCCTTTATTGATTTTTTACAGAGAGGAAGGGAGAGAGATAGAGAGTTAGAAACATCGATCAGCTGCCTCCTGCACACCCCCTATTGCGGACGTGCCTGCAACCAAGGTATATGTCCTTGACCGAAATCAAACCTGGGACCCTTCAGTCCACAGGCTGACGCTCTATCCACTGAGCCAAACTGGTTGCAGCTATATCTTCTTTATTTGAAAAATTAGTATGACTTGTATTTTCCTGAATAGACCCTAAGTAATACAGAACTCTTCAAGGAGACAGAGTGCGGTAGATAGCATTACTATACCAGTTATCTGCCACCAGTCTCTGTGGAAGACCAGTACTTGCCCACCCTGCTGACCTAAGACTATGTATGACCAATGACATGCCAGGGTAATGACATGTGAGGATAAGCCATGTCTGCCACCACTTCTCAGCAAAATCTTTAAGAACCATCACATTATTTTGCCATGACTATTTTCCCTCTACCAGGACACTAGCATGTCCCAGGTGGAAGCTGTAGCCAACTCACACAGGGCATGGAAAGTGAACTAGAAATAAACCTTGTTGCAAGCTAAGGAGATTTAGGGATGTTTGTTACTGCAGCATACTCTAGTGAAACCTGACTGATTCACAGAATTAGACTACATATGAGTTTCCAATAGTAAAAATGGAAGCCTACTGGTGGTTGAACAATAGCATCCATGAACTAAAGAAAAATGACAGCCAACTTTGAATTATACTCAGAAAAACTATTCTTTAAGAAAAAACAAATGCTAAGTAAAGACATTTTCAGACAAAAACAGAGAATAGTGATCTGAGAAGAAGATCATGAATGCAGGAAGGAATGAGAACAAAACTTGGTAAATATGTGTATCAATCTAGCTGAAGATGGACTGTTATAAAAGAAAAATAATAGTCTGACTGGTGTAGCTCAGTTGTTAAGCATTGACACATAAGCCAGGAGATCATAATTAGATTCCCAGTCATAGCACATGCAGGCTCCATCTCCAGTAGGGTAATGCAGAAAGCAGCTGATCAGTTACGTTTCTCTTGTCATTGATGTTTCCATCTCTCTCCCTCTTTGTTCCTCTATCTAAAATAAATAAAAATATATTTTTAAATATTTTTATTGGTATTTTACAGAGAGAAAGGGAGAGGGGTAGAGAGGTAGAAACATCGATGAGAGAGAAATATCGATCAGCTGCCTCCTGCACAACCTCTATTGGGGATGTGCCTGCAACCAAGGTACATGCCCTTGACTGGAATCAAACCTGGGACCCTTCAATCCGCAGGCCGACGCTCTATCCACTGAGCCAAGCCAATTAGGGCCCATTCTATGTTTTATGCCTGTAACCCAGGGCACACAGTCTGTCCCCGGTGGGACAAGGTGATGCACCCCTGCAAGGAAGGCCTCACTGCCCAGCTGCAAAGAGTGTGTCTGGCTGACAGCACGCAGCTGTTAGCACCTTCTGGCTCCAACTTGACTTTCAGATGGAGGTCTTGCTCTTTTCTAGAGGCCAGCAATTGCGCAAGATGGTAGGATAGGGCCTTTTCTGCCCTATTGGCTGGGGTGGGGGGTGCAATAAGACTTCAAGTAAGCAGTTAGATCTGCAGCTCCATGCAGAGCCACTGGTAGCACCTCTGCCCAAGCCTCTCCCTCCCTTTTCTCTCATAGAATTTCCTCTCAGTGAACTCTTGTGCTCCAAAGGATGAACCTGTAATAACCTGCTTCTTTGGCTTGTGTCACCTTCCCACCAGCTCACGGTGGTGAACTGACCCAGGGACAAGGGGTGGACCTCACCCCTGCAGGTGCCCTCTTTGTCCCTGGGAGTCTAGGAAGGCCTCTTGGACCGGCAGCTGTGTGCAGAGTGAAAGGCTGGTCTAGGGCCTGATCACCCTGGTGTCCACACACACACACACACACACACACACACACACATACACACAATCCTGTGTTCATCCTGCTATTGGACCTGCCAAGGACATGGCAAACGTGCTCTGAGGACCTTGAGGTGTGGCCCAGATCTTGGAGTAGGTGGAGCAAGGGTAAGGGAGTTGCCACCCTGGAAGGCTTGGACAGAGGGAGGGCTGGAGGTGTGGCAGTGCCAGGTGGAGGAGGGTGTGTGTGTGCCAGCCTGTCTGGCTCTGCTGGGTGGGGTCGGGTAAATGTTTGGGTAGAGGTGGCGGCGGCGGCACATGGCCGTGTGAATGGGGCCTGTTTGTGGTTGGGAATGGAAGCCAGCGAGGGGGGCTGTGTGGGAACATCTACTGGGTGGAGGAATCAGAACAGAGCAGGGGCCTAAGAAACCTCTGCCTCAGCGGAAGATACAGGGGGAAGGGGGCCAACTTCCGGATGTCCAAGGCCAGTGGTGTTTTGTGAGCCAGGATGCAGGAGGTCTGTGCCCAGCTTGGCTGACTGGCTGGGCCTGGATAGAAAGAGAGGTGAGGGGCCCGCTGGGTGGGCACCTAAGTGAGGGGGTGCGTGGGTAGGCAGGTGGCTGAGAGCTCCGAGACCAGCCCTAACTGCGCAGGCTTGTGGCTCCTGTGCCCCCTGGGAAGTGCCCCTCTTTTAGCACTGAAGCGGGGGACTTGAATCTCTCAGCCATCTTTTCGCTCAGGCAGAAGTCCCATGGGTAACCCCAAAGATCACTTCTCTTGGCCTTCCCTTGAGGAGAGGGAAGAGAGGAATGTCAGTGGGCAGGTGGCACCGTACTGGTGAAGGGCAGAGAGACTACCCCCTGCCCACCTGCCACAAGCCTTGCCAGCAAATGCTGGGGGTCTGAACTCTTCAGCCTTGTTTTAGGCAATTGTACCTGTGACATCACCCACCCTAAAACAGAAGCACGTTATAATTTAAAATGTTTGCTTACACTGAATATTGAATATGGCTAGTATTTGCCTTAAAATAACCAAGGACACGCCCCCCTAGCCACTTTGGGTTGGTGGACAGAATTTCAGCCTGCAGACCCAAGGGTCCTGGGTTCTATTCAGGTCAAGAGAATGTACTTCAATTGCAGGCTCTTCCCTGGCCCGGGCCCTGGTCAGGGCATGTGCAGGAGGCAAACCATTGATGCAGGAATCAAACAATTCTCTCACATTGATATTTCTCGCTGTCTTTTCCTCGCTCTTCCACACTCTCTAAAAAAAATCAACGGAAAAATATCCTCAGGTGAGGATTAAAATAATAATAATAATAACCTGGGACGCCCAGCTGGTGTTGCTCAATGATTGAGCATCAACCCATGCATCAGGAGGTTGCCAGTTCCATTCAGGGTCAGGGCACATGCCCACGTTGCAGACTCAGTTCCCAGTAGGGGATGTTCAGAAGGCAGCCCATGGATGTTTCTCTCCCATCCATGTATCTATCTCTCTTTCCCTCTCCCTTCCTCTCTCAGAAATTAATAAAAACATACTTTAAAAAAATAACCTGGGAATGGGGGTGGGGCTAGGGACATAAAGGGAGTGTTTATATAGAGATGAATAAAATCATAAAGCTGAGTGATGAGTATATGGGAGGTTTTTCTATACCTTTGTGCATATTTGGAAATGCCTGTAATTAAGCTTTAAAAGTAATCTATGTAAAGACCTTGCTAAAAAAATAAAAGGTCCACTACCAGCACCTACATTTAGCTCTGGAATGTGAGACTCCAAGTTCACTTCAGTGTAGTTTTATTCTTTCTTTTGAAAAAAAATTTTAATTAATTGTGGTAAAATACACAGAACACACAATTTACCATCTAAACCATTTTGAAGTGTGCAGCTCAGTAGTGTTAGGCACATTCACATTGTTATGCAACCTATCTGCACAACTGTTTCCTCTTGTCATTGACCTCCCCACCCCATACACCTCACCCATAAATCACTGCAAGGTCGGAGCCTCGGTCTCCCAAGTTCCAGAGCCAGTTCCCTGTTACCACCCAGGATGGCAGCTGGTCCTGGGCTTGGTTGTGGGGCAGACCAGGCTTCTGGTGACCGTCCAGTGGGCCAGTCAGCTGCCTGGACTCTCAGGGCAGCTGTCACACTGTAGTCTGGGCTGGCTTTTGCAGGTCTGAGTTCTCTGCCCAGGCCAGGCATCTGAGCAAGTCCTGGCAGCTCTCAGTTTCCTCCCCACCTGAAGCCTGGGGTTGCCCTGGTCAGCAGAGGGCTGGCAGGGGGGTCAGCAGGGGTGAACATAGACTCCTCCCCACCAGGGTGACTGAGGAAGGACAGTCTAGATCCCAGGAGTCCACTTTCACCCTAGGGTGTGGGGCACATCTGCTTGGGTGGGGTGTGAGGGCAGGCAAGCAGGGTGCTACTGCCTCAATCCTGACAGCCACAATGCCCCATGGTGACGCAGCAGCTCTGGGTTTAGAACAATCTTGAAGCTGTTGGCAGGAGCTAGAGTGGACGCCAGGAGTCACCTGTTAGCCTGCTCTTTGCAAGGTCTGAAATCCTCTCCAGAGAACCTATCTCTTCTCCCTCCTTCCTTGGGTTGGGGCCTGGGCAGCTCCAGGGGACAAGAGAGTACAAGGAAGAGCAAGTAGTGAAGGGTGGGTGGGGGACACAGCTGTCAAGTCCTTCCTTCATCGGGCTTATGCCATTTTATCCTCACAGTAATTCTGCCTGTTTGCCAATGAAGAAGCGGAGGCTCAGAGAAGCCCAGGATTAGAGCCAAGGCCTCCTTTCTCCACCCTCATCCTCCTGGTTAGAAAGCTGCCATAAAGTGGTGTCTTTTTTTGCAGATGGTAGATTGGACCTGAGCATGGTGAGCTGTTACATCATGAAGGGGTGACAGACAGGTGACCTAGAAATGCTGGGGACCTGTGCCAAGTAAGTGCTGCTGAAGCAACACAGGATGCAGACAGTAGTTTGGGTTCTCCCAACAACCAGCCCTGACAGGTGAGGAGGCAGTCCCCTACATGCAGCAGGGGCCAGGCTGGAGAGAGAGAGCCCGGGACCAGTCCTGAGGCTGGGAGATACTGCTCAAGCATAGAAGTGTGGGGACAGAATACGTGGGCTGGAAAGTGCCTTCTGGGGCAGAGTGGGCGATGGCTGCAACCGTCAAGGAGAAAGGTAATGAAGCCAGAGGTGGTGGCCAGACCAAAGGAGGCAACTGCTATTCTGCACGGCAGCTCCAGAGTTTTACAGTCTTGGCCACTAGCAGGCAGCATGGTGCACCTACTCCCCAGCCCAGGAGACAGGCTGACGTGGGTGTGTGCTGGGTGGGTATAGCACACAGCCTTCCTGAACACTTCAAGACAGGCTCCATGGCAAGCATTTTGTTCGTCTGACAAACTTCCCACACGTGGAGAAGGGGGAAGAATAAACTAGCACTGCAGGTGCCGACCATTGGCCAGGCCAGGCCCTGGGTGCTTTATAGATGTCACTTCACTTCATCTCCCAGCCAAATTATGATCGCCTTTTTGAGAAAAAACTGAGGTGCAGAGAGAAAAATTAAATTGCCCAAGGTCAGCTGATTCAGGAAGTGGGTGCATCCAGGGAGCCTGGTTTCCCTTCGCCTGGCCTGGTGCCCAAAGTGCCTCACCTTCTGGCATTGGGCAGTGTGGCTCCTTAGCCAACTCCACAAGTATGCCAATGCTGCGGGGAGGTAATCCAGACAGGGGTGTCTGTCCTGGGAGCCCAGCAAGGTGAGCAAAGGTCACTGTAGAAAGGTCCCCCTGCTGCCCAGGCAAGTGTTCAGAGGGTAAGAGAGGCTTGGCTTCTGCTGGTTCTCACGGTCCGCCTCTGCCCAGCCCGTCTTCTTTTCTCAGAGGCCTCAGAAAGGCACACAGGAGGCAAAAGGCCTAGGGGACAGAGATGAGAACAAGAGGCAGCCTGCACAGAGAGGAGTGCAGGCAAACAGAGGGAGCACCAGTCTGGGCAACAGGAGACCAGCCTCCAGGCCCTGCCCTGCCAGGAACTAGCTGAGGACTGGGGCTGCCTTGGTCACCAAGGAGGACTGGCGCGGAGGAGGGGGGTGTCAGCAGGGGTGAACAAAGGCTCTTCTCCACCAGGGTGATGCAGGGAGGCAGCCTAGTGTTTTGGGGAATACATCATGTCCCCTCTCTAAACCTCAATTTTTCTATCACGGGGATAGACTGAGGGTACCCAAGGGTTCAATGTAACGCTCTATGGTTTACACCCTAAGGTTTGTGCTTGTGAGTACGCATGGGAAGGCATGAGAGAGCAGGGTGCATGAAGGGGGACAGGGAGACATGGATGGGGCAAAAAGTGCCTCTCCCCTGGCGCATCTGATCCCCTCAGCTTTGCACTTCCTAAGGACAACCTCAAAGGGCTCTGAGAAGCCAGACAGGAGGGAGCATCTGCCAGGCCAGCTTGCTCTCCAACTTCTGGGGAGAGGAAGCGAGTGCTCTCAGCAGCCTGGAGTCTGGAGCCCGTGTAAGAGTCAGGGGACAGGTAGCATGGTCCAGCCTGGTGGGGGCTGGGTACCTGAGCTTTTTTTTTTTTAAATATGTTTTTATTGATTTTTGGAGAGAGAGCGAGAGGGATAGAGAGATAGAAACATCCATCCAGCTCAGGGCCTGGAACTGGAACCAGCCACCTCTTGGTTCGTGGGTCGATGCTCAACCATTGAGCCAGACAGCCAGGCTGACCTTTGTTTATGTGCATGACAACTCTGCCAGAGGAATGGAGCCAGGCTATTCTCTACCTCAGCCCGCTGCACTCTGCAACCCCCGCTTTGGAGAAGGCCCTAGTCTAGGTGGGAGACACGCTCCCTGCCTAGATGCCAGGGTTTGTCAGCCTCACAGCTGCAGCTGCCCTGCTCTGGTGTGCAGCCACGTTCTAGGTATTCCATCCAGCCAGGACCCTCCTACCCTCTTCCCTTCTGTCTTTGACATTTCTGGGTTCCAGGGTGACTTCTTATTCCCTTCCCTCCTGCACACTGGCCTGGAGGTCAGAAGACCTGGGAACAGTCATTGTGTTTATAATAAAAGAAAAGGGAGGAGCCCAATCTGAGATGTCATAGAATTTACCCCCTCCCCCACTTCATGTAATTTCTTGCCTGTGTGTTTGTTTTTTTGTTTTGTAGGTATATTGTCTATTGCCATCAAGTCAATTCTTCCAAATCCTCCCATGAACGACTCCCTGCTTCCCCTCTCCCCAGTGCCCCTGCCCTCCGTGGCCAGTTTCTGTTCCCTGCGATTCCTCTAATCAGCGGGCATCCTGCCTGGACCACCTCACAGGCCTGGGTACACGCCCCTTCACAGTTCCCTCTCTCAGCACCTCAGAGGCTCCTGAGCCTATTTCAAGGGGCCTTTCCGGTCTGCTCCAGTTTGCCGCCTGTGCTCCCTTCTCCCACTGACCTTTCCCACCTCCCGGGCTCTGAGCTCACTAGGAAGTCTGCCTTTGCCCCACCATCGCAACCTGCTCCAGCCACAGATGCTTGCTCCTGACCCCTTCCTCCACGGAAATGCTTTCTTCTGTCCTTCAAGTACCATCGCAAAAGTGTGAACAAAAATGGGGTTTGATAGTAAATCTGACAAGTGCAGTGACCAAAAGTAACTTCACAGGGTGATCTGATCATAAATTCCCAACTGGTCAGTTCTTGGTGGGTAGTCCCATCCCAGGCATATACCTTTTCTGGTCTAAGGCTTATCTTTGCCTTAAGCAAGCCCTGTCCTTTGTTTCTGAGCATCTAGGTTAACACGCATTTGACATGCCTCTTTTCTAATCCCTTGGGAGGATAAACCAACCTCAAGAGAACATATAATTTTGTTAACTGTCCTTTATTGTTGAAACTATTACAACAATAGGCCCCATTCCCCTCCCCCCATTGACCCCTTCCAGCCTACCCCCACCCTCCAACCCCAAGCCTTCACCACCCTATTGTCTATGTCCATGCGTTACATGCTCTCTTGAGGGCAGTCATGTATTAGAAAGGGTAGTCTGAAATGAGGCATTTTAAAAATGTGTTAATCTAGATGCACAGGAAAAATGGACAGGGCTGGCTTAAGGCAAAGATAACCCTTTTACTAAAATAGTTATATGGGGGGAGAAACCAAGATGGCGACATAGGTGAACACCTAAACTGCTGCCTCGTACAACAATTTCAAAACTACAACTAAAAGACAGAACGGACATCATCCAGAACCACAGGAAAGCTGGCTGGGAAATTCTACAACTAGAAGCAAAGAGAGGGGCTCACGGAGACTCAGAGGAGCTGAGGTATGGAGACACACACGTGGAAAGAAAGGGCGGCGGAGTGCTTGGCTGGCTTCCTCTAGTGGGTGGGAGACTGAACCCCATATCTGACTGCACTGAACCCCAGTTCTGGGCGAAGCTCATATGGGGGAGTCTGGACTGTCGTGAAAAGGGAGAAGTGCATGAAAACTTAGGGGAGCCATGAAAGGCACAGGTCTAGAGGTGCACACACCACTGCACACAGAAAGGACGGAGTGATGATTGTGCCACTGGCTTTCTCTAGCGGGAGGGAGACAGAACCTCCAACTGTGCTGAACTCTACTTCCGACTGCACTGAACCCCAGTTTTGGGCAAGACCCTGGGGACCCAGACTCATACAGGTCCTCGGGGCATATGGGAACCGGAAAGGCAGAGGTCTGGAGGTGCGCGAGTGAGCACAGAGAGGGCTACAGTGATTACCGAGGGACACTTGAGACCCAGGGGCCAAGTAGGGTGGGGATGACTGGAAGCCAAGGCTGTCTGCTCAGCCCTGAGACTCCACCCCATCCAAGCTCAACAGAGAGGCTTTTGCAGTTTTGGAAATCTTATACCATAAGGCTGACTCCAGCACAGAAGTTCTCCAGGCGTAACAAAAATACAGAGACAAAGGAACAGATCACAAACGAAAGAAATGGAGGAAAACAAACTACTGGATATAGAGTTCAAAACCACGGTTATAAGGTTTTTCAAGAATTTCCTAGAAAAGATGGATAAATTTAGCGAGACCTAAGAGGAGATGAAAATGGATCAACTATAGATGAAAAAGGACCTACTAGCCAAAACTGGTTTGGCTCAGTGGATAGAGTGTTGGTCTGCAGACTGAAAGGTCCAAGGTTCGATTCTGGTCAAGGGCATGTACCTTAGTTGCGGGCACATCACCAGTGGGAGGGGTGCAGGAGGAAGCTGATCGATGTTTCTAACTCTCTATCCCTCTCCCTTCCTCTCTGTAAAAAGTCAATAAAATATATTTTTTAAAAAAAAGAAAAGGACCTACTAGAAATTAAACATACACTGACTGAAATAAAAAATATTATACAGAGACCTAACAGCAGACTAGAGGAACGTAAGAATCAAATCAAAGATTTGAAATACAAAGAAGCAGAAAATATTCAACTGGAAAAGAAAAAAGAAAAAAGAACCCAAAAATTGGAAGATAGTGTAAGGAGCCTCTGGGACAACTTCAATCGTACCAACATCAGAATTATGGGGGTGCCAGAAGAAGAGAGAGAGAGCAAGATACTGAAAACCTATTTGAAGAAATAATGATTGAAAACTTCCCCCACGTGGTGAAAGAAATAGACTTACAAGTCCAGGAAGCACACAGAACCCTAAATAAAAGGAATCTAAAGAGGAGCACACCAAGACACATCATAATTAAAATACTAAGAGCAAAAGACAAAGGGAGAATATTAAAAGCAGCAAGAGGAAAACAGTTAATTACCTACAAGGGAGCACCCATACGATTGTCAGCTGATTTCTCAACCGAAACTATGCAGGCCAGATGGGAGTGGCAAGAAATATTCAAAGAGATAAATAGCAAGAACCTACAACCAAGATTACTGTACCCAGCAAAGCTATCATTCAGAATTGAAGGTCAGATAAAGAGCTTCACAGATAAGAAAAAGCTAAAGAAGTTCATCAACAACAAACCAGTATTATATGAAATGCTGAAAGATACTCTTTAAAAAGAGAAAGAAGAAAACGGTAATGGTAAAAATTGTGAACAACAAATACATGTCTACCAGCAAGTGAATCTAAAAATCAAGTGAAAATCTGATGATCAGAATAAACTGGTGAATATAATAGAATCAGGGGCATAGAAAGGGAGTGGACTGATAATTTGCAGGGAGAAAGAGGTGAGGAGGTGTGCAGGGTGAGACTGGACAAAAATCATACACCTATGGATGAGAACAATGAGTGGGGGAGGTAAGGGCAGAAGGAGGGGTGGGAGCCAGGTGGAGGGGAGCAATGGAAGGAAAATAGAGGAATAATTGTAATAATCTGAACAATAAAGATTTATTAAATTTAAAACAAGGTAAAAAAAATAAAATAGTTATATATCTGGGGCGTGACTACTTACCATGACCTGCTCAGTTAGGAATTTATAATCCAATCACCTTGTGAGGTTATGTCCATAAAACCACCTTTCATCCAAACAACTTCTCACAGAAACATAATCTTAATCAACCAGTATGGAATTTCCTGGATTTCCAGGTCAAGAACCAATAAAATAATCTGTCACATAGTTCCTCTCCATCCCCCATAGAAAGAAGAGACAATCTGTATAATGAAACCCTTCCAGTCTTTTCCCCCAAAGAAAAGATGTCCTGGCCCAAAAATAATCCTTTCTTTTCTTTCTCTAATAGCTCCCTCGCCCCACCCTTCTGCCTATAAAATCCTTCCATTTTGTACAACTCTGAGAACGCTTCTAGTTGCTAGATGGGATGCTGATTTGTGAATGGTTTAATGAAGACCTTCAAGTTTACTCAGTTGAATTGTTTTTTTTAATCAATTTGTAACCCTACCAGACTCGGGGCTCCTCAAGGGCTGACACCAAAGTATCTACCAAATTTTCTTAAATAGTTCTCCGGAAACTAACCTCACAGGGTGATCTGATCATAAATTCCTAACTTAGCAGGTCATGGTGGGTAGTCACGACCCAGGCATGTAACTTCTTTAGTAAAAGGCTTATCTTTGCTGTAAGCCAGCCTTTTTCATTGTTCTTGTGCATATAGGGTAAGACACCTTTCAGACCCCTCCTTCTAATAGGTGCAGTAATCATATCCCTACCTTGCTCTCTCCCACTTCCATGTAATCTTGCTGCCCCTCATTAATCTCCAATGCATGAAAGAAATTGTAACCTGTTATTCTCAGGAGCATTTGAGATCTTGCTTCCCGGCATATGTTGTCAGTTTGGTGCCAATAAACTTAATAAAAATTCTCTACATGTTTGGATGTTTCTTAAATTGACAGGAAATTGGCAAGCTGGTGACCCCATGGCCCAAATGTGACCCACGGGTGAGTGTACAATGTCTTTATGTTTTAATTGATAAAATTTACATACATAAAATGAAGCTTTTAAAAGTGAATCTAAAAAATCAATGCAGTGACTTTTAGTACATTCACAATGCTGTGCAACCACCACTTCTGTCTGGTTCCAAAACATTTTCCTCATCCCAAAAAGGAAACCCCATACCCTTTAAGCAGTCACTCATTTCTCTCTCTACGCAGCCTCTGGCACTAACCGCTTTCTGTCTGTGTGGATTTACCTAGTTCTTATCAGTGGAATCACACATGTGGCCTTTTGTGTCTGGTTTCTTTCACGTAGCAATAATTTTTTGGAGGTTCATTCGCTGGAGGGGCCTGCAGCAGGTGATGCTGCTCTCCGCAATCCCTGCCAACTCACGTCCCATTCCTGTATCAGCATTTCATTCCTTTTGGATAATATTCCACGGTATGGATACACCACAATGTGCTTATCCATTCATCAAGTGGACAACGTGAACTCTTAGCTATTATGAATAGTCCTGCCACACACACTGGTGTGCAGGTGCTTGTTTGAGTCCCTGTTGGGGGTATATACCTAGGAGTGTAATTGCTGGGTCAGAAGGTAACTCTGGCCAAAACCGGTTTGGCTCAGTGGATGGAGCGAAGGCCTTCGGATTGAGGGGCCCCAGGTTCGATTCCGGTCAAGGGCATGTACCTTGGTTGCCGGCACATCCCCAGTAGGGGGCGCGCAGGAGGAGGCTGATCGATGTCTCTCTCTCATCGATGTTTCTGACTCTCTATCCCTCTCCCTTCCTCTCTGTAAAAAATCAATAAAATACATTTTTTTAAAAAAAAAAGAAGAAAAAAGAAGGTAACTCTTTCACTTTTTGAGGAAGACACGGGTGTTGAATGGTTTCCGATCCGAATGCCTGTAGGTATCCATTTCAGTCTCTGTCTCCATTTCTTCTACGGTCTCACATCCAAGTGTTCGACTCCAGCGATTCGGTTCCCGCAGGATCTGCTGGATTTCCCCCTCTCGGGAGTACCATCTTGCTCTGCCTCACAAGGGGGTCATATTTACCTAAGAGAACACGCGAGGATCATCAGGGAGGTGATGGGCTGGACGAGCCTCTTCCGAAGCCGCTCAGGAACGGAGAGGGGCCGCGCAGACAGCAGGAGGCGGCGCGGGGCCGGCGGAGCGCGCTTCGGGGCGTCGTCCGCGCTCGGGGAAGCGGACCAGCAGGGGTCCGAGCGGGCGGGCCCGGAGCGGCGCGGCGCCCGGAGCGGCCGGCAGGGGGCTCGTGCGGCCGGGGCGGAGCTCAGGTCGGCTGGCAGTGGGCGGGGGTTGCCCCTCGTCCCCTCCCCTCGCATCCCGGGGCCCCGGCCACGCTGGGGGCTGGCGGCGCGCGGGTGAGTCAGGCCGGGTTTTCCCTCCGCCTCTGGGGCCGGCGAGCCAGCGCCACCGAGCGCGTCCCTCCCTCGTCAATCCGGCTCCGGCGCCCGCCCGCCTTTTCCCGACGTCTGCCACCCGGCCGCTCCGGCGCGGCTCGCAGTCTCCGCCGCACCGGCGCCCTGGAGGGAGGGTTCAAATCCGCGCGAGGGAAGCGCGGCGCGCGAGGGGTGCGGCGCGGCGCCAGCATGGTGAGTGGGGCGCACCGGGGGCCGGGGCTGGACTCGGGGGGTGGGGCCGTTCGCGAGCTCTCCCCTTTCCTGGCGACCTTGGCCCAGCCCCAGCCCCGCCGGCCGAGGTCTCCCGTCTAAGTGGGTGGGGGTGCCCGGGTGCGGAGTGCGCCCCGGTGTCCCCTGCTCCGGGCGCCGAGGCACTGAGGCGCGGGATCCGGGACCCACCCACACGCGCCGCCGGAGGGGCCGGTGGCAGGTTAGGCTGCTCTCCGCAATCCCCCGCCGTCCCCGCAGTCGCGCTTTGCGTGGATCTGCGTCCGGGACCCCTGTGTCGCGGCCAGGGTGGGGCAGATGCCCTTGGCCAGGGAGCCTGACCTCGGCCTCCGTCTCCCAGCCCCACCGCTCGGGGACCGGCCCCAGGAAGGCGCCCGGGAGAGCCTGCCCCTCCCCTCCCCCAGGTAGTTAAATGACCTCCCGCAGTTCTGGGGAGCCCCCGCCAGCCTCTGCTACATACAGCTTTCCGCGGGCAAATCCCGGAAGGATGCCTACCTCCTTTGCCTCTCCATGAGACCCCTCTCCCGCCCCCTCCGCCATACCCACTTCGTCCTTCAAGCCCCCTGCCCTGTACCGGCGGCGGAAGCTGCCAGCTTGCCTCCTGGGCCCCCGACCAGGGATGCGCCCACGTCTCGGCGGCCAGAGCAACGCCACCACCTTTGGCCAAAGTGAGGGCTGGCCCAGAGCCAGCCGAAATCAGGGCTCTGGCTGTGTGCAGGAAGAGAATGGGACCCATCCTCTTTCACCGGCACCACTGTCTCCCCCCGAGAACAGATTGGGGTCCTCCTCCTTTGCATCGGGAGGGCTCAGCCTGGCTGTCCCTCTGCCTTGGCCACCATGCCCGCTCCCTGCTTGGCCGGGGGAGGAGGCAGAGGCAGAGATCACCATCCTGGACGAGGTGCTCAGCCTCCTCCCAGGGCCCTCCTGGGCAGGGCTCTTGTGCTGGCTGGCTGTGTGTGGGTGTGTATGTGCCAGACTGTGAATGAATCCGACCAGCCTGCTCCCACTACCGCCTCTAGAGCTAGCGCAGCTTCCAGGGCTAAAAGTCCCCGAGCAGCAGCACTGCCACTCTTTCCTCCTGAGCCAGGGCAGCCGGTGGGATTCCAGGCTAAGGGGGCTGGAATCCAACCCAGCGTGGTTGCACACGCCCTTGGAAGAAGCAGCTGTGGGGGCTGGGCAGACATACAGACACACACACAGCAATGAGTGTCCATGTGGGGCAGTGGTGACCCCTGGCTGGGATAGCCTGCTGCAGCACTGAGGACCTTGCCCAGGGAGGTGGGCGCTGTGGGTTCTTGGACAACTTGCTTCCTCTTTCTGGGCCTGTTTCCTTGTCTGTAAAATGGAGTGACAGTAACTGCTACATGGAAATGGGATGACGGAGTGAAAGGGCTGAAGAAAACTGTAGGGTGCCGTGCCACTGTAAGTGACTCTATCGTGGGACAGAGCATCACTCCTGCAGGGGTTGGACGCGGCTCTGCCTCTTCAAGTGTTGCAGGGTGTCCAGGCTGTGCCCCCTTCCTGGCCCCTCCGCATCCACTGCCCCCTCTTTTGGAACTGGGACATTCCAGTCCCATTCCTCAGGGGCAGCTGCAGACACACCCCTCAGCCAAACTGATTCCCCAGCAGGTGGTGGGTTACCCCCCCCCCCCCGCTCCACACACCCCCTTATGGGCTGTCAGGGCTCAGGAGGGGCTGGTGCAGCAGAGTGAGGAATGGGAGCTTCCTGCCCACTTGCTCTGGGATGTCCCACACCAGAGGAGATATACATGGCGCGGGGAGTCTGTGCACTTACGTCCTCCTGTGCAGCTGAGCATGACCCGAGGCACGTTATTTCAACACCCGGACCTCCGTTTTCTCTTATGAAGTGGGGGTTGTGACACTACTCCCCTCCTGTGCGTGTTGTGAGGCTGTGGTAGCCCTGTGTCAGGCTGACACACCAAGCACTCACTAATGGATGCCAGGAGGCCTCCTTGATGTTCTCTGCTCCCCCAGGCCGATTCTCCTGCCTCCACCAAGGGTGGTCCAAAAGAGATGTCCCGCTGTGTTCAGGACTTTCCGTCTGCTGGCTAATCTTGGGGTCAGGGGATGGGAGCGGGAGTAAAGGCCCTGTTGGGGCCACTTGGGGCCTGTGCAGAAGGCCCAGCCCAAACCTAGCCTGTAGGGTTGTGGGGAGTTTTCAGCTCTGGGCAGATCTCTGGGCCCCAGAGCAAGCAAGCCCAGGCACTTAGAAGCATCTGGCTTTAGGCTCTGATCCCTCCCCAGTTGCCATCTCTCCCCCACTTCCCCACCAAATCCTTTCCAGCCCACAGCTGTCCTGGTCTGGTCAGGCCAGTCCCTGGGCTTCCAAGCAACAGGAAAGTGTGTGTGTGTTGGCGGGGGTGGCAGGGGAGGTGGAGGGACCCCTCTAGGAAAAGGTACTAGCTGGTAATACAGCCAGAGATGTTACTTAGGAGGGGTGGAGGGTGGGGGCCGTAAAGAGAGACAAAGGAAAGGGGCTGTCTATGCCTCTTCCTCCAGCTCCATAGCTGTTTCTAATTGCTCAAGTCACTTGTGGAGGGAAGCTGGCCTCATGCCTCTCTCACCACCGTCACACGCACAGCCCCCTCTGCATGTGGGCTGGGAACTAGATGGTTTCTCCCGGTCTCTCTCCTGCTGTAGTATTCCTGTATTATTATGTATATGTGTCCCAAAGCGTGTTCAGTGCCGTGCGGGTGACCTTGAGCGCGACTGTCTGCCGTTGGACTCTCAGTGCTGTGTCCTCTAATATTGGAGCCTCTGTGCTGCTGGTGGCACTGACTGGACTGCAATGTATGTGTGGCTGTTATGGCCATGGCTGCCTCTCTAGATCGAGACTCTTTGTGGGGCACAGGGGATGTCAGTTATTGCTCCCTGAGACAGGAATGGGGGATCTGCCCAGGGGAAGGTAAGATGGTGTGTATTTGGGATGAAGTGAGCCCATTTGGCATCACTGTCACCATCGTCCATCGGCATTACTCCCTCCCCGCCTCCTGCCCCCACCGTTGCAATGGACTTAAAAGGTGCAGAGACCTTTTGCCTCTGTTGTCTCTGTGACTGTCACGGTAATCCCATAAGGAAGACAGAGCAGGCAGGGTCTTTCCCCACTTCAGTGATGGGGAGACAGGGGCATGGTGAAGAGAGGTGCCCCATGGAGAATCAGTGTGAGAGCAGGGCAGGAGACCAGCTTGTCTGCTGTCCCACCTCTCTGACAGGAGTTCAGTGCCCTCTCAGACACAGTGGTGTCTGTGGCCGGGTGGGTTTGTCATGGCGAAGGGGTGTCAGATTGGGAGATCAGTGCTTCCATTCCACCTCTTTGGGACGTGGGTGACATCCTTGGTCAGTTGGCATCCATGGTGCTGGATCACAGGTGTCCTCACCCTGGCTAGCTCTGTGACCTTGGGCAAATCCTTTCACCTTTCAGAGCCCTCGTGTCCTTACTTAAAAAAAAAATAGATAGTACCTAGGTCTCGGGGCTCAGTGAGAACCCTGTGTGGCTGTAGGTGCTTAGCACTTGTGATTCCTCAGCTGGAAGAGTCGCCTGACCCTGTGTGGCCTGTGACACCACCAGAGGTGCTGAGGGAACTGGGGCCTGGGAGGGAAGAGCGGGGAAGGTTACTTTGCCCAGCGTGAGGTGGAGGGCCACATGTGAGGGGGCAGGGCTGCATTCTCCTTCCCTTGTTCTCCTAGAGAGCTTTGCCTTCCACAAACACAAAAGCTGGAAATGGCTGAGGAGGATGGAACCTCCTCAGGACCATTGTTTGGGATGGGAGTGGGTGTCCCGGCAGCATATTGGGGAGGTTGTGGGGGACTCACAGCTGCAGCGTGCCTGCTGGGGTCTCACTGGGAATGGGAGCAGCTGGGTGGGAGGGGGAGAAGGTGGCCTTGGTTCATCCAGCCAGGGGATCCAGCCGGGCACTAGGGACAGGTCCCACCTCCACTGTGTGGTCCCAGCACAGGTGGGAGCCTGGTCACTGAGTCTCCCACCAGTAATGCTCACTGTCTGACCCGATAAGCTCTGCTCTGGTCAGCCTGCGTTGACCCTAGCTGCTGACGGGGCACTTTGTTCTATTATCCAGCCCATTCTCTAGGCAACCCTGAGTGATGAGTTGTCATGGCCATTGTACGCATGAGGAAGCCAGGCCCCCCACACTTGACTGGTTCAATGCAGGGTCAAGATTTAGAGACAGCCCTGCCCCCCTCCTCACACCTGGTGGTGGGCTCTCCAGCGCATATGTAAGGGCTGGCAGGGGCTCTGGCTGCCCCTTCCCCCTGCCTCTCACCATGGCCCAAGGTGAACACCTGTTCCGGAAACTGTGGCCATTGTTCCCTCTATCCTTCCTCCCCTTGGGCCCTTCCTGTTTGCATCCCTCACACTGCCTGGTGCAACCCCACCCATGCCAGGTGCTTCCCTTGGGAAGCTCACTCTCTGCAGGAAGAGGGCTGAACTGGGTTTCCCCTCTCCCAAGAAAAGAAGAAGGAATGGAGTATCTGAGGCGGCTGGCCCTGGTTCCCTGTGTCCTCTGCCTACTTCCCAAATTGTGGGGGGAGTCTAGCAGGAGAGTGAGCAAGGTCAGAGTCAGACAGAGCCTGGCCAGCCCTGGGAAGGGTCCTGTCCTGCTGTTTCAATGCGTCCCTTCATCCATACCTCCCCACTCCCAATCACACACCAGCTGCTAGCTGATGCTGGGGTACAGGGCAGATGGCTTTAGGGCTTGTGCCCCTTCTTCTTCTTCTTCTTCTTCTTCTTCTTCTTCTTCTTCTTCTTCT
>JAAGEH010000293.1:10711952-11011447 GCA_011751065.1 Lasiurus cinereus
CTTCTTCTTCTTCTTCTTCTTCTTCTTCTTCTTCTTCTTCTTCTTCTTTTTTTAATATATTTTATTGATTTTTTTACAGGGAGGAAGGGAGAGGAATAGAGAGTTAGAAACATTGTTGAAAGAGAGACATCGATCAGCTGCCTCCTGCACGCCCCCTACTGGAGATGTGCCCGCAACCAAGGTACATGCCCTTGACCGGAATCGAATCCAGAACCTTTCTGGATCCGCAGGCCGGCGCTCTATCCACTGAGCCAAACCGGTTTTGGCGTGCCTCTTCTTCTTGCTAGCCTAGGTATTCTGTGCTGCATTCTCTCCATATCCATATCTGCCTCTCCTGGGCCTGGGCCAGATGGGAAGCTGACGCAGAACAAGCACCTGGTTTTAGGGCATCGAGGGCAGGTGGGCAGCAAGTACTCACCTGCCCCTGATGGAGCCTCTTGATCTCTAGAAGCAGCTGCCTGTGCCGTGTTGAAACTTCATGGACACAGCCCCAGGCCCTGCTGGCATTGCCATGGGCAGCGTGGGCAGCCTGTTGGAACGGCAGGACTTCTCCCCTGAAGAGCTACGGGCAGCACTTGAGGGGTCCCGAGGCTCCCGCCAGCCTGATGGGCTCCTCCGGAAGGGCTTGGGCCAACGGGAGCTCCTCAGCTACTTGCACCTCCCTAAGAAAGACGGCAAGACCACCAAGAGGGCTGCTCGGAACGAGCCCGCCGACTATGCCACCCTCTACTACCAGGAACATCCCCGGGCCGGTGACTTCAGCAAGACCTCGCTGCCTGAGCGGGGGCGTTTTGACAAGGTGCACCTCTGCCCAAACCCCTCCCTAGGGTGGGAGGGTGGGATGGGGAACGTGGGGCCTCCTAGGAGACCTTGGTGCTGGGACAGGGCTTGGACCTGAAAGTTCTGCTATGAACTAGCCTGGTCACTGCTTCCCACTGGCAGGCACCCTGTGTCTGAAAGGACCCCCGGGGCTGTGGGAGCATCGTGGGGCAGTGCTGTTAGCCCAGGGCCTTACCCTGCCCTCTCTTCCTGGCAGTGCCGCATTCGCCCATCGGTGTTCAAGCCTGTGGCGGGCACCGGGAAAGGCTTCCTGTCCATGCAGAGTCTGGCGGCCCACAAGGGCCAGAAGCTGTGGCGCAGCAACGGCAGTCTGCACACGCTGGCCTGCCACCCACCCCTGAGCCCAGGGCCCCGGGCCAGCCAGGCACAGGCCCGTGCCCAGCTGCTGCACGCCCTCAGCCTGGACGAGGGCGGCCCCGAACCCGAGCCCAGCCTGTCTGACTCCTCCAGTGGGGGCAGCTTTAGCCGGAGTCCTGGCATGGGCCCTGGCCCCTTCAGTTCCTCCCTGGGCCACATTAACCACCTAGGGGGCTCTCTGGATCGTGCCTCTCGGAGCCCAAAGGAGGCTGGGCCACTAGCCGGGTTGAACTGCCTGCCTGAGCCCCCGCCACCCTATGAGCTCTCTTGCCACACTGCCGAGGAGGTGGTGGCCATGCTTCCCGACACCTGTGAGGATCTTAAGAGAGGCCTCAGTGACCAGGATGGCGTCAACCACTTCACACAGGTGAGGGCCGCCTCTGCCTGGGGTCCTGCTCTATCCCTTGGCATTGGAGGACTGGGCAGTGTCCTCAGCCAGTTCCCCCACGTGACTCTGGACATGAGAGAAAGAAGGAGATGCATCAGCTCCTCTCCCCCCAGCCCACATGGTGGGATGTCGGGTCACTCATGGTTCTTACTGGGGTTGTGTGAGAGGGAAGGAGAGACCCCTGGTGGGAGGAGGGCAGGAATATGTTGGGGACACTTCACCTCTGGAGGGCATCCCAGGGTAGGGCACGTGTGGCCAGGGCATTGGGCCCTGGTCCTGTGGTTTTGGGTACAGGACGTCGGCTGCGGCTATCAGGTGCCTCTTTCCCTTGGCAGGTGCTGGAGGAACGCCAGCGTCTGTGGCTGTCCGAGCTGAAGCGCCTGTACCTGGAGCGGCTGCACGAGGTGGCCCAGAAGGCTGAGCGCAGCGAGAGAAACCTCCAGCTACAACTGTTCATGGCCCAGCAGGAGCAGCGTCGCCTGCGCAAGGAGCTGCGGGCACAGCAGGGCCTGGCCGCTGAGCATCGGCCCCCAGATGCTGACCCCAACGCTCGGCCGGAGGAGGAAGCACGATGGGAGGTGAGAGACCGGGTTCTCAGGAACTCTCCTGTCCCCATTTCTGCAGCCCCTCCTCTGCCCACCCCCAACCAGCCCCCTGACCCAGCCTTGCTTGGCGCTAGCCCCTCCTGTGCCCCCTTCCAGGTGTGCCAGAAGACAGCGGAGATTAGCCTCCTGAAGCAGCAGCTGCGGGAGGCCCAGGCGGAGCTGGCGCAGAAGCTGGCTGAGATCTTCAGCCTAAAGACACAACTCCGGGGCAGCCGGGCACAAGCCCAGGCCCAGGACGCGGAGCTGGCCCGGCTGCGCGAGGCTGTGCGGAGCCTGCGGGAGCAGGCCCCGCAGGGGGAAGCCCCAGGCAGTTGTGAGACCGATGACTGCAAGAGCCGAGGGCTGCTGGGGGAGGCAGGAGGCAGTGAGGCCGGGGAGGGGGCCGAGCAGCTGCGGGCCGAGCTGCTGCAAGAGCGACTCCGGGGCCAAGAGCAGGCGCTCCGCTTCGAGCAGGAGCGGCGGACCTGGCAGGAGGAGAAGGAGCGGGTGCTGCGCTACCAGCGAGAGATCCAGGGGGGCTACATGGACATGTACCGCCGCAACCAGGCACTGGAACAGGAATTGCAGGCGCTGCGGGAGCCTTCCGCGCCCTGGAGTCCTCGGCTTGAGTCCTCCAAGATCTGAGGCCAGTGAGAGCTGACATCAGGAGCACTGTCAGAAGAAGGCTTGGGCAAGCCCTCCCTGAGACAGCCGGCTCCTTCCGGACAGTGATCTGGGGCCGAATGTGCTGAAGCCAGCCAGGGACAGGGCGGCTCACCGAGAGGAGGGATCCCAGTGGGGCTGTGGGCTGGGTAGGGTGCCAGCAGCAGGAGCCAGGCCCAGGCCCACCTGGCTGAAAAGTCCTCCTGCAGGGCCCAGCCTGCTCCCCGAGTAGGTGTGGCCCCAGGAAAGGGAGACTGGAAGATGAGGCGCTCAAGATGTAGACGGCAGGCATGAGGGAGGGAGGGAGGCTGGGAAGATAACATTGGCCTCCCCCAGAATAAAACCACGTTTTCTATGAGGAGGCCCTGGGTGATACGTTGGGCCTGTCCCTGGCCTAGATCAAGAACTCTGGACCTGGACTATAGCTCCTCCCACAGTCCTGGTCAGTGGGAGGGTGTACCCAGTTCCTGTGTGCACAGCTGCTGGGCACGTGTGTTGGCAAGTGGAGGAGTCATCCTCCTTGCCCCAGCACCACATGGTTCTGTAGCTGCCGTGTGGGCTGAAATTCCTTTCTTCGGCACCAGTGGGATTTTTCAGAAGGAACGATGCCAGGGAACCCAGGAAAACAAAAGGGCAAATCTTCCCAAGGCATTGCTAGAACATGAAATGTTCTCTTGGTGGAAAGTCAGCCCCGGGGCCCAGGCCCCTGCTGCGTTTAGGGCTAGCCCAAGACAGCCTCTTCTGGAGCTCCCTAAGGCACCTGTAGGGACCTGTCCCTCCCAGAACCCACCTCTCACCTTCCTGTCTGGCAGTGGTTCACCATCCCCCTACATAGAGATGGGGCTTTGGGAGGATGTGGGAGACAGGCAGAGAAAGCTTGTGGGTCAGTGGGTAGTGGGCCTTTGCCACTGCAAGGAACGTGGACATTTCCCCATAGGCATGGAGGGCCCTGGAGTATTTTTAAAGCAGGGGTGAGATATGGGCTCATGTGTATTCTGAAAAGTAGCCCCTGCCTCTCAGAGACCTGGCTTTCTCTCTGGGTCTTTGGCCCTTCTCCCCCCCACCCCCTCCGGAGGGTGGCGTGGTGCACAGACCCAGACTGGCTGTGCAGGTAGCATCTCCCCACCCCTTGCCCTTGTAGTGAAGCTCGGCGCCCTTGCAGGTGAGTCATTGCGACTGCTGCCACGTATTGAGGGCTCCTCTTCTGCCAGGCACTATTAGGCTGCCAGGGCACGGGGGCTCAGGTTTGAATCTCTGCCCCTAGGGAAGCAGCACACAGAGAGACTTCTCCCCTCCCAGAATCTGTTCTGGTGGGGCAGGCACTTCTCAGAAGAGATTCCCCAGTTTGCTCCCAGTGGCCGTGCCCTGCCCTCCTAGCCAAGCCTGGCAGCCATTCAGGCCCCAGCAGGTGGGGCCTGTGCCTGGGGTGTGAATTGGGCTGTAGAGTGTGAGCCAGGATGCCCTGCCTTTTCAGGGTGGAGAGGGGTGTGTGAATTGACTGCCAAGGGGATGGTGTGTCTGGCCCTGTGATCAGCAGGTGTGTGTAGAAATGTGCTGTGGGTGGTAGGTGTGTCTGAGGGGGTGTGTTTGGGGCTCCTGGGCTGCTTCCTGCCACTCCCTCTGCTCCATTACTTGCCCCCTGGCTCCAGTCCCTTTAGCTACTGGAACCTGTAGCGTGGACAGACCCCTGGACTTAGCTGAGACTCATCTAGGCCCACCCCTCAGCCTGGGGAGGGAGAGGAAACACCTGGGTCAGTTCCCCACAGGCCTTAGTATCCATTTCAGACCCTCCCAAACCAAGGTTTCTGGGCCAGTGGCCCTCAGGAGGGCCCCCTCCGCCCCCACAGCTGAGTGTTGGCCTGAAGTCTGGGCCACTCCCTCCTCAAGGCCTGGAACAAGCTGGACTGAGTGCCCACATGCCCTGCAATGGCCAGGGTCCACTTTTCCATGTACCACCTCGGCAGAACGGCTCCTCACCCAGCAATTAGAGAGCTGGGCCTGCCAGTACTGCCAGTGGGGAGTGGGTGGGCGGTACCAAAACTTGGCAGCTATGCCAGAAACCAAGACCAGGCCCAGATGCAGGGGGAGGGCTCAAGGGAGCCAAGCTGAGGTGTCTCAGAGGAAACTTGATCCCTATTAGCTCATCCCTGCCTGGCGAACCAGTTCCAGGTCCCCAAGCCAGCTTGGTGGCTCTAGGGCTCAGGGACCAGACAATTACAGGTGCCACCGTAGTGCCTCCTGCCTCAGGGCAGCTCTTCCCTCCCGCCCCTGGCAGGCCCCTCGGGCCCCCTCCACCGGCAGAATAGGCCCAGGCAGCCAGTTCTTTAGAACTGGTGAGCCCCACCCTGGGCTCCCTCTACCCCTGGTCCCTCCTTTTCCCAGCTCAGATGGTGTCATGCTCCCTGGGCCCCTCAGCCCGTCACTGGAAGCCTCTGGCAGTCCAGCCCCCCGAGTCACTGGCAAGTGGTGCCCTTTCTGAACCTAGCAGCCCTCTGGGCTTCCTTCTCTAGGCAAAGTCCCCTCACTGTGCTCAGATCTTGTCTCCTCAAGGAAGCCTTTTTTCTTTTTCAAAAGTACTATATTTTTATTGATTTCAGAGAGGGAGGGAGATAGAAATATCAATAATGAGAGAGTCATTGAGCAGCTGCATCCTGCACGCCCCCTACTGGGAATCATGCTCTGGGAATTGAACCATGACCTGGTTCAAAGGTAAATGCTCAACCTCAGCCTCGTGGGCTGGACAGGGAAGCCTTTTCTGAAATCAAGGCAATCCACCTCCCTGTGCCCATAGCCCCCATATGCCTCTCCACCAGCTCTTTCTATGCTGCTGGAATTGTCCCTTCACCTCCGGACTGTGGGCCTCGCTCGGCCAGAGCTGTCTTGTTTTTTGTTGTTTGTTTTGTAATATTTTTTTTATTGATTTCAGAAAGCGAGAAGGAGAGAGATAGAAACATCAATGATGAGAGCGAATCATTGATTGGCTGCCTCCTGCACGTCTCACACTGAGGATTGACCAGGAATCAAATCGTATCCTCCTGGTTCATAGTCACTCAACCAATGAGCAACACTGGCTGGGCTCATGTCTTGTTTTAACCCTAGAGCTGCTCTGGCTCCAGCCCTAGAAAGTGCCACGGAGCTTTGGGGTCAAGAGGGACCAGACCCTCCCCTGACAGACATGGGTTTGAGCTGGTGGGAAAGGTTCCTGCTCCAAGTGTCCACTCCCCCATGGGCATCAGATGTGAGCCAGGTTTGTCAAGCTCCAGGGTGCCAGAGCTAGGTGCTATTTACTGCACAGGGAGGTATTGCTGCTTCCCCCAGGGCCTGGCGTGGTTCCCAGGTGAGGAAGCTGAGGTGGCCATCGCCTCAGCTTCTTGGCCCTCTCCCCGGTGAGTGGAAGAAGGAGACATAGGTCGAGACTCTCTTTTTAAAACATATTTTTATTGATTTCAAAGAGGACAGTGGAAGTATAGTGATCAAGTCAGATAGTGAAGGAGACAGAGGGAGCATGAGAGGAAATTTCTGAGACTGGGGGCTGCGGCTTATAGGTAATAGTGATCTTGTCTTCAGAGATGAGGCAGGTCCCACAATGGCAATCCATCACCTCGTGGGACCAGGCTTCACCCATTGTATTGGATTCAGAACAGAAAAAGAATGTGTGGTTTCCTACAACAAAAGTGAAATATGTCACGTGAGATGAGGTGGGAGTGCCATGGGAGTTCAGAGGAGAGTGGGCTCACTTATCTAGGTGATGGAGTGGGGGTGACCAAGGTTGGCCAAACTTTTGTTAAGCTATTTAAATTTTCTTGAGAGAGAGAGAGAAACATCCATGTGATAGCACAACGCTGATGGAAAAAATATCCTCTGATGAGGATTAACAACAAAAAACCCTTGATTGGTTGCCTCCTGCACGCCCCCTGCTGGGAATCCATCCCAAAACTCCTGCTTGTGCCTGACCTGCATCTGTTTGGTGTGTGGATGAGACCCAACCAACAGCCAGGGCTTGTCAGGCTCTTCTGAGCTCTTTGGTTCGGGGTCTGGCCTTGGAAAGTGTCCTTTCTTGTTCAGTCCGGTTCTAGCAAGAATCCTTCGTTTAGCCAGAATTGCCCATTCTCTATACTGGATCACCCTGAACATTTAATTTGGTTTTTCATCCTCCATGGGTCACTGGCCTGCCTTCAGTGAGAATCCTGTGGTCCATTTATCCAGAATGCCCTCTATCCCCTGAGGTTTTCTCTCAGTAATTTTCTTTTCTTTTTAAAACATATATTTTTCTTGATTTCAGAGAGGAAAGAAGAGGGAGAGAGAGATGGAAACATCAATGATGAGACAGTATCATTGATTGGCTGCCTCCTGCATGTGCCCCCATTGGGGATCAAGCCTGAAATCCTGGCATGTACCCTGACCGGGAATCAAACCTTGATCTCCTGGTTCATAGATCGAGACTCTCAACCACTAAGCTACACCAGCCAGGCTTAGTAATTTTCCACCCACTGACCCCCAGTCTGGTCCTTGGCCATAAATTCTATTTTTCCTTGTTGTGTTTGGAGTTGAGCCCACTCTCTGTCCCCTACTACAAATCTCCATCGCTGTAGTCCTTCTTGAATAAAGACTTCCTTACTATTCTAACACGTGTCATGAGTAAATTTTTGTCTGTATTACCCCCCCCCCCGCTTTTTTTGTTGTTGTTGTTAATCCTCACCTGAGGATATTTTTTTCCATTGACTTTTTTTTTTGAGTTTTTTTATTTTTTATTTTTATTGATTTTTCACAGAGAGGAAGGGAAAGGGATAGAAAGCCAGAAACATCAATGAGAGAGAGACATTGATCAGCCGCCTCCTGCATGCCCCCTACTGGGGATGTGCCCGCAACCAATGTACATGCCCTTGACCGGAATCGAACCTGGGACCTTTCAGTCCCCAGGCCGACACTCTATCCACTGAGCCAAACCGGTTTCAGCTCTATTGACTTTTTTGAGATAGTGAAAGAGAGGGAGGGGAAGAGAGAGAAAGAAAAACATGGATGTGAGAGAGACATCGATTGGTTGCAACCCAAGTATGTGCCCTTGACCAGTAATCGAACCTGTGACCACTTGGTGCTCAGGCCAGTGCTCTAACTATTGAGAACATCAGCCAGTGTTTTTGTTTTTTTCCTTTAACAGGGATAAACTTCTCTGAATAGGAGAGTTGGGGTTTCCTCAAGAGCATCATGGGATGAGGGCATCTAGGACGGGCCTGGACTTGGGACACGGAAGCATGGGGCAGCCCTGGGGGAGGGTTCTGTCTGACATAGGAAGACTTCATTTCCTGTGACTGTGGGTGGGTCCCAACCGCAGGCAAAGGGAAGGGCCAAAACCAGGACTAGCTTTATGTGTGTGTGACCTGTGTGATCATGTAGGGCCCCCTGCACAGAAGGGCCGTACACTTTGCTGCAATGCTCTGCTATTGCCATCTTGAACTTAATGATGTTTGAACAAGAGGCCTCATGTTTTCATTTTGCTCTGGGGCCTGCAAATGATGTAGCCACTCCTGGCCGGAACCAAAGCCTTGTAAGGAGGGGCAGGAACCGGGAGAAGAAGTGGAGACTTGTTGGCAGCCGCCTGGAGGGTGGAAGGAAGAGACGGCCTGAGCGGACAACTTGAGTTCCATGGGATGAGACCTGACACTCCCGGGTTCTTCAGAGGGCAAGCAGTGGGTGCACCACGGGCCGGCCATTGCCACCACCCACCCGTTTGCAGGGGAGGACTCACTCTGAGAGAAGGAAGGCTGTATTTTCAGGGAGCATTCCAGGGCTTGCCATCTAGGTCAAGAACTTTTTTTTTTTTTTTAAGGATTTATCTAGTGTGTTCTTTGTGTATCTGTTTCCCTTCTCCCATTTTAAGGTATAATTTACATACAGGGAAACTCATCTTTTTTAGAGTTCAGTTTTTAGAGCTTTGGCAAATGCAGAGTTGTATAACTAACGCTACAATCAAGATATGAAATGTGCTGAGACCGGTTTGGTTCAGTGGATAGAGCTTCGGCCTGCGGACTGAAAGGTCCCAGGTTCGATTCCGGTCTGGGGCATGTACCTTGCTTGCGGGCACATCTCCAGTGTGGGGTGTGCAGGAGGCGGCTGATCGATGTCTCTATCTCATCAATGTTTCTGACTTTCTATCCCTCTCCCTTCCTCTCTGTGAAAAATCAATAAAATACATTAAAAAAAAAAAAGATATGAAATGGTTCCGGCATCCCCCCCAGATTCCTCTGTGGCCCCCTGTAGTCAGCCCTTAACCTCTATCCCCAGGCAATCAGTGACCTGCTTTCTTAATTATTTTGTGTTTCCTTGCCCCCACTTTTTATGAGTCTTATTTAATCTCACCACATATTAGAACATACTACAAAGTAACAAGTAAGACAATTATGACATTGGTATAAAAATAAAACCACTTCAATGGAAAGAATGAAGAGCCAGAAATAGATTCCATATTGCAGAAAATCCTAATATGATGATGAAGGGCTTCAAAATGAGGAGGCAAGAAGGATTATTTAGTAAGAAGTGCTGTGATAACTGGACAAAAATGTGGGAAAACAATGTCAGACGTTGGACTTCCACGTGCAAAATGAAATGGACATGTAAATTGGGGAGGAGGCCTGGAGGGTTGTACCAAAGAGTTAAATTTTTAAAAACAAATCCTAGGAAACTAGCAAAAGGTTAAGCAGACTATTATTGAATTGGTGGAGAACAGCTGTTTTTCTGCTCTGAAGCAGCCTCTTCTCCCAACAAAAACAAACACAACCCCAACGGGGTAAAATTGACAAAATCAACTATGTAATAAACCTTGGTGCACAGCTGTGAAGTGACAAAACAGAGAAGCAAGGAGAACCACATCCTGGGGAAGTAATGACAAAGGGGGAACTTCCTGAGGTGTCAGCCTGGCATTCAAAGTCCTCAGAGAAGCTGGGCTTTGCTCAGACCTAGCCTAGCTGGCAGGTCCAGTCTGGCTCCTCCAGAGGAAGTGGGAAAGCCTGGGGCGCTCTGGAAAACCGGTGGGGTCCAGTTGGCTCGGAGGTGGAGGCGTGGAGGCGGCCTGGGCCCCAGCGGTTGGCCCCAGGCTAGGCTTACTCAACTCTCCGCCCCCAAACTCGAGTGGGCCAGGACCACCCACGATCAGTGTGTGCACAGACCGGACTGGCCAGGATATAGGGCTCTGGACTGGCCCTTCTCTGCGTGTTGCAGAAGGTTTTGGAGCCACTGGAGGATATTAGGTACCTCAGAGTATTTCTGAGCTTAAGGTGTTTCATGCACATGGTGTTGGGGACACAGCAGTACTGAGTACCAAGTCCTGGTCCAAAAAGGGGCTTTTATTCTTAAGGGAGGTGTGTGAGGGGCCGAAAGACAGAATACACAAACACGCAAGATGATTTTTAAGTCAAATGCTATTTAAAACAAAAACAAAAACTGGTTGGTGCAAGTGTAATACAGAAAACAAACAAGATTGTGCAAGGATGCTTGGGGGTGACGGTTGGGGAGGAGGCCTGGAGGGTTGAAGCGGGTGGGGAGGTTGGCCTGGAGTGCAACTGACACGGAAAGGGAGCAGAAAGTCAGGAAAACCAAACCTGGGACCAAGCCTTTTCTCTTGGGCAGGTTTTTTTTTTTTTTTTTTTTTTTTTTTCATTGATTTCAGAGAGAGGACAAAGAAACAAGGATGAAAAAAGGTCATTAATTGGCTGCTTCCTCCACGCCCCCTACTGGGGATCGAGCCTGCAACCCAGGGGTGTGCCCTGACGGGGAATCCAACCGTGACCCCCTGGTTCATAGGTCGCCGCCGCCCACCGACGGAGCCACCGCGGCTGGGCTTGGGCTCTTTCCTAGTTCAGGTCTCCAAGGCTGGTGGAGGGGTGGCCGATTCCTCTGCCCTGCCCCCCCCCCCCGAGCAACCCCTTGCTCTGGGGGGACTGTGAATTCAGTCCAGGCTGGGCTTGGGGTCACCCTTCCTCTTCTGGGCAGTTGTGCAGCCCGGTCTCTCTCTCCCCCGGCCCCCCGCCCCTTCGCCCAGAAGGGACAGCGGCTGGGGGACGGCAGGGCAGGGACTGGGTACCCTCCCCCCAGCAGTCCAATCCTCTTGTTGAATGCCCAATGGGTAGGGTTAAGTACAGACTTAGGGACAGAAAAAAAAAAAGAGTGACTTTTCTTTGAAACATCATTTGATGAGTCAAAAAGAGCATCCGGGAGCCAGGGCGGGGAGCTGCCAGACCCTTGCCGCGGGGTGGTCTCCTCTGGGGGGGAGCAGAGGGCGGGGGCGGGCTTGAACTCCGCCGTCATCGGTTTAAGGCTTCAGAGCGCGAAGCGGGACGCTGGGACCGAGTTGTGGGTGGAGGAGGGCCAGGCGCTTCTTCCCGGTAGGGGAGCCGCCCCGCCAGCCTCGTGCACCCTCAAACCTCCCGGGCCCGCGAGCGGGTGGGTGCGGTCCCCTCCCGCAGACGCGGGGGGTGGAGGTCCAGCTGCAGCCTCGGGCACGGGGGATCCGGCGTCCGCCCGGGCTGCGGGGAGGGGGCGCGGCTTCCCGCCTCCACCCGCGGCTGCGGGCGACTCCACGCTGGGCGCGCGGGCAGGGAAGGCTCGGCGCCCAGGCGGAGAGCCGCGGCCCGGCGGGACGGCCACCCCTCCGCGACGCTGCGAGTGGGCGAGTCCGGATCTGCGGAGCAACCGCCGCGGCTTCCGGTCCGATGACAGCAGCGCCGGAAGCGGGGTCGGGCTGCAGCGGCAGGTGAGAGCCGCGGTGTCCGGGCTGGGAGGGGCGGGCGGGGGCAGGCGCGGAGGGGCGGGCGGGGGCAGGCGCGGCCGGGCTCCCAGCCCTCGGGCCTCCCCGAAGCCCTCCGACTAAGTCTCCACCGCAGCCGCCCTTGGACTTGTTTGCTCCGTGGTCGTGGGCCTCGGCCGAGAACTGAAGCCCCGCAGACTCCCAGGACACGCGAGGAACCGCTTCTGTCGGGAGAATGGCTCGAACTCAGACATCCCGTCCTAGTGCGACCCGGCTGGGACCCGGCTGGGACGCGGCTGGGACGCGGCTGGGAGGAGGGGGCCAGGCAGGGCCTTAGGTCAGGGTCTTCTGGAGCACGAGGAAGAGTTTGACAGTCATTTGCGTTAATGCAGGTGAAACTCCCAACAGGGGCTGTATTCCAGGGAAAATACTGTTAGTGGGCCTTTTCGTCCCCTTAATTTTGGTTAATGACATAAGAAAGATGGAAACTTCAACCAGCCCTAGCGGGTCTGGTTCAGTGGATAGAGCGTCGGCCTGCGACTGAAAGGTTCCAGGTTCGTTTCCCAGTCAGTGCACATTCCGGGGTTGCAGGCTCAATCCCCAGAAGGGGGCGCGCAGGGGTCAGCTGACCAGTGATTCTCTCTTATCATTGATGTTTCTATCTCTCTCTCCTCCCTCTTCCTTCCTCTCTGAAATCAATAAAAATGTATATATATATATACATTTATATATATATACATATATATATAAACTTCAACTAGAGATCTGTAAGGAAAAGGGTGATATGATAGAGTGCATGGTGTGGGAGTGGGGCAAAGGGGTACTGGGTCTAGGAGACCATCTCTGGAGGCATGAAGTTTGAGACTTCAAGGAGCCAAACATGGAAAAGGTCTTGGGAGAAGACTGTTCCAGGAGAGGAATTGTTCCAAAGACCCTGAGGAAGAAATAAAGTGAATGTAGTCAAGGAAGAGAAAGGATTGTGTGGCCCAACTGGTGTGGCATTGCCCTTTGAACCACATAGGGATCACCTTTTCCATTCTGGTCAGATCACATGCCTGGATTTCAGGCTTGATCCCCAGTAAGGGGTGCGCAGGAGGCAGCTGGTTAATGTTTCTCTCTCATAGATGTCTCTCTCTCTCTCTCTCTCTCTCTCTCTCTCTTTCAGTAAAAACATTAAAAAAGGGAGAAAGAGAGATGAGCAAGGATTGTAGAGTGAAAAGAGTTGGAAAGAGTTTTCTCACCATGAGTCAAAAAACCTCTGCCCTCACACCTGCCTGTATACACTCCACTAGGCACCCTGGCTAGGGCTGATGGAGCTGTGGACATATATTTCGCTGGGCAGTTTTGAGCATTGATATATGATATGGGTGTGGTAAGGGGAATCCGGGAGCCCTCCCCACTGTGTCCCCCAGGTGAGGCTTGACACTGGACCCTCCTCCTGCCCCCAGGCAGAAGCCACCATGGAGCAGTGTGAGAGCGTGGAGAGAGAGGTGGACAAGGTCCTACAGAAGTTCCTGACCTACGGGCAGCACTGCGAGCAGAGCCTGGAGGAGCTGCTGCATTACGTAGGACAGCTTCGGGCTGAGCTGGCCAGTGCAGGTGGGTGTCCATCCCCCCTCAACCCCAGAGCCCCATTCCTGCCTTCCTGTGGGCCTAGGATACCCCAAAGCTACTTAGTAACATGGTGACTTTTTCCTGCTCTGTCATTCCTCATATATTTATTACTTGGCATTCAACTATAAGGGAAAAACTTTCCCTTCTCCCATATATATATATATATACATATATATATATATATTATTAGTTCTCACTCATAACTTCTTATTCAATGGGTTATACTGCATTATTGTTAAACATTTTGATGCTCAAATTGTTTTAGATTTGCCCAGAGGTATTTCCTAGTTCTTATGTCCTTTTTTTAAAAAAAATTGAGCTGATTCACATAAAAAAACCCACAACAACCTTTAAATGTTACAGTTTAGTGATTTTAGTGTATTTGCAGAGTTGTGCAAACATTATTAGCATGTAATTTCAGAGCATTTTTATCACCCCGAAAAGAGGCAATAACTCCTTTACTCCGCCCTCTCCCCTAGCCCCTGCCAGCCACTAATCTGCTTTCTATGGACTTACCTACTTTGGACACATCCTGTACTAGTTAATGGAATTGTACATCGCTGGCCAGATTTTCTCAGTGGTTAGAACATATGCCTGTGACTGGAGGGTGGTGGGTTCCGTTTACATACCTCAGTTGCAGGTTGCAAGCTCACCAGCCCCCATAGGCGTGCATCAAGTGGGAGACAACCAATCAATGTGTTTCTCTCATGTAGATGTTTCTCTCTTTCTCCCTCCCACTCTCTTTGGAAATCAATGGAATCAGGATGACACTCCAACTGAGTCACACCAGCCAGGGTGGTTGTGCCATGCTTTTTTCCTTTATAAACAGTAATGTATGTATGTATGTATGTATGTATGTTTGTACAGAGAGGAAGGGAGATGGAGAGTTAGAAATCTCCATGAGAGAGAAACATCAATTAGCTGCCTCCTGCACACTCCCTACTGAGTATGTGCTCACACCCAAAGTACTTGTCCTTGACCGGAATCAAACCTGGGACCTTTGAGTCCGCAGGCCGATACTCTGTCCACTGAGCCAAACCGGTTAGAGCTGTGCCATGCTTTTGATGGAATCTGTTAACTGTGGAAGAAACACTTTTCGTTTGCTGTCTGTGCTCTTGGTTAACAGGTGGCTATGGCTGCAGTGTGTTCACAGGGAGAGGGTTTCTTCTCAGATGAGGGTTTGTCAGGACTAATGGTGGTCTGTGGGTCCTTGACAGTAGAAATTGGAGGATTCCAGGTTAAAAGGCATTGGTGTCTTAAGAGTGTTGCCTTGTTCTAAAGGAGATGTGGCTAGAGAATGTGCAGTGTGGCCCTCTATGACCTAGGAGGAACAAAATGTGAGGAGTGGCAAGCTGGGCTTTCTGAGAGCAGTGCTGATGCTGGCAGTGGAGTGTTTTCCTGGGGTAGGTGGGTGGTCCAACCACCACCTCCTTTTTGTATTTTTTAGGACTCATTCACTTATAAGGACAGAAACCCAGCTCAGACTAGTGTAAACAAACACACATAAGTCAAGGGAGCTGGATTTATGGGTTCAGGTAACTGAAGGGTCCCAGGCCCGGCTGCATTCATGTGATCCCTCAGTCCACCCTGGCTTCATTCTCAAAGACTGCTCCAACAGCTCCTCTTCACATTTTGTTTGTTCAGCAGCCTGGCTGAGTGCATCTCTCTTCCAGGGCTTCTGTTCTCGGAGCTGCAAGTCTCCCTGGCCCTCTCTGGTCACATCTCTTCCCTGAACCGAAGTGATGCAACTAGTGGCGTTCATGCTGGGCCCGAAGAAGGGTCCATTGTCCACTTTGCTCTCTTCTCCAAGTCTCACCTGCTCTTGGTGGTTGGTCTGGCTCTACTCTGGCCATGAGGGAGAAACCACTTCGAGCTGGTAGCCTGAGCCAGGAATCCCTGAGCTTCCCTGGCCCACCTGGTGTGCTCTAGTTGATAAAAGGCATTCATGTGAGGACAATGTTTTAAGGTTCAAAGCCTTCCCACACAGGGCATCTCACTCAAGATAATCAAGAGCCATTAGTGTGGTGGTGAGAAGCACAGACTTTAAATCTATCACTGTTGTGTCACCTGGCAAGTTACTGCCTCAGTTATAGGACAGGTCATGGATAGTGCCCATTGCACAGCACGAGGGTGAGGATTAAATGAGCTGAAATAAAGTACTTACCCATAGCAAGTGCCAACTCATCTTCATTTCTCAACAACCTACAAGCTGGTGCTATCTCCCCCATTTTATAGATGAGGAAATGAAGACAGAAATGAAGTCATGCTGAGGGTTAAATGAGCCGAAATAAAGTACTTACCCATAGCAAGTGCCAACTCATCTTCATTTCTCAACAACCTACAAGTTGGTGCTATCTCCCCCATTTTATAGATGAGGAAATGAAGACAGAAATGAAGTCATGCAGTTTAAAATTGACAGGACCTGAAATAGAAGCTGAGACTTTTTGAAAATATATTTTATTGATTTCAGAGAAGAAGGGAAAGGGAGAAGCTTGAGAGAGCCAAGGATGAGAGAGAATCATTGATTGGCTGTCTCCTGTTAGGCGCCCTACTGGGGATTGAGACTACTACCCAGGCATGTGCCCTTGACCAGGATAAAATCCGGGACCCTTCAGTACACAGGCTGAGGCTCTTATCCACTGAGCCAAACCGGCTAGAGCCAGAAGCTGAATCACTCTGGAGTTTAGGGCTGCCTCCTAGGCCTCTATGGGGAGAGGAAGCAGGGACAAGTTCTGTTCCCTGTGTCCTCACTCACTGCTAGTGTTTCTCTGCAGCTCTTCAGGGAACCCCTCTCTCAGCCACCCTCTCCTTGGTGATGTCCCAGTGTTGCCGGAAGATCAAAGACACCGTGCAGAAACTGGCTTCAGACCACAAGGACATTCATAGCAGTGTCTCCCGAGTGGGCAAAGCCATTGACAGGGTGAGCGTGTGGGCACCTGGAGTGGGGACAGGGATACCTGGAGTTGGTATGTCCCAGGGCTTATCAGGAAAGCAAGTGTGAGGAATGTGAGTGCCGAATCACAGGGCCCTGTCTCTCGTCCTTGTCAGAACTTTGACTCTGAAGTATGCGGTGTAGTCTCCGATGCAGTGTGGGACTCCCGGGAGAAGCAGCAGCAGATCCTGCAGATGGCCATCGTGGAGCACCTGTACCAGCAGGGCATGCTCAGCGTGGCTGAGGAGCTGTGCCAGGTAATGGCTCAGTGGGGAAGGTGCTGGGACCTGCCTATTCTGTTTTCTACTCAATCATTTTTTTATAATACATTCCTGTTATTATTGAAATCAATTTATATTAGAAAGGAAATCAGATCTCCTGCCATAAATAGGAGGGAGCTCGGTGAGCCCTGGCCAGGTAGCTTAGTTGGTTAGAGAGCGTTTTCCAGATATACCAAGGTTGCAGGTTTGATCCCTGGTCAGGGCACATATAACAATCAACCAATTAATGCATAAATAAGTGGAACAACAAATCGATGTCTCTCTCTCTCTGTCTCTCTAAAATCAATCAATAAATAAAAAAAATGAAAAATAGATACAGTGAAAAGGGAAGTCATTAATTTCTAACTAGGGTTGGTTGCCAGGCAGGGTTCTGAGTCAAGGGAGACCAGTAAAGTGATTAATTTCTTAAAAAGGGAGATTACTAAAATGACAGAGTAGCACTGTTAGGTGTTAAAGCACACTGGCAGTAAAAGTAAAGTATCCTTTCTTTTAAAGTAATTTAAGAGGATTGAAAAGGAATAATGTCTCACCATGCTACTCAACAGAGGGACTGGGAGGGACTGTCTCCATTACCTAGGTGAGGTTATAGTCTGCCCTGAGGTATTCAGCTTCCCAAAACTGAATTGGAAATAACAGGGGCCAAGTGGCTGGCAGGAGACCACAGCTCCTCATACAAAGTCTCCAGCCTATCTTAGATAGATGAGGTTTTATTAGAACAGAATTTTGGAAACAGTGTCCTCCAGTGATGGGATCATGCTCTCCCCACAGGAATCTACACTGAACGTGGACTTGGATTTCAAGCAGCCTTTCCTGGAGTTGAATCGAATATTGGAAGCTCTGCACAAACATGACCTGGGACCAGCGTTGGAGTAAGTGGGCCTTGGGTGGGACAGCAGGGGGCAGGGCTTGTCTGTGGTCTTCACCTCCCCCAGTCTACTTGACATACCCCCAGTTCTGTCTTGTGGCCTCACATAGGTTTTTGGATCCCAACCTCCATCCCAGCTCCTTCGGGACTCTTCTTTCATCCCACCAGCTCCATACTTTCTTTCCAGATGGGCCATCTCCCACAGGCAGCGTCTGCTTGAGCTTAACAGCTCGCTGGAGTTCAAGCTGCACCGACTGTACTTTATTCACCTCCTGGCTGGTGGCCCTGACAAGCAGCTGGAGGCCCTCAGCTATGCCAGACACTTCCAGCCCTTTGCTCGGCTGCACCAGCGGGGTAAGTGCCTCGGGTAGTAGATGCTGCTGGGCTCTGGCAGATGTCAGCATTTAACCAGGGTGCTGCTCCTAGCCTGAGAACTCTGACCCCTCTTTCATTGTCTCCAAGGTGAACTCCAAACCCAAGGCTCTTCCTCACTGTCTGTCACACCCTTCTAGCTTCATTTCAGAACCACCTCCGATCCCCGTCATCAGCTTTGTGCCATACCCACACACACATTATACTGGGTTTATGTGTGCACGTCATGCCTGCCCTCATGCTGCTGTGCCTCAGCACCTCCTCTGCAGGTCCCTGCCTGAGCCCTCTTCCTTCACATGTAGATTTCTAAACCTCAGTCATTTGTTTCACCTTCCAGATGTTCCCCATCAGGAACCACCATACTGCTAGTAACTTTTCTTTAGCTCCCTTCATATTTACTACTTCACATTTTACTGAAAGGTAAACATGAAAACCAATCAGTGTTATTAAATTTTAGCTAGATGCCTCTTGAAAGTTTTTAGAAAGAGGGATTAGCTAGTGTTCTAAAAGAGATGTGAGTGCCACCCCAAGATTTGAGATTCATTCCCTGATGCAGTTGAAGGATGAGAAGAGAATCAGGACCCCTCCCTCCTTCCTGATGCACAGGGTGAGCCTGTCCTGGCTCCACATAAATAGCTCCATTTGGGTTTTAGGGAAAACTAGTTTTACCTGAAGACATTTAAGTCCCTGCCTGGCCAGCCCAGGCACCTCAGAGCCTTCGTGTTCAGCTTGCTCCCCATCCTGCTTCCACAGCCATACTGTCCCTGGGGCTGGGCACCCAGCCCCGAGGAGCGGCTGCCTCCTGTGCCCTCGTCCTGCACGTGCTGAGCTGCGCCTGGTTGCCTTGCAGAGATCCAGGTGATGATGGGCAGCCTGGTATACCTGCGGCTGGGCTTGGAGAAGTCGCCCTACTGCCACCTCCTGGACACCAGCCACTGGTCTGAGATCTGTGAGACCTTTACCCGAGATGCTTGCTCCCTGCTGGGGCTTTCTGTGGAGTCGCCCCTCAGTGTCAGGTACAGCCAGCCCTGTGGACAGGGCAGCATGAGTGGTTGGATTTCAAGGGAAACAATTTGCCGAGGCTGGGTCATGTGCCATGCACAGACCTAAACTGGCTCTCTAAGTAAGTCCATCTTCCAGATAGGTACTTATGTCCACAATTGGAGAAACTAAGATTAGGAAGAGTTATGGTCAAGGTCACCATGAGGTTAGTAGCAGGGTCAAACTTCCTATTTTGTAAGGCCTCTTGAATGAGATCCCTATTTTACTTGCATCTCACTGCTGAATTATCACAAGACTCTCTGCACTGGCCTTCTCTCAGCCTCATCTGTCCAACACCACTTCCTCTCTGGTAGATGAGTAACCAAGTTACAGGTTTTGAGAGTTTTCACTCGAAGGCTCCTGTACAATAATGCCCTTCTCATGACTCCTCAGTGACCTAGGATTAGAGGTACTCACTTCACAGAAAAGAAAACAGGCTCAAGACATAAATTAATTTAAAGGGCACCTGGACCTGACCCCAGAGCCACTCACTACCATAGTGGATAGTGTCACGGTGCGTTTACTTCGACTCTGGAATCTCATGCTCCACTGTGTGGTAGACTCTGATTATAGGACAGTATTTCCCAGCAGGAGCACCATCTGCCACTAACAACAGCCTTCTGCATCATAGCCATTTAGCAACCCAAGGCTCCAGCTCGTTTGTTCTAGATCTGTCTCGTTTCCAAGTGCCCCAGTTGATAACCAGTTATAGGGGTGCATTATGACAGCAGAGTGGGGGGCCTTTCAAACAGGTCAGTCCCCATCACACCAAGGACTTTTCAGTGGTTTGGATGAGCAGATACCTGACCCTTGGATCTTTTGTCTCTCTTGTATGTTCTCTAGTTTGAGGGTGCATTAGAATGACACATAATTACATATGTGGCACTTTATAAGCAACCTGATTCTCAAGGGCTGATTTAACTATGTGCCAACTTAGAACCCAGACCTGAGTCCCGTGCTGTGTGCAGATCCTTTGTCTGCTGGGGTCTTGGTCTGGCCACTCCAGCTCTTGCTCTTTGTTCTGCAGCTTTGCCTCTGGCTGTGTGGCACTGCCCGTGCTGATGAACATTAAAGCAGTGATTGAGCAGAGGCAGTGCACAGGCGTCTGGAGTCACAAGGACGAGTTACCGGTGAGCCCTGGCTGAGGGAGGTGTGGGAAGAAGACACTGGGTTAACCATGGCAGGAAGTGGAACTCATCCCTTGGCTGGCCTCCCCAGATTGAGATTGAACTAGGCATGAAGTGCTGGTACCACTCAGTGTTCGCCTGCCCCATCCTTCGCCAGCAAACGTCAGATTCCAACCCTCCCATCAAGCTCATTTGTGGCCACGTTATCTCCCGAGATGCACTCAACAAGCTCATTAATGGAGGAAAGTAAGTTCCCTGTGCTCTGCTCCTGCTTGGCCCTCCTGCTAGCCAACCTCTGATGTTCTTGGTTCTCTCCCCTTTGCAGGTTGAAGTGTCCCTACTGTCCCATGGAGCAGAACCCAGCAGATGGGAAACGCATCATATTCTGACTCCTGCCTGGAAGGAGCTTTATTTAAAGAGGTTTTTCAGCCATGAGACTTGCTGTCTCAGTGGAGTGGTTGGCTTCAGTGGATTGTGGTTCATTTCAGAATTACCTGAGTGCCACAGCAGGGGCCAAGGAGGGAGATGAACCAACCTACACTGGGCAGCTGGCTCTGTGACTGTATGGGCAGGGAGATGCTGGCCTCTATTCCTGTTGTCTCCGTTTGTTTGCCACTGGCTTAGTAGCAATGGTCAGAGGAGCAGAGGACTTGGGTGACGGCAGCAACTGTCTTTCATTCCTGCCCTCAGCCAGGTCTTACTACCATACCAACGTCCTATCCACTGCTCCCACTGTATAGCCTTACAACTGTCTGTATCCGTCATCCACCAGTAAATACTCTGGGATAGAACTGAATGCCACTTTTTTATAACTTTGAGCAAATATATTCACAGGCCTTCTCCTTCCTTTGCTGCAATTATGTCCACTGCACACAGGTACTGACATGGCCTGGCTGCTGCTGCTGCTGCTGGTGGGACCATGCCAGCCACAGGGCCCAGTCAGGAAGAACCCAGTCTACGTACATCTGTGATTGGACAAAAAAGATGGGAGATTTCAGTCCCTGGGGCAGGTGTTTTTACATACATAAAATCTCATTACCTCCGTGTTAGAAATCAGGGCAGGGGGATTTGGGAAGGTTAAATAATTTGTACAACAGGGCTTCCAGCTTGTCAAAGAGAGCTTGGAGTTTAAACCAGATGAAGCTCAAGCTCTTCCCAGTTTATTCCAGGACACCTGAAGCCTGGTTGCTAGGTATACTGAGTCCTGTGCTGGGCCTTGAGAGCAGGAAGATACGTTAAATCTAAAATGTTTGAAAGAGCCCTGACTGGTTTGGCTCAGTGGATAGAGCGTCAGCCTGTGGACTCAAGGGTCCCAGGTTCGATTCCAGTCAAGGGCAGGTACCTTGGTGGTTGCAGGTACATAACCAGTAGGGAGTGAGCAGGAGGCAGCTGATCGATGTTTCTAACTATCCCTCTCCCTTTCCTCTCGGTAAAAAAATCAATAAAATATATTAAAAAATAAAATGTTTGAAGGGACTGGGTTACCAGGGCTATTATGCCAAGCAGGAAAGATGGCCTGGGGTTTTAATTCCATTTAAAATGTCCTGTGTGGGTTGCTTCCATAAGCTTGCCAATGGCACTAAGACTCATGCAGGAAGCAGAGGGATGGAGGTGTCCCGGACAGAAGCTGCAGGTTTTCAGGCCATGGGGTCTGGGCTCAGCTGCCTTGCCTGTGACTTCCACAGTGACTTCCATCTACTGGGGAAGTGAAAGCTTGGGAGTGAGCAGCAAAGTTTGTTCTCAGCTTGAGTCTAACACCAGCCCTGGCAGCCAGGCATTAGCAATGAACACTCTTAAAGTCCTTGGGGGTCCTCTGGCAAGAAAGGCTACTTCACTCTTTCCTGCCCAACAACTCCTTGGCTCCACTAGCAGCTGCTGCTTTAAAAAAAAACACCCACAGCCCTAATCGGTTTGGTTCAGTGGATAGAGCGTTGGCCTGCAGACTTAAGGGTCCCAGGTTCGATTCTAGTCAAGGGCATGTACCTTGGCTGCAGGCACATCCCCAGTAGGGGGTGTGCAGCAGGCAGCTGATAGATGTTTCTTTCTCATGGATGTTTCTAACTCTCCTCCTCCCTTCCTCTCTGTAAAAAAATCAATAAAATATAATAAACAACAACTGAAAAAACACCCACAGCCCTGACCGGTTTGGCTCAGTGGATAGAGCATCAGCCTGTAGACTGAAGGGTCCCAGGTTCGATTCCGGTTAAGGGCATATACCTTGGCTGTGGGCACATCCCCAGTGTGGGGTGTTCAGGAGGCAGCTGATTGATGTTTCTCTCTCATCGATGTTTCTAACTCTCTATCCCTCTCCTTTCCTCTACAAACAAACAAAAACACCCACAGAGCCCTGGCTGGTATGGCTCAGTTGGTTGAGCTTCGTCCATTATACTGAAAGGTCCCTGGTTCAATTCCTGGTCAGGGCACACCCAAATTGTGGATTTGATTCCCAGTTGGGGTGTGTACAGGAAGCAACTGATAAGTGTTTCTCTTTCTCCCTCTTCCTCTCTCTTAAATCAATAAAAACATATTTAAAGAGAAGAAAAAAAAAAGTCACAGACTCATCACATTTTAATCTTAGTATTTACTTTCTTCACACCTCATTCCTGAAACTGAGTGCCAGGAAACTCAACAGGAAAATACTGATGGAGAAGATGCTGTTGGAGCTGCCTGGGAAAAGTATGTGCCTCAGACTAGGAGATGCTGTGAGTGTGAGCAGCAGAGGGCAGCCATCTGGCCCCCTGCCAGCCCAACAACTTCTGGAGCAGGTGCCCAGGTTGCTGCCCAAGTCCTTCACACAGGCGGGGGCAGGGCTTGCACCTCCTCCAGGCATTCATTATACGTCTCCTGGTACTCCTCGTGGGGCTTGACCATTATCACGCAGGTGGGGCGCTTGGAGCCTGCAGCTGCACCCAGGTCCTGCAGAGGAAAAAGGGCAGTTTGGAAAAAAGGCCGCACAACCTGTATGCCAAGGAGTCACAAACTTATGACCACCGGCTTAATTGCTATTGATCAGCAACATATTTTAAAACAGTTAAAATTGCTTGCCATCATTTAAACTCAGCAAACTTTCAAGTAGTCCAGCAATACTGGGCCTATATTCCCACATGGCCATTGTGAAAGGGCTGCAGCCCAGCAGGGGCTGTCCCTTTAGGCAGTTTCCTGCCATCCCCCACTCCCTGTGCCCCAGACCTGGCTCCTGCTATGTGAGGATAAGAAGCCAGATCCCTAAAACACCCCTTCTAAAGCACTGCACCCACCTAACAGGACTACCATGGGTGCAGCATGTTTGTTGACAGAGCATGTCCACATACTGTATACTTTGTTTCATTCTTACAGGCCACAGAGGGGATTCCCATTTTACAAGGAAATGTAAGTGCTGGGAGAGAACTTACCAGCAGTCCCCTATTTAGGAAGCAGCTGAATCAAGAATCCACCCAGACCCATCTTAACTCCAAAGTTTACTCTTTCCACTATGGACTGCTGCCGAGACCCCATTCCAGACCCTCTCTTCTAGTGCTCACCAACATCAGAGCTGAGGGTGAGCCTTACCGTCTTAGAAGGGATATAGACATAGGGCAAATTCCGGTCCTCACACATAACTGGGAGATGGCAGTATACCTCAATGGGCAACGTGTCTCCTGCCAAAACCATGATCCTGAAATGACAGAAACAGTCATTTCTAGCTTGTTCGTGGCCTCTTTTTTAAAATATATTTTGATTTTTTTTTTTTTACAGAGAGGAAGGGAGGACAGAGTTAGAAACACTGATAAAGAGAGAAACATCAATCAGCTGCCTCCTGCACACCTCCTACGAGGAATGTGCCTGCAATCAAGGTACATGCCCTTGAACAAAATCAAACCCGGGACCCTTCAGTCCACAGGCCGAGGCTCTCTCCACTGAGCCAAACCAGCCAGGGCTGTTCATTCCCTCTTTTAATTGAAAGTCCACCTCTGGACTGGGACAGAGATAAGATGGCTCCTGCCCTCAAGGAGTTATTAATGTGGGTCGCCCAACCTCTGAAAGGGTGCAAATTTGTGTTTGGTGACTGTGTTCCTCTGGGGAGGCGATCTCTATTTCTTGTGGCAAGTGGTATCGTATCGGGACAGATGAAGGATGGGAAGGACCCCAAAGAGTAAGAGCTCAACTCTCTTTGGAGTCAAAAAAGGAGGCCACACGAATAAAAAACTGAATAATGACAGGAAGCCAATGGAGTTGCAGGGGCAGAAAAAACATTTAAAGAGGAGAATTAAAATGGCACTAGATATGCAGAGGCAAGCTGATGGCAGGCTTAGGATGGCTTTGGAATCCAGAATGGGGACGGACAGACAAGATTAGAAAGACTGGTAAGGGCCAGACCCAAGCACCTTGAGTGCCAGACTAAGCATGGGCCTTGCATGACAGGGAACCAATGAAGGCTTGCCAGAGAATCCTCAGCTGAGGTTCCTAGCTGGCAAAGTGCCAGGCTCTGGTAAGGCCCTCAGGGGCCCGGAAAACACAGAAGGAAGAGTCTGAGATGCAAACAGCTGGAAAGAACTCTTGGTTTAAAGTACTGGGTCCATATTCCTAGTTTCCCTCTTGCCTCTTGGACTCTTCCTCTGCAGGTTCCTTTTCTTTGAATAGCTTTTATTTATTTTTATTGATTTCAGAGAGCAAGGGAGAGGGAATGGGGGGAGAGGGGGAGAGAGAGAGAGAGAGAGAGAAACATCAATGATGAGAATCATTGATCAGCTGCCTCTTGCACATCCCCTACTGGGGATCGAACCTGCAACCCAGGCATGTACTCTGACCAGAATCGATCTGTGACCTCCTGGTTCATAGGTCAACACTCAACAACTAAGCCACACCAGCCAGGCTAAACAGCTTTTAAATGCTGATGCTCTAGCTGCTTTGGTTCAGTGGATAGAGTGTCAGCCTGTGGGCTGGGTTCGATTTTGGTCAAGGGCACATGCTGAGGTTGAGGGCTTGATCCCTAGTAGGGGGTATGCAGGAGGCAGCCAATCAATGATTCTCCCTCATCATTGATGTATCTCTCTCTCTCTCTCCCTCCCTCTCCCTTCCTCTCCGAAATCAATAAAAATATATTAAAAACATGCTGGTGCTCCTCGCAGCCTGGTCCTTGGCTGCCTCTCAGTACCTTCTTGCTGACTCCATCCATGGTCATGGCATCAAGTTCCATCTACTAGTATGTCCTGACAACTTCCAAACTTATTCTCTCCAGCCTGGCCCTCTCTTTCAAGTCTGTAGCCCATATGGCTCTCTCTCTATGCTGGGGAGAGGGGTTATGAGTCTAAAAGATACCTCCAAAACTTGTCTAAAACCAAACTCATGATCTTCCCACACAAACCCAGCCCCCCCCCCCAACATTTTACTATCTCAGTGTGGGCCCTTTGTCCTTTGAAATAGAACCCACACCCCCTCACTCCATGTCCAAAAGTCCTCTCAGATATAAGCACTTTAATTCCCTCCATCTCCAACTTAGTCAAAATCACCTTCACCTTTTCTAGACTACAGTGTCCAATTTCGGTGTCCCCATCTACTTTTGAGCCTGATCCTATTCAAAGTCGATGCTCTCTGGCTTTAATCCTCAATCCAAAGCTCTGAGTACAAAAACTAAACTTACCATGGTTTACAAAGCTCCATGAGAAGGGAACACTTCTGCCCACCACTACCCTCTCCTGCCCTGGGACCTACTTTCTTCTGGCAAAGCCCCTCCAAACCAATTCCTGTATCTCAGCTACCCCCACCTAGGTCCAACTCCCCATTGAGCATCAAATCTCCCCGGCAATTTACCTCTAAGAACCGACAGGGCACAAGACACTCCTGGGGATGAAGTGGGGTATAGCTTTACCCTATTCTCACAGAGCTTCCAAGGAATAAAAATGCAAAGGAGTGCCAGATTGTGATAGATGCCAGGAAAGAAAGATGTAGGGTAATGAAGTCTCTCATGGCTATCACAACTTTTAATTTTGAATGTGACTATTGGATGAAAAGAATTGTCTCCCCATAGTCCAGTGCCTAAAAGGAGTATACACTAAAAAAAAAGTCGCTGAATGAAAGAAGGTGGGGTCTACCCTAACACATTCAGTTTATTCGATTTGCTTTTCCCCTGGAATTCATTTTCCCCGGGGTACCCCTTAGCGCTAGGGTACGTGAAGTGAGGGGTTGTAGAAGGGAGTTTGCTGACTGCTTGATTATCTTCTAATAGAATCAGAGTACTTTTACCGACACTAAGTAGTAAGGACACCTTCATTACCGTTTAAAATGAAAAACCCAGCAGGGGGAGGGCTCTCACCCTTTCTCGCCTTTGTTGACAAACTTCTGAACCTCCTTCACTCCGCGCCAAATCTGCTTCTGTTTCACGGCTGCAAAGACATAAGTCAGATGCGGGGCGGGGAGCAGGCCTCCCCCAGCAACCCGCACCCTCTCCGGCCATCGCGGCCCACCGCACCTTTCTTGATGCATTTGTAGAGTTTCCGAGTGAGGCGGCGAGAAGCCAGGGGCTGTGCGATGGGGTTCAGATTCACCAGCAGCTCCTGGTAAGTGCGCTCCCCGGAGCAAGCCTCCGCCTGAGCCTCCCGCCCCTCGGGATCCCCCTTTATTTTGGTCATCGCAGCGTCAGTCGTAAAGGTTCTCCAGGAGAAGATCCACGCGGCCCGCGCGGCGGGAACCACTTCCGGATCACAGCTCTGGGGGAAACCCACAGAACATCCCAGCCAATTGGGAAAGGAGGTCTCGGACTCAGACCAATCGTTGACGGCTCAGCCCCTTATACACGCACTTGGGGGCGGAGTCTAGGCCGAAGGGGCGGGGCCATCCCCTCGGGCCTCGAGGGAACCGGAGGCTCGGAGCGCAGCCGGGATGGAGGCGGGGCCCGGGGGGAGGCGGGGACGCAGGCAGGGCCGGGATTTGGGAATCGGCTGCGGCCGGTGGGAGTTCGGCGTCTCGAGGAGTCCCAGGGAGCTCGAGCGCGTCTGAGGGAGACGTGATCGCCGCAAAAACCTAAAACCCTCCGAGCCTGGGACTCGGGAGCTAGAATGCGAAGCCAGCCCAGTGCGGTTCCCACTCGCTTCAGCGTCTGCTCCCTGCGGTGGACCGGGCGCCGCCCGGCAGGTCCCGGTCCCGAGCCGGTCCTGGGTGTTGGGTCCCCGGTGGGAAGGTGCAGGAAAAGCCTGACGCCGCTAACGCTTTTCCTCGCTCTCGCCCCGTGTCGAGCACTCTCTCTTTCCTGGCAAGCGACGGGTGCCCCACCTGCTGAAGCGCCTGGGTCTGGACGCCGTTCCCCAGGGAGCCGTGGCCCGCCCCTTCTTCCCGCGGGGATGTTACCCACGGGAGGGGTCCCCCGATGGCCACCCTATCTAAAGCTGCAGCCCTCTCCCCGCCGCCGCCTCTCCCTAACCCCTGTCAATCCTTGTAGTTCCCACTACGTACGGCCTGGCATCACGCCCCGAGGACACCGTGGAGACAGCCGAGCGGGGAGGAACCTGCGCGGACACTGTGGGCACCGCACCCCGGGGTGTGGTGGGGACAGCCCTGAGTCGGCCTCCAGGTTGCAGTTAGGATAGAGGGTTAATGGGCAGTGACCCTAGGGAGGTCAGCAGGCCTCTGTGTCTTAGAACACCGCGTGGGAATTAATTAGATAATTCCTACCCATTCATTGCCTTTGATTATGGGATGGATGGCCTGCCTTTTTTTTTTTTTTTCGTGGCGGTAGGACAGGCCTGTAGATGGGACTTGAGAAGTCTGCAGGTGGCATGGAGCACACAGTTAAGCCAACTTAAAAAAACTGACCTTTTGAAATCTGACGTTTTGCAACGACATCGTTGGACCTGGAGATTAGTATGCTAAGTGAAATAAGCCAGTCAGAGAAAAACAAATACCATATGATCTCACTTATATATGGAATCCAATGAACAAAATAAACTGAAGAACAACATAGAAACAGAGGCATGGATACCGTGGAACAGATTGACAGCTGCCAGAGGGGAAGGGGTTGGGGGACTGGATGAAAGAAGGTGAATGGATTAGCCAAAGAACATCCATAGCCCATGAACACAGACAACAGGGTGGTGATGGCTAAAGGGAAGTGGGGTGGGGTTAGGTGGAGGTGGGTGAGTGGGGGGAAATGGGGGTGGAAAGAGGCTTTGCATGGGTGACGAACACATAATGCAGTGTGCAGATGGGTTTTTATTGAATTCTACACTTTAAATCTGCATGGTTTTGCAAACCAATCTAATTCCAATAAAGTCAATAAAAACAAAAAAAATACATTTTAACTCTGTAACCAGTCATTAAGTTGAAGAATCAATTTTTTTAATTTAGTATTTTAATAAGAAGTAGATTATACTTCATCCTAACCTAAGACCTTAACTAATTTCACAAATAGGAAGATATATCAATTGATAAATGTAAATATGTTATATAAGCAATAAAAAGTAATTTGAGCCCTAGCTGGTTTGGTCAATGGATAGAGCATCAGCCTGGGGACTGGAGGGTCCTGGGTTTGATGCAGGTTCAATCCCCAGTAGGGGAGTGTGCAGGAGGCAGTCGATCAATGATTCTCATTGGTTTTTTTTAAATATATTTTTTTATTGATTTTTTACATAGAAGAAGGGAGAGGGATAGTGAGTTAGAAACATCAATCAGCTGCCTCCTGCACACCCCCTACTGGGGATATGCCTACAACCAAGGTACATACCCTTGACTGGAATTGAACCTGGGACCCTTCAGTCTTCAGACCAACACTCTATCCACTGAGCCAAACCAGTCAGGGCTTCTCTCTCATTATTTTTTAAAATAAATCTTTATTGTTCAGATTGTTACAATTGTTTCTCTTTTTTCCCCCCATAGCTCCCCTCCACCTGGCTCCCACCCCACCCTCTGCCCTTACCTCCCCCCTCCATTGTCCTCATCCGTAGGTGTATGATTTTTGTCCAGTCTCTCCTTGCACCCCCTCAACTCTTTCCCCCTGCGAATTGTCAGTCCACTCCCTTTCTATGCCCCTGATTCTATTATATTCACCAGTTTATTCTATTCATCAGATTTTTTAAAAAATATATATTTTATTGATTTTTTACAGAGAGGAAGGGAGAGGGATAGAGAGTTAGAAACATAGATGAGAGTGAGACATCGATTAGCCGCCTCCTGCACGCCCCCCACTGGGGATGTGCCCTCAAACAAGATACATGCCCCTGACCGGAATCGAACCTGGGACCCCTCAGTCCGCAGGCCGATGCTCTATCCACTGAGCCAAACCAGTTTCGGCATGTTTATCAGATTTTTAATTCACTTGATTTTTAGATTCACTTGTTGATAGATATGTATTTGTTGTTCATTATTTTTATCTTTACCTTTTTCTTCTTCCTCTTCTTAAAGAGTATCTTTCAGCATTTCCTATAATACTGGTTTGGTGTCACTCCTGTCTGGCCTGCATAGTTTCTGTTGAGAAATCAGCTGACAATTGTATGGGTGCTCCCTTGTAGGTAATTAACTGTTTTTCTCTTGCTGCTTTTAATATTCTCTCTTTGTCATTTGCTCTTGGTATTTTAATTATGATGTGTCTTGGTGTGGTCCTCTTTGGATTTCTTTTGTTTGGGGTTCTGTGTGCTTCCTGGACTTGTAAGTCTCACCAGATGTGGGAAGTTTTCAGTCATTATTTCTTTAAATAGGTTTTCAGTATCTTGCTCTCTCTCTTCTTCTGGTACCCCCACAATTCTGATGTTGGAACACTTGAAGTTGTCCCAGAGGGTCCTTACACTGTCTTCCAATTTTTGGATTCTTTTTTCTTTTTTCTTTTCCAGTTGAGTGCTTTCTGCTTCTTTGTATTTCAAATCTTTGACTTGATTCTTGCCTTCCTCTAGTCTGCTGTTAGGTCTCTGTATAATATTTTTTATTTCAGTCAATATATGTTTAATTTCTAGTTGGTCCTTTTCCATCTCCAGTTGGTCCTTTTTCTTCTCCTCTTGGGTCTCGCTAAATTTACCCATCTTTTCTAGGAAATTCTTGAAAAATCTTATAACCGTGGTTTTGAACTCTATATTCAGTTGTTTGTTTTCCTCCATTTCTTTCATTTGTGATCACCTTTGTCTCCGCATTTTCACTATGTCAGGAGAACTTCAGAGTTGGAATCAGCCTTATGATACAAGACTTGCAAAACTGCAAAAGCCTCTCTCTTGAGCTTGGATGGGGTGGAGTCTCAGAGCAGACAGCCTTAGCTTCCAGTCAGCCCCGCCCTACTCAGCCCCTGGGTCTCAAGTGTCTCTCAGTAATCACTGCAGCCCTCTCTGTATGCGCGCGCACACACACACACACGTGTGCTTCTAGACCTCTGCCTTTCCAGTTCCCTTGAGCTCTGGGACTCATATCAGCCAGAGTCTCCAGGGTCTCGCCTGAAACTGGGATTCAGTGCAGTTAGAAATAGCACAGTTGGGAGTCTCTATCTCTCGCCCTCTAGAGAAAGCTAGCAGCACAATCAGCAGTCCGTCTTCTGTGCACAGTGGTGTGTGCGCCCCAGACATCTGCCCTTTCACGACTCCCCTAAATTTCAGTGCACATTTCCCTTTTCACAGTCCAGACTCCCCCCTATGAGTCTTGCCAGGAACTGAGGTTCAGTGCCGTAAGATAAGGTGTTCAGTGCAGTTGGGAGTCTTCATCTCCCTTCTTCCAGAGGAAGCCAGCCAGGCACTTCGCTGCCCGCTCTCTCCATGCGCGAGTCTTTGTACCTCAGCTTTTTTGCAGCTCCTCTGAGTCTCTGTAAGCCCCTCTCTTTCCTTCTAGTTGTAGAATTTCCACTCAGCCAACTTTCCTGTTCTGGATGATGTCCATTCTGTCTTTTAGTTGTAGTTTTGAAATTGTTGTGCGAGGCAGCAGTGTAGGTGTTCACCTATGCCGCCATCTTGGTTTCTCCTGTCTCTCTCATTATTGATGTTTATATATGTCTCTCCCTTTTCCTTCCTCTCTGAAATCAATAAAATATATTTTAAAATAATTTTAAAAATAATTTGAAAGTGAACACACTTTATATGTACCATGTAAACAAAAATTGACTTTTTAAAATGTTTTTTCCTTTGGAATTTCTTGAGAAAATATGGCCTTTCCTGCTATTTAGGACCAGCATTAGGACTGATGGTTACTGTCAGTTTTGCCTGACTGCTCGCTCCAAGCCTCCTCTCCCTTCTTCCGCCCCTAGGTTTTCTGGTGGCAGTTCTGGACCTCCCTGGGAAGTCAAGTGCCTCTGAGGCAGGGCTCTGTTTCAGGGTGCTTTTCTGCTTCTCTGTCTGAGTGGTGTTCTTGTGAACATTTTCTGTATTATAGGACAGATGACAATGTGCCAGAGTCGCAAAAGGGAGAGGCGTTTATAGCAGGAGGAAATCTGTATAGCAGAGAATTTCTTCCCAGGGAAACCCGACTCAAGCAAATGTGTGACCAACCTCATCCCTCAGTTTTGAAGCCCTCTCAGTTCTTATAAGAAGGAGGAAGGAGTAATGTTTATGTGCCAAGCTCATTACATGTGATATCGCATCCATTGCTCTCAAAAATACCCTCATTATTTCCTGAGGCTTATAAAGGTGAATAGCTCCATCCATCTCACACAAAGCTGGATTTGAACCCAGGTCTGCTAATCTCCAAGCTTGCGCTCTGTTCATAACCTCTGACTTGGCATTAGACCTCAGCTCAAAGGTCATGAAAAATGGCTGGAGAGTGAAAGTGTAGGAACCTTGGCCTGGCCAGGTCACAAATATCAGTTTTTTTAGATAATGCAGTACCAAGAGCAAAAATGTCCATAGTAAACCACATTATGTATTTCTAACACTAGTCCTACAGATCTGCACCAGATCCAATGTGGTTTATGTGGTGTAGGTATATTTTCACTTGGCGTAATATTTTTAAGGTTCATCCACACTCAGTACTCATTATTAAATGTAAAAAATTTATGTCAAATGGTAACACTATGTTTACCTTTAGGGGGAACTGCCAACCTGTTTTTCCAAAGTGGTTGTACCATTTTATATTGCTACTAGCAGTGTCTGGTTTTTCTACATTCTCACCAATATTTGCAGTTACCCGAGTTTTTCATTACTATACAGTAATCCTAGTAGGTGTAATGTAGTATTTCATTGTGCTTTTGATTTGAATTTTTCTAATTGCTAATGATGCTGTGCAACTTCTCTCTGCTTATTGGCTATTTGCATATCTTTGGAGAAATGTCTATTCAGATCCTTTAACCACTTTTTAAAAATATATTTTATTGATTTTTTACAGAGAGGGAGAGTGATAGTTAGAAACATCCATCAGCTGCCTCTTGCACGCCCCCTACTGGGGATGTGCCCACAACCAAGGTATGTGCCCTTGACTGGAATCGAACCTGGGGAGCTTTCAGTACACAGGCCAACGCTCTATCCACTGAGCCAAACCAGTTTCGGCGCTTTGACCATTTTTTAATTGATGGTCTGTTTTTTCTTTTAGCTATAGCTTATAAATGCAGGGTGAGCTTTTAAATTGAATTTTATGAAGCTAGATGCATATTCTAGGAGCTGATTTTAAGTAAAAGAGAAAAATAAAATTATATATGGTTTATGCAATTTATTGGAAATCTGTTTTAATTCATTCCTATGTCAGTTGTGTCAGTATTGTATGGCAGTATTAGGTAAGTTGCTCTTCCCTATATGTCTGCCTAGTTTCATTAGCAGCAATTAGTGTCTCCCCAAAACTGAATTCTGACATTTGGACCAGATTCTAAGGAGAGAGAGAGAACATCAAGCTGTGGATGGAACTCTCCTCCAGCACAACTGCTTGGGACATACCTTACTGTGTAAAACTGAGAGCTTAGAAAAGTCAGCGTGGCACTTCAAGAAAATGTTTTTATTTTTTTAGTGTACTTATTGATTTGATAGAGAGGGAGGGAGGGAGAGAGAGAGAGAGAGAGAGAGAGAGAGAGAGAGAGAGAGAAACACTGATTTGCTGTTCTACTTATGCGTTCATTGATTCTTTTTTTTCTTTTTTAAATTGATTTCAGAAGTGAAGGGAGAGGGAGAGAGAGATAGAAACATTAATAATGAGAGAGAATTATTGATTGGCTGCCTCTTGCATGCCCCACATTGGGGATCAAGCCCACAACCCCGGTATATGCCCTGACAGGGAATGGAACCGTGACCTCCGGGTTCATAGGTTGACACTCAACCACTGAGCTACGCTGGCCGGGCCAGAAAGTCAATTTTAGAAGGAACATTTCCCCAGGAGGAAAGATAGGAAGGAGGTGACAAAGGAAAACGGGTGGGCCAGGCTCTATCTATCTACAGCATTGATAGACCTATACCAGCATAAATCAGCAGGTGATCTGGCTGACCTGGGCGGGGCAGGGGCGGCGGGGGTGGGGGGCGGAGGGGGTGACTGGAGCTCGTCTGGAAAGGCAGAAGGCGAGGTGGGCTGTGCCTGGGAGGAAGCTCTGCCGAGTCAGGGAGCAGGCGGGATTAAGGTGTGTGGCGTCGGAACCGAGGAGGTTTTTTTATCCTGGGGGTCGAGGGGGAAGAAAGGACTGGATCTGAACATCTGGCCCACGCCTCGCTCGGCCAGTCCAGTATTGGTCGGGACCCACCTCCAGGTCCAGCTGGGAACTGACCCTTACTGGCAGGGACCCCACCCTGCGCGTGCGCAGATCCACCCGAGGGCGTGCCGGAAGTGCTGCGGTCGCGTCTGGAGACGGAGGCGCAGGGCTGAGAACCTTAGGGCACTGCTGGCGGGGCGTGGGAATCATCTTGCAGGAGAAAGTATCTGGTGAGGCAGGCAGGGAGGAAGTTATTCTAGGCAGATGGAGGTTTGCGCTGCCAAAGTGATCCAGAAGCCGTGGATGTGGGGCTCCGGCCAGAGGAGGCGGAGATGGCTCAGGATGCTGGGAGGAGATCCTGAGTCAGGTGAGGGGGCCCGGTGGGCAGGCCTGCAGCCGGAGGTGTAAAGCAAGGGGCAATGGCAGCCAGTGCATGAGAGACCAGCTCGTGGCCTGTGCCGGGTTTTCACCCTCTCTACACCCATTTGAGTGCTGTCCGAATTTTCAGTGAAGACAATTGAGGCTCAAAAAGAGGCTATGGCTTGTTCTAAATCTTAGAGAGGCCTGGCAGCTGGGACTTGGGTGGGGCCTCTTGATTCCAAAGCCAGATCTGGAGCTCCCGTATTGGAGTTTAGGGGGAGCTGATGGTCTAGAACAGGGCAAGGCAACTTTTCCTACACAGGATCAGATGGTATTTTCTGCTGTGTGAAGCAAGAGGCAAAATCGAGGGTATTATGGAGGTAAGTGCGCAATACAAGAAGAGACAAAGCTACTTCTGTACATTTTTATTGACATAATTAAAAATTTTATTTTTAAAGACACTAAATTTGAATTTCCTAGAATGTGTAAGTCATGAAATACTATTCTTTAAAAACCTGTCTTTTCTTTGTTTGAGGGTCCTAGAAAACCAGACAACTGGCCAGATTTGGGCCATGGGCCACAGTCTGCCATTCCCTGGATTAAATCTGTGCTGTTCAATCTAGTGGCCACTGGCCACATGTGACTACTGAGCCCTTGAACATTATCTGGTCTGGAGAGCATTTGAGATCTTGCTTCCTGGCATGTCATCAGTTTAGTTCAAATAAACTCATAAAAAAATAAACTATCTGGTCCGAATTGAGATGCGCTGTAAGTGTAAAATCCATGATGGGTTTCAAAGGTAGTCCAAAAAACCAAATAAAATATTTTTCTGTGTTGATTGCATTTGAGATCATAATATTTTGGATAGATTGGACTAAATAAAATGTTTTATTAAAGTTAATTTCACCTGTTTCTTTTTACTAATTGTCTAATACTTTTTTTTTCTAATTCTCTTTTAATGTGGCTATTAGGAAATGTTATGCATGTGTTTGCATTTGTGGGTTGCATTATATTGTATTTCTGTTGGGTAGCCCTGCTTGGGACTGAAGCTTGAGGGTGCCGGTATTAGAAGGAAGGGCCTCTGGGAGACGATTAAGTCATGAGGATGGAACCCTCATGAATGAGAGTAGTGCTCTCATAAAAGGGACACGCAAGAGCTCCCTCACTCCTACCATGTACGGACACAGCAAGAAAACAGCTATCTATGAACCAGGAAACAGGTTCTTATTAGACACAAAGCCTGCCAATGCCTTGATTTTGGACTTTTCAGGCTCTAGAACTGTGAGAAATAAAATGTTTATAAGCCATTCAGTCTTTTAAGTATTTTGTTATAGCAGCTTGAATAGAATAAAACTCTCCCTTTCTGTGTCCTTTGGTTTCCTTCTCTGTTAATGAGGGGTTTGAGCTTGATCTTGAAAGTGATCATCTCTTATATTAGAAGAAATGGACAAAAGAAAGGCGGGTTAACCAGGAAGTGAGAGGCTGTCACCTGTGGTGGGATGGTTTTCTCCTTAAGAGAGGCAGACAGTGTCTGCCTACCACTTTTCTTGCCCAGACTAGCATTCAAGGCCAACTACTGGGTGGTTATGGTCCAACTTTCCAGACTTAGTGTGTCCCTTGCCCTCTGTATGGAGTTGGGATTGTAGCCACGCATGGATGCAGTTCTGCCTTCTCCTCCTTAATGTCTCATATTGACCCTCTTTTCCATCCCCACCCTTGGATTATTGCTGTCCCAGTACTCACTGACTTTCTGTTTCTGGTGGATAAAAGGAATCCTTTGTTGTTGGCATGTAAAGCCCCTGCCCAATGGCACAATCTCAGCTCCTGTGTATCATGTGGGCTACTTACAGTTTCCCAGTCTGCTTTCTCTGCCCAAACCACCCCCGTCCCCTCGCGCCCCCCCCTCCATCTCTGCCTGGAGGACCCCTCCCCCGCCGCCCCCATTTAGTCTTCATGGTGCAGCCTGGGTGCCTGCCTGTTCTTGTGGGAAGTCTTATCCTTCCTACCCACCTCCCTAGCTTGGTTCAGCGCCTCCCACATGTCCCTGTCCTCCTGTGCTTCTCTGATAATAGCGTTCATCTCACCATTTGGAAAGTATGTTCAGCTCTCAGGGCAGAGTGGCCTCTGATGGTGAAAGCCAGCATATTACCCAGGACAAGTGCTTGGTGACGTTCCCTGAAAGGCTGCCTGACTGAAGGAAAGCTTTCCTCTAGGGCAGTGGTTCTCAATCTTTCTAATACCTCGACCCTTTAATATAGTTCCTCATGTTGTGGTGACCCCCAACCATAAAATAATTTTCGTTGCTACTTCATTAACTGTAATTTTGCTACTGTTAAGAATTTGTAATCGGTTTGGTTCAGTGGATAGAGCGTCGGTCTGCGGACTGAAAGGTCCCAGGTTCGATTCCAGTCGGGGGCATGTACCTTGCTTGCGGGCACATCTCCAGTTTGGGGTGTGCAGGAGGCGGCTGATCGATGACTCTCTCTCATCGATGTTTCTGACTTTCTACCCCTCTCCCTTCCTCTCTGTAAAAAAATCAATAAAATATATTTTAAAAAATTAAAAAAAAAAAAAAGAATTGTAATGTAAATATCTGTGTTTTCCAATGGACTTAGGCGATCCTGCTAGTGGTTCATGGGTTGAGAACTGCTGCTGTAGAGCCTAAGACCATTGGAAAAACACAGATATTTACATTATAATTCATTAACAGTAGTAAAATTACAGTTATGAAGTAGCAATGAAAATAATTTTATGGTTGGGGGTCACTACAACATGAAGAACTGTATTAAAGGGTCGCAGCATTAGAAAGGTTGAGAACCACTCCTCTAAGGTGTCCTTTCATTGTCATTAACATGCAGTTTTTGAAAGCCTATTGTGGTGAAGACTGGGCACCTAACCTACTTTTGCCTTCCTTATGTAAGCAGCTAAGCTTATTTCTTAGTATCCCTTGTAGTTGAGGCTACATGACAGAGTTCTCGCCAGTGGAATGTGAGTGGAAGTTGAGTGTGCCCCTTCCAGGCCTGGACCATGAAGACTCCACACTTGTTCCTCCCCAAGTTTCCTCTGCAGATGACAAGGCCCAAGGGGATGGTAGAGCCACAAAAAGGAAGGGCCTGGGCCCTTAAATAAGCAGGTGGAAGTGAGTCGCTTCTCGCCTGAATTGTTAATCTATAAGAAACAATCTTCTTGTTTTCCTCTGCTTGGTACCACAATGTAGCCACCCTGACTGATATTCCTGTCATCCAAACCTGAGTGCAGGTGACAGAATAATGAAGGCACATTCTGGACTAGATGGCAGACCGAAATGGGGAGGTGAGGGAGAGAGGCTGACACAGATGGGTAGATGGTAGAGGCATTCTCTGTGGCCAAAAACACCAGCAGAGGGTCGGCACTTAGGGGGATGTCATGTGTTCCATTTGGGATGGCTGAGGTTGAGGTGCCTTGGTGGTAGTTCAGTAGAAATATTTATACCTGAGTTCAGAAAATAATCTTTCCAAAGAGGTGTGGACATGTCAATAGCAATTGAAGCCAAGGTGTGATTAAATGAGTGAAGAGACAAACTGTTGCATAACCAGAAACTGAGGCCCTAAAGCATAAACTAAAGAGCCTTCAGGGCTGATATTTTGAGGAGGCACTGCTGCCTCTCAGAGAAACTGGGCATTTCTATTTTATAGGCTTTTCCACTACTGGTCTGCAGCAGTGGCCCTAAATCTGTTCCTACCCCAATGCCCAGTGCCCATATATAAAAGTGAGAATCCAACTGCAGGGGCCTGGGAATGTGAAGTTTTAAAAGCTATGAAGTGATTGTGACATGAAATCAAACATTCTGCCCTGTCCACTGTATGAAGCCTTGCGGGCTCCTGAGGAGACTGAGAGGATTAGGTCTGTATGTGAAGCACGTATTCTGTTGAGGTCTGATTCCAGAAGGGTGTTCTAGGCATCTCTGATTTGCCTTTGTTGTGCAGAGGCTGCCTCTGAGACTCAAGCTGGGCACAGGTGGCTGTCAGAAGAATGTGACTGCCCTAGCCGGTTTGGCTCAGTGGATAGAGCGTCAGCCTGGGAACTGAAAGGTCCCCGGTTTGATTCCGGTCAAGGGCACATGCCTGAGTTGCGGGCTCAGTCCCCAGTGGGGGACTTGCTGGAGGCAACCGATCCAGGATTCTCTCTCATCATGGATGTTTCTATCTCTCTCTCCCTCTCCCTTCCTCTCTGAAATCAATAAAAACATATATTAAAAAAACAACAAAAGAATGTGACCTTGGCAGCTGGGGGTCAGGGCACCAGCTGTTGGAGCTTCTTCAGAACTTCCAAATCAGTTTGAGAATTGATTTGAGACATAGTAGGGGGAAGCTCAGTAGAGGAAGAGTCTTTCCTTGGATGCTTCTATTTGTTAGTGTTGGTACTAGCTTAGCATCTCTCACATCTACTTGCTACCTGCCAGGCACTTGGCACACATTCTCGGATCCCTGCAGCAGTGCTGAGAGGCAGGTGTTGTCATCCCTGTTTGAAAGATGGAGAAGTGAGCTTCATGGGGCCTGGTGAAGGACTGATACCTCAGATGCTTTCCACCAATGAAAATTAATTTAGGGGCCCAGGAGTAAGATGACAGGACCTGGTGGGGCTGGGGTGAACTGGATGGCACCTGTCCCATCCAGCTTCTGTGGATATGTGGGTCTATGTCATCTAACAATTTTCCAAAAGTAAGTGGAAATAGAACATTTTTTTAGAAATATTATACTTCATAAATGTTGGTAAATAATTTCTTAAGATGTTGAAAATGCTGTGCAGGGTAAGCAAGCACATCTGAGCCAGATTTGGCCCATAAGGAACAAGTTAGTAACCCTAGGTCAAGAGATCTTTTATTCATTTTGCAGGTATTGGGGTGCCCTGGAGGTGATAGGGTCAAGGGGACAGACCTAATGCAGGAACTCATGGTTGGTATCAATATTGTGTGGTCCCTACTCTGAGAAGGACACTTCCTTGGGACATCACAGGCCACTTCCTGGAGGAAGCAGAAGTCTAATGGATGTTGTCTTAGTCAGCTAGGGTTGTTGTAGCTGGGTAGCATACAACAACAGAAATTTATAGTTTAGAGGTCAAAAGTCCAAAAATAAGGTGATTCAGGGCCACAGTTCTTCTGCAGGCTCTGGTGGGGAACCTCTCTCTTAGCTTTTGGTGTGGCTGGCAATCCTTGCTGTTTGTTGCTGCTATGGATTAAAAAATCATATATTGAGTCCCAGCTGGTTTGGATAGAGTGTCGGTCTGTAGACTGAAGAGTCCTGGCTTAGATTCCAGTTAAGTGCACATGCCTGGGTTATAGGCTCGATCCCCTGTAGGGGACATGCAGGAGACAGCCAATCAGTGATTCTCTCTCATCATTGATGTTTCTATCTGTCTCTCCTTCCCTTCCTCTCTGAAAATCAGTAAAACTATATTTAAAAAAAAAAATCACATGTTGAAACCCAATCTCCAAGGTAATGAATGGTGTTTGGAAGTCAGGCCTTTGGGAGGCAGTTAAGTTTAGATGTGATCATGGGGGTAGGGCCTCATGTTGGGATTAGTGACTTTATAAGAGGAGACCAGAACCTAACTGGCTTGGCTTGGTGGATAGAGTGTTGGCTTTCGGACTGAAGGGTCCCAGGTTCGATTCTAGTCAAGGGCATGTATATCCCTAATGGGGCATGTGCAGGAGGCAGCTGATCGATGTTTCTCTCTCATCGATGTTTCTGACTTTCTATTCCTCTCCCTTCCTCTCTGTAAAAAAAAAATCAATAACATATATTTAAAAAAAAAGAAAAAAGAAAAAAGAAGATACCAGAGAGAGCTCCCTTCTCTTTCCTGTCAGGTGAGGACACAGTGAAAAGATGGCCATATACAAACTAGGAAACAGGTTCTCACCAGACACCAGATCTGCCAGTGCCTTGATCTTGGACTTCCCAGCTTCTAGAACTGTGAGGAAAATAAATGTTTGTTGTTTAAGTTACCTGATCTGTGGTAATCTGTACTAGTAGCCCGAATTGACCAAGACATGTGGACACATCACTCCACTCTTTGCCTCTGTCATTACATGTCATTTTCCTTGTGTATGGCTATGGGTATCTTTTCTTATTATAAGGCACCAGTTTAAAGGCCCACCAACTCCATTTTGACCGCATCTTAACTTGATTACATCTGCAAAGATCCTGTTTCCAAATAAGGTCACATGCATAGGTACCAAGGGTTAGGACTTGAACATATTTTTGGATGGGACACAATTCAATCCACTCATATATGCAGAGTAGGCCCAGAAGTGACGCTTCCCCTTTGACCACATAGCTAGGAGGTATTTGGGCGGGGCATGAACTTCTGTAACCCCTAACTGGCTCTCTCACCCCACCCATATTCAGGGTTAAGATTTCATCCTCAGAGTGATGGGAAGCCAGCCGGGGTTTTCACACAGTGTGACAAGATCTGACTTGCGTTTTGAAAAGTTTCTTCCGGCTGGAGCCAGAGTTAGCCCTGAAGTGGAGGAGCTGGAGCTCAGTGGTCAGTGGCTTGTGTGGGAGTTGGCTACTGCAGTCACGTCGTATTTGTAGTTAACTCCTGCAATTTCCACTTTGCAGGCTCAGCCACACACACACACACACACACACACACACACACACAAGATTGTGAGAAAACTTAATTCATGTAATTTTAAAAACTTTGAAAATGCATTTTGTGCCTGTCCTCTTTATTCTAGACTGGTGATTGTACACATTTTTATTCATATATTGCCTGACAGCCTGAGCTCCTTGTTGATTTGAGAATCTCACTGTCATGGAAGAAGCCCTCTACTCTAGTTCTGTAGCTGGGACCCAATAATAAGAGTGGAGATCCTTATACCAAAGGGACTTTCTGGTGCTTCCAACATTCCAGTTATCTGCCTCTGTCAGAGATACCCTTGGATGCAATATAAAAGCATTCTGGGTGAAGACTAACCCCCAGTTCTTTAGTTTGTAAAGTATTTTCTAAGCCATTTCTTCTTTTGAGCAGCAGAATTAAAGCTGACACAAGATCTAATTCAGACCAAGGAACTCAGGAGCTCAAAGGCTCCTTGGCCTACAGTAGCCTGGAGCCCTGGAACAATATGGAGTTGGAAATGCTGGCTTTGTGGCCACAGTTTTAGATGTGTGATTTCAGTGAATTATGGATAAGTACACACAAGATTAATTTGAATCTCCAATAAAGCCATGTTGGTGAAAACATTTTGCAAACTTTGAAGCATGGTCTGAATGTTATCCTTAGATTTGACATGTTGAAAGTGTTTCCCAGGTTGTGCTAAGAGAAACCAGGTGGACAAGGGCAGATTAAGTTAATTTGTGTTCCCAATAAAATGTGGCTGCATTTAGACTATTTGAACTTAATCACCCGAATTATCTTCATTGCTTGGGTAGCTGCACCCATCATCTCCTGTGAGTCACATCCCTGGTCCTTATGTCTGTGGGTGGTTGAGGGCTTAGGTGGAGATGGCGTGGCGAGTTTGTTCTGATTTCACTGCAAGCCAGATCGGTATACGTCCAAGGTTTTATGGGGATATGTGAATTCCCAGTTATGGAACCTAGTCTGAAGTGGTCAGGTGGACCTTGGGGTGAACCAGAGGGCGTTTGCTCATCTGGGGGTGGATGCCCAGCTCTAGTTGATTGATACCTTGGGGGGGAAGGTGCTGTGTGGCCAAGTCTTGATTTTCTGAAGTTGATTATTTTTTCCAAGTGTAAAATTGTCACATTTTTTCATTCTCATGGCAACTACTCATTGGCTGGCTGGACTGGGGAGTAAACCACGGCCCCAGGCTTTGGGCTTCAGTGTTCTCATTTATAAACCGAGGGTGGCCCCGCCTTTCACAGGGCTGTAAGGAGATCAGCTCAGAAAATAGAAGGCCTCGAGCCCGGCACCCCGGACCCGCTGCAGGGATCCAGCCGGTGAATGTCAGCTACCTGTGCTGTTGGTAACCCCCAGGCTTCAGAGGTTGTGACCTTGGTCCATTTGGGACCCTTATGATTACAAGGACTCACAGGATGATGCCGGCCTTTTAAGTTTGGTTGTCAAGGAGACCATATTAAGGGTTTTTATATATTAGAAAAAGAGAACTAACGACCCCATCCCCCGACATCATGCTTTTGAAAATGTTGTTGTTTTTTAATTTCAGCAAAAGTTAATTTAAATGAAAAACTTTAATCAGAAGTATAAGTGCGATGCTAATCGTCAAGGTGGTGTTGGGCGCCCTGCTTGGGCAGCACCATGGTTCTAGTTTCTCTCGCCGCCGCCCCGGCAGCATGGCAGGCGGCGGATCCCTGCAGGACTCCTCCCCACACCGCGTCGCCCTCCTGCGGGAGCCGGCCAAGGGCGGGAGCGCAGGGTTTGAGGGCACCAAGGTCAAGGGGAGGGCGATCGGCGTCGCAGTCCCGCCGAGCCGAGGCCCTTGGGGGACCCTACGCGCCCAAGCTCGGCGGCCCGGATGTCCTGCCACTTCTAGCCGGGGCATCTTGGTTTGCGAGACTTGCTCGAACCTACTTCCCTCTTTGGGGGAATGGAGTGGCCGAGACTGTCAGCGCTGGGATTGGGGCCGCCGCGAGGAGAGAGACTGCGGCCTAACAGGGCGGAAGGTACGTCTGGGGCCTCTCAGCCTCGGGCTGGAACGTCGTTCCATCAGGCAACGCTCCGCAGGGCCCAGGCTCGCGCGGGTTCTAAAATGAGGACAAAGCCCGCCCGGATCTAGCGTGCGCGCGCGGCGTGGCCAATAGGACGCCGGCGCTGGGTTGAGTGACGGACGGCCACAGCCAGTGAGCATGCCTCTTGTTGCGAGGTGGGCGCCCCGGCTCCGGCATTATAAAGAGCGCCACGAGTCGGCATTGTCAGGCGGCGGTACTGTGCGGGCCTAGCCGAGTCTTTCGGGCGGTGGGTTCTGTGCAGCGGTGGTCGAGGAGGAGCGCACGAAGTGGCGGCAGCTCTGTTGGAGGAGGGAGGGGAGGCCGGGCAGTGCGAGCTTGAGCGCGGCGGAGCCTCGCGGCACCTTCCCGGCGGGTGGGGACGAGCGGGCCTCGCGGCGTCACCGGCGGCGAGGTGAGCGGCCGGGCCGCGGGCTGCGGGGGGCAGGCGGCGGGAGCCGCGCGAGCCTGACGTGCTGTGGCCGCTCGTTGCAGGAGCCGCCGCGCCCCGGTCTAATGTCGGAAGTCGGTGAGGAGCAGCTCATGGAGACGACGGGCGCCACCGAGAACGGGCACGAGGCCGCTCCCGAAAGCGAGTCGTCGGCCGGGCCGGGCAGCGGAGCCGCGGCGAGCGCTGGAGGCGGGAGCGCGGCACCTCCGGCCAGCAACCAGAACGGCGCCGAGGGCGACAAGATCAATGCCAGCAAGGAAGAGGAGGACGCGGGGTAGGTGCGGCCGGGGCCGGCGGGACGCCGCCTTTGTTCCGGGGCCGCCTTTTGTTGGCGCCACGCGGCGGGGGGAGGGGCGGGCGGGCGGGCGGCTCGGGCAGCGGACTTGTGCTCCGCGCCTCCCCGCTTTGCCGCCGCTCGCGCTCGAGTTTGTAGGAGTTTGTTGGGTCGATTTTGGCGCCGCCCCGGGGCCTCTCGCGCGGCGCCGGGGACGGGCCGGGCGCCCGGAAGGGGAGTGCACCGGGACCTCGGGCGGAGCGGGGCCGGGCCGCGCGGGGCGGGTGGGCGGGGTCGGCGCGTGCCTGGGCCGTGCGCTCCCCCCGCCGCCTCCTGCCGGGGGCGGGGTTACGGCCCGGCACCCGGAAGCTGCTAGTTCCTTGAGAGCGAATTTTCGGACGTGGCGGAGAATGGCGGAGACGGTAGCCTTTTGATGCATGGTTGTTACACAAATTTGCTTTCAGTTGTGAGTGCTCAGAGCCCGTACCCCTGGCCAGGTTGTCCTTCCTCCCCTCGCCCAGTCGGGTTGCTGTCTCCTGAAACTTGGTTGGAGTCAAGGTTGAGTTTGGGAGGGTAGTAAGGATTTGACATCTTCCAAAGATAGAGCCCTTAGGGGCTCAAGGGATAGTCTTGTTCAGACTGTGGCTTTATTTCTGATCTTAGTGAAAGCTTTGCTGGGACCAGTCCTAAAATCACAGCTTTCTTGTAAGATTTGTTGCTATGTGTCTCACCCTACCATTTCAGAAAAATGTTTGTTGGTCACCTGAGCTGGGATACCAGCAAAAAGGACCTAAAGGATTATTTTACCAAATTTGGAGAGGTCGTTGACTGTACAATAAAAATGGATCCCAACACTGGCCGGTCAAGAGGATTTGGGTTTATTCTCTTCAAAGATGCTGCTAGTGTGGAGAAGGTAAGCTGGGTACTTTATATAAGCAGTAAATTCTAAGGACACTAATCTTGGAGCATGATTAGCTTGTGTGTTCTGCACATGGTTGAGTGCTTTGGGAAAAGCAGCTCTTTGTTCCTTTTTTTGAAAAAAGGCTTACTAGGGTAGTGAGTGGGCTGGAGTGGTATAGGAAGATGATAGTGGACATGTATTGCCTTCCTCTGCCTATATTGGACTTTGCAAACGCTACTTGAGGACTGGAGAAGAGTCCAAGGTTGTTATGAGATAGGCATTATTTTAGCTTCATTTTACAGAAAACAAGCCAAGGTTCAGAAGTTTCAGTAGAAAAATCTCACACAGGTGGCTAAGTGTGGTGGAGTAAGGATTCTGACCTTAAGCAGTCCAGTTTCCTTCAGTCACTGCTGCTTTGCTTCTGGAGATAGGCCTTAAACTGCCGAGGTAGGAAGAAGGGTGTATAGGATAACATGGGAAAAGTCAGGGCGGTGAGGACTGATTTACAGGTAAACCAGCTGTACTTGACACATGATGGCTGGGTTGGAAAGTCAGGTTAGGATTAGAGTTTGGAGGGGATGAAACATTTTGTGTACCTGTGTTGGGGTTCCATGGCTCAAAAGAGAAGAGCACTGTATAGAGTTGTGTTGCTGAGTTAGAACCCAGCTTCCTTCTGTCGGAACAGGTCCTCGACCAGAAGGAGCATAGGCTGGATGGCCGTGTAATTGATCCCAAAAAGGCTATGGCCATGAAGAAGGAGCCTGTAAAGAAAATTTTTGTGGGGGGTCTGAATCCTGAAGCCACTGAGGAGAAAATCAGAGAGTACTTTGGCGAGTTTGGGGAGGTGAGTGGCCTGCCATCTGCCCTGAGGTGGCCTTCCTGGTCCTTGACAGCCTTGGCTGTTGGGAGGAGCTCTCGTCAGCGAGGCTGCTTTATGGACCTTTTCTCCATCCAGTTCCCTGTGAGCCCTGGGGAGGTACTGGTTCTGAGCTTTTGCCTGTGTTTACAGATCGAGGCCATTGATCTTCCAATGGATCCAAAGTCAAACAAAAGACGAGGTTTTGTTTTCATCACCTTTAAAGAAGAGGAAGAACCTGTGAAGAAGGTTCTAGAGAAAAAGTTCCATACCATCAGTGGAAGTAAGGTAAAGTTATATGTGTCTAGCTTCTTGTGGAGAGAGGTCTGCCCCTTGCAGATGTGGCTTAGGGGTTGGGCTCCTCCAAGGGCTCTCCAGGGTAGTGAGATCTCATGTTTTTCTGCAGGTCTGTAGCCCTGATTGGGGGGCAGATGTTCCTGGCCTTCAAGGAGCTCTTAGCCTGGCAGTAAAAACAGTTCCATGCTGAGTAGTCTCTTTAAAGCTAGAGATTAAGATGTTCTGAATCTAAAGTCTATGATCTGCACTTCTCAGATTTTAGAACTTCTGTCATTCACTGATTTCTTTCCCTGGCAGTGAAGTCCTGCTTACTATAGAAACCGCTGCAGAGCTTTTCTCCTATTTTATTGCTGCCAAAACCAAATCTTTATTCTTCTCCATCCCTTTTGGACACTGGTTTAGTCAAATCATCCCAGCAAGATCCTTCCCCAAGAGCCCCCGGGGTCCTGGCTCATATTTATACCCAGGGCCAGTTTGCCTTCAAATGAAGAGTGAGAAAGATAGCTATTACCCCTGAACTTTGGTCTAGAGAGAGAGTAGTGTGGCTTTAAGTATTCTCCAGGTGACAGTTGTGTGTTGAGGGTATGACAGGGTGTGATAGGCTCTATCTGTGCTGGAGTGGCAGGCAGATAAAAGTTGGAGAGGTAGGGTGGGGCTTGTGAAAACTTCAGAACTCCTGGCTGGGAATTTGGAAAGATTGGATTGGACTCTTAAATTTCATGTAAAATGAGATTGGCTTCTAGGTGACATTTAGATAAGACCATCCATTAGTTAGCCCAGTGGATAGGATATAGACAGGCTTTTTTTTCTTTTTTTCTTTTTTTTCCTATAATGGAAAATGTGCAGGAAGAGCGTATATGGCAGCACTAGTCACTGCTGGCAGTGGGTCTTGAAATACTGTATTTAGTTGTATATTCAGTAGGGTAGAAAACATCAGATTGTATCACTGGTGGACACAGAACATCAATTGGTTGCCTCCTCCAAACGCCACCAGGGATTGAGCCAGCAATTTGGGCATGTGCTTGGACCAGGAATCAACCAGCAACCCTTCAGTGCACAGGACAATAATCCTACCAACTGAGCCACACCCGCCAGGATTTTATTTTTATTTTGTTCCTTTTCAGTGTACTTTTAAAAACACACTTCTGATTTATTTCAGCAGGAGCACTGGAAGGTCCCTGACCCTACCTCTACCCACAATGGGCAGGTTTTTGAGCTAAGCAGAAACTTGACTTGGCTCTGGGGGACATACATAGGGCTTTTGGCCCATCCCAACTACAGACCAGTGATTGTGGGAGGGGTAGCAGTAGCAGTCTGGCTTTAGGCAAGTTCTGCCCTGAGCCTCAGTGGCTTTCTTCCTCTGTAAGTTGGAAGTCAGGGTCACCACTATACATTTGAGTGGGATGCTTCATTTTTCCCCCCTGTAAAAAAGTAAAATTAAGTCAGAAAGTGTACATTATTCTCTGGCTCTCATCGGGGAAGCCTTCTCTGACCTCCTTGTCTGGTAGGACCAAGGTGGCAATAGACCTGACAGTTGGTATGTTTTGGCTACACTGAGCTGGCATTGGCTTTGCTGTACCTCTCCTCCCAATCGTTAAACATGGAGCTGTCCCTAACCCTGGGTTTGTATCCATATGATACATGTAGTCTTGGGGAAGGTTTGAGCCAAAATGGCTCTAATGTGGATCTTGGTTGTGTCGGTTTTAGTTATGGTTCTCAGCTTCTAGCCCGAATGTGGTTTCACAGCCTATCATATTTTATTATTGAGAAGATGGACCAAGTCCAAATGCTTGTAAATGAAGGTTGTTGTGCAGTCTCTCCCCAGAACTTGTCCCAGTGGCCTGACTTCCTGTCCTCTTGACTTGTAGTGTGAAATCAAGGTGGCTCTGCCCAGAAAAGTCTATCAACAGCAGCAGTATGGCTCAGGGGGCCGTGGAAACCGCAACAGAGGGAACCGAGGCAGTGGTGGTGGTGGTGGAAGTGGAGGAGGTGAGTGGAACATGGATGAATATGGGTCTGGTTTCCCTGCCTGCATGGAGCTTCCATGCCTGTCTTGTGGGGGCTTACTCTGGTCTCTGGTGTGGCAGGGTGGGCAGGGACAGGAATGGCTCTCCTGGGTCTGGGCTATGCTGCTGCTGGTTGAAGTGGAAGAGCCTTTATTTCCCATGTGGTCTGGGGCCCGAGGGCAGCGGAAGATTTGTATTGTACTTTTCGGGGTAGGGGTGAGGGGCCTGATGGGCTTCTGTGGCTGTCCTGAGTCTTGGTCCACCATGGGTGGGTGGGCAGAAGGTAGGGCAGGGCTGTGCCAGGCGCTTTACCTCCTTCTGCCCTAGGCCCTCTGACTCCAAAGCCTGAACTCTATATCTTTTTTAAGGCCAAGCTGCCAGAGAGGGTTTCTTTCCCTTTGGGTAATCAGAGGGTAATTTGAGTGAGAATGAGTTCCTGCCTCTTTGGCCCTAGGAGAAGTTAGGTTCCGTTCTGTCTTCCTCCTGCAGCTTGGGTCTAAGTGCAGGGTCAGGTTAGGGCCCTGTTATACCAGGACAGCAGCCCCTTCCTTGGCTTCTACTTCTGAGTTGCCATAGTAACCCCGCCACCCAAAGGGCAGGATTTCCTCCATCCTAGCTCCTGCGTGTGCTAAATGGTCCATGGGCCCCTGTGCCCTGCTCCCCCCACAGGTCAGAGTCAGAGTTGGAATCAGGGCTACGGCAACTACTGGAACCAGGGCTACGGCTACCAGCAGGGCTACGGGCCCGGCTATGGCGGCTACGACTACTCGCCCTATGGCTATTACGGCTACGGCCCCGGCTACGACTACAGTAAGTAGGAGAGAGGGCGGCCCCATCCAGTCACCCACCTGGGAGGCAGGACAGAAAGTACAGGGGTCACTGGCAGCAGGGGCTTTTGGAGTCAGACAGGCTGGGCTTTGTAGCCTGCCCCAGGGGTGTTGGCTCTGGTGAGGATTTGAGCCAAGCGCCTGGCACAGGAATAAATGTTGAATAAATCTAGCTGCTATCATTGTTGTTCTTGTCCCTAGGTCAGGGTAGTACGAATTACGGGAAGAGCCAGCGACGTGGTGGCCATCAGAATAACTACAAGCCATACTGAGGCTTCGGCAAGAGTGCCCGTCTGACCGCACACGCTTTGTTTGGATATTGAGTGAACACAAACAATTATGTACCAAATTTAACTTGGCATACTTTCTATGGCCTGTCCCATGTGCATCTTATTTAAAATTTCCCCCCTGGAAATCACTCTCTTGTTTACTATTTCCAGAGCTCTAGTTGTTTTAGGCAGCGTGTGGTGTCTCAGAGGCCAGAGCGGCTTTGTGGGCTGATTTTATTACCGGGTTACCCAGAACCAGGTGGGAGGGTCTGTTTCCTGCTGCCGCTCTGCATCCTGGACCTGTGGACCCTGGTTGTAAAAAGTATCTTAGGAAACCAGTGTCACCTTTTTTCACCTTTTAATTTTATATTATTTGTGTCATACATTTCCTGTAATGGAAGTGTTAATTTTACTGTACTTTTTGGTACCTTTTGGGAATCTAATGTATTGTAAGGTATTTTACACGTGTCCTGATTTTGCCACGACCTGGATATTGAAGCTATCCAAGCTTTTGAAATAAAAATGTAAAAACCCCCAAGCCTGGGTGAGTGTGGGATATGCGGTGCATAGGACTTGGGCCCTTTAAAGGAAGGAAATGGCTGGAGGTTTAAGGCAGCTGTTCATGGGGGTAAAAATTGTGCAGCAGGATTCTGAGACACTTTAGAACACCTTTCTTAAAACAGGGTTCTGTCTTCCAGGACAGTGAACCTACAATCAAGGATGCCCCCTCCTGGCTGAAATGTAATAGCCTACTCTGGCAGCACCTATTTGCTGCTGGATTGGAGCACCTCAAGTCTGGTGGCAAGAGGAGGCAGCAGGCTGTGGGACTGGTCTAGGTGGTCGGAGCCTGAAAAAGAGTTTTGTTTCCCCTCACTCCTAGAAGGAACTGGCTGGGGAGGATGGGGCTGCTCTTGCCCTCTTGTCTCAGCCAACAAATGCAAACAGTGTTGGAGATTTTCTGGCAGGGGTGGGTAAAGAGAGCTCAAGGTAGCCAGAGCCTCCCAATGTTGGAAGTATCCTATGGGAAGGGGATATCACTTGAAACAAAATTTATAAAAAAAGCTTTGTTTCTTGGGGGATACAGAATGGTTCAGGAATCCAGTTGTGGCCTACTCACCTAGTAAAGGACATTACACAGCAGGGCTACCACAGGGCTGGGGCCTTAGCGTCTCACAACTTCTCACCTTTTCTTCCATGTCTGAAAAAGACCCCATAACCACCCAAACTGGTTAACCTTTGTCTTCTGCTAAAGGTCCCTCCTGCCTTCAGTGTCTAAGTTTCTTGAAGGGCAGTTTGAGTTGGGCTCACTGCAAAGGGCCACGATCCCTCCACCCTTGACTATATGTATGTGGCACCAGCCACAAGATCAATAACAATTTTCCCAAAGGAAAACACCTACCCTCAAGTTTCCGAAGACCCCAATTTAACCAGAGGCTACTCTATAGGCAAACTAAGCCAGTGCCTAACCTCATCCAGCAGATTCTATACCACCTCCCAATTGTGAGGGGGTTGGCCCTCAGCTCTGGAGTCCTAGGGGCAAAAGTGAAAGAGCCCAGAGGTGGAGGACAGGTAGGGACGGCTCTGATAGTGAAGATGTAAGACTTGACCTATTAAGGGGCCACCCCTGCCCAGAGCTTTGTACAAAACCCTTGGGGGTTGGCTCAGCTCCCACCTCCCCAGTGCTTGGGAAACTCCACCAGACACAGGCAGAAATAGTGACCTGGGCTAGTAAGATCCCCTCTCCACTTCATTCAGCTCCTGGCTTCCTGCACTGTCTAGAGGATACCTAGCGCAGCTATTGTAGCTGCTGGGTTGGGTTCTAGGGACATGGTCAGCTAGGCACTGGGCTTTACCTGTTAGGATGGCATCCAGCTTTGTCACCACATGTTTTACGTTGTCCAAGTTGAAGCACATTGGGGGCTTAAACTTCAGGACATTCTTCCCAGGGCCGTCAGTGCTTAGCAAAATGTAGTTCTCCTTCAGCCTGTAGGATAGAACATAACAGCCATGCTATACCACCAGCCCAGGGCCCTTCAGATGGTCTTTAAGGCCTTCCTATGCCTAGTTTTAGCCTTCTGGGGAGGGTTCCAGTCACACTGTTTTTGGAACCCTTCACAGGCCAGCATCTCCACTCTCTCCCCTTATCCCCCCATAGGGCACTGGTTACCCCCTTGCAAAACTCGATTCCCAACCTTTGTGCCCTGGTGTTAATGGCCCATTATGGACCTGGCCCTGAGAAGGGGCATAGCCTTATCTGCTCTTGGAGTTCCAGTCTAGTCCCTGCATTTTCCACTTTATGGTTTGTATAGTGTATATGGCTTGCTTTGTATATGTATGGAAAATATCCAACATTACAAAGTGGTACAATGAATGCCATCCCCTTATCTAGTTTCAGTAACTTCTTATCCCTGCACACAAGTAATCTTGTAATTTCCAGACAGTTCTTGTCAGTTTAATTTCCAGTTCTTTTTTTAGGAGGATCACTTTACCATACTTATCATTGGTACAAGAGTCATTTTTAATATTTCACATTTATACTTTTAACCTAGGAAGGTGCCCTGGCCAGTTAGCTTAGTTGATAAGAGCATTATCCTGACATGCCAAGGTTGTGGATTTGATCCTAGTTAGGGCACATAAAGGAACCAGCAAGTGAAGGCACAAAAAGAACAATAAACCAATGTGTTCTCTTAATGCCCCTCCCCCTACCCCCTATCCCCCAAAAAGAAAATCCCACATAGGAAGGTATTTTGGCTAAAATGAGAGGGTCTGACGTGATTGTATTTATATTCTGACCTCCACTCCCATTTAAAAATAATTTTTATTGGTTTCAGAAGAAGGGAGAAGAGAGTAGATAGAAATGATGAGGGAATCATTGATCAGCTGCCTCCTGTAACCCCCCACCAGTGATTGAGCCTATAACCCAGGCATGTGTACTGACAGGGAATCAAACTGATCTGGCACAAGTTGATGCTCGACCATTGAGGTACACCAGACAAGTTCCACTTCCATTTTTTTAAATTTATATTCAGTCTTGTCAGGAGCCATGGTGTTCCAGACTATGGCTTTAGCTTGTTTGGCTCAGTGGACAGAATATTGACTTGTGGATCAAAGGGTCCCAGGTCTAATTCCAGTCAAAGGCACATGCCCAGGTTGTGGGCTTGATCCCCAGTAGGTGGTGTGCAGGAGGCAACCAATGATTCTCAATATCGATGTTTCTCTCCCTTTCCGAAGTCAATAAAAATGTATTAAGAGCATAAAGTCTGGACTTTGAATTCAGCTCCATCACCTACTAGAAGTGAAACACCTATTCTTGATACCACTCTCCTAGCTGAACTGGAGAAATCACAAATGGCTATGAGATTGAGGAAATTAGGCTTGGCCTCAGATCTGATTCCTTCCAATGGGCCATGTTGGATTCCTGAGCTGAGACAGGTCGGGTGGGGCGAGTGGGTAGATGTGTCTGACCAACAGAGAAGGTAGGAACTGAATAGTCACTTAGAATATGTCAGTCTCAAAAAAAAAAAAAAAACCTCATGGAAATATATTTTATTTTTTACAGAGAGGAAGGGAGAGGGATAGAGAGCTGGAAACCTTGATCAGCTGCCTCGTGCACACCCCCTACTGGGGATGTGCCTACAACCAAGGTCCATGCCCTTGACTAGAATCGAATCTGGGACCTTTCAGTCCGCAGGCTGACACTATCCACTGAGCCAAATCGGTTTTGGCGGGAAATATTATTTTTCTTACATTCTGTTTTATGTGAATTCCAAACACAGAATGATACACATTTCCTAAGGATTTCTTGAGGTGGGGGAAAGGATAGGCATGAGGAATGGAGATAAAAGGGAAGAAAGGTGCTGAGGCTGAAGTCTTACCTAGATTCAAGTGAAAAATGAACCAATTTGGGCAAGGGGCTTCCAAGTCCAGAGATGAAGCACCATCTAGACATACCCACCCAGACAAGGAGGAGTCCTGTCCATCCCCTGTCCCTGGTGTGGCCCTGGAGAAGCTCTGCAAAGGCAACTAGTTTGAAATACCTGGATACCAAATAGTCAGCTTCTTCGGTGGCTGGCGTCCTTGTGGCCTCATCTTTGATCAAATCCACACCAATAAAAAGCCCGATGCCCCTGGAGCAGAAGGTGACATTTCAGGAGTTCAGGCCTGAGGGACCATGGGCCTTACCCTTGCCCTGTGCTTGGGTCTCAGCCAAGCACCTTTGGAAAGTCCACCAGGGCTTGTATCTCTGGAGACAGTCACAGGAACTGGTGTCGGTGAAGGTGGTGTGTGTAGGAAGTAATTGCAATGTGTGTGGGGGGGGCCCTCACTTTTGATAGGAAAGAAGGTGGTGATGGTGGGGGTAGTGTGGCAGGGGGATGGGGGGAATCAGCTACTTGATCCTGGCTTTCCCCCTCCCTAGAAGTGCCAATCCAGACAACAGCCCCTCTCAGTGCTTCAGTTCTTCCCCTGTGGAGTGGAAAGTAGACTCCCACCATCCTAGGTGGTTAGGAAGTGAAAGAAGAAATGACTAGGCCTCTTGCAGGTTCTTGGTTCGTGGGTAGTGACTGTTGCCCCAAGCCTCACCTGATGTCTCCGATGATAGGATGCTTGGCCTTCTGCTGCCTGAGGAGCTCCATCAGGAAGCTGCCCACACAGGTAGCGTGAGCCTGCAGCTGTTCCTTCTCTAAGACATCCAGGACGGCCAGCCCCACTGCACAGGACACTGGGCTGCCCCCAAACTGAGCCAGGGGCAAAGGGCATGTCAGATGTCCAGCAGAGGAAGGGGCAGGGAGGGGGAGAAGGAGAGGCATTAATGATCAGAGAGAATCACTGTGTCGGCTGCCTCCTGCAGGGATTGAGCCCACAAACCTGGGCATGTGCCCTGACCAGGAATCAAACCATGACCTGCTTCATAGGTCTGTGCTCAACCAGTGAGCCACACCTGTCTGGGTGTAATTTTCCTTGGTTCCCTCTTTACGGCCAAAGGCATAAAAGCTGCAAAATGCTATTCTTTGAAGCACTTTTCTCATTCTATTGAGATCTTGCTTTCAGGTGTATCCTCTGGCTCAAATATTTCCCTCTGTTATTTTTTCAATTACAGTTGACATTAATTAGTCTAAGATGACATTAAATATTTTAAAATGGTGGTTAGATAATTTTTTTGTTTTTAAGCCTCACTGGAGGATATTTTTTCCATTGTCTTTTATTTTTAAATAAGTTTTTATTTACTTCAGAGAGAGGAAGGGAGAGGGAGAAATAGCAATGACAAGAGAGAATCATTGATCAGCTGCCTCCTGCATGCACCCTACTGGGATCAAGCCCACAACTGGGCATGTGCCTACAACCACTGAGTCACACAGGGTGGGCTCCATGGAAGGAAAGGGGGAGGGAGAGAAACATCAATGTGAGAGAGCCACATCAACTGGTTGCCTCCTGAAGGTATCCTACCTGCAACCTAGATACGTGCCCTTAATGGGAATAGAACCAGAGACCCTGTGGTTATCAGGCCAACAATCTAACCACTGAGCTACGCTGGCCAGGGCTGACATAATTTTGGCTCAATTAAGAAAATATATTTTTATTGATTTCAGAGAGGAAGAGAGAGAGAGAGAAACATTGATAGTGAGAGAATTGTGAATGGCTGCCTCCTGCAAGCCCCACCCTGGGGATCAAGTCCATAACCCAGGACTGGCTCAGTTTTTACAAAAATTGTCTACATTCTTTTGTTGTTAATCCTCACCCTAGGATATTTTTTCCATTGATTTTTTTTAAAAGAGTGTGGAAAGGAAGGAGGGGGGGGGAGACAGAAGCATCTATGTGAGAGAGACACATTGACTGGTTGCCACCCGCATGCACCAACTGGTGCGGGGGATGGAGCCTGCAATGGAGGTACGTGCTCTTGACTAGAATCAAACCTGAGACCCTTCGGTTTGCAGACTGGCCTCTAACCACTAAGCCAAACTGGCTAGGGCAGATTCAGATGTTCTTACATCAATGTGTCTGTTGTTTTGACCAGAACATTATGCTGTAGTTCAATATGATTTGACAAATGTATAAAATTAGAACCTTCACCACAATGAGGACACAACACATTTCCATAATTTTCCAGAGTTACTTATATCCCCTCCACTACTAGCCTGGGCCACGGACCTGATTTCTATCATTACAGTTTTGCCTTTTCCAGAATGTCATATAAATGGAGTCACAGAATATGAGCCCCCTTTGTGCCTTGTTGCTTCTGCTCAAAGTGTTTTTAAAATTTATCCATTTTGTTGTGTATTAGTAGTTTGTTCATTTTGTTGTTGCATAGTATTCCATTGTATGGACATACCACAATTTGTTTATTCAATCTGTAGATGAACCCTTGGGTTATTTTGATTTTTTACTATTAAGAATAAAACTATAACAAGTTCTTTTGTAAACATACATTCTCATTTCTCTTGGGTAAATACTAGATTGCTGGATGATATGATAAATGTATAGTTGATTTTATAAAAAACTGAAAGTTGTCCAAAGTAGTGGATCATTACTTTCATGGACTTACGAAATTCCAGTAGTTACACTTCTTAAAAACATTTGGAATTGTCAGTCCTTTTTATTTTTTTTTATTTTTTATGTCTTTAAATTGATTTTGGAGAGAGAGAGGGAGAAAGAAACATCAATCCGCAGCCTACTGAATGCCCCTCACTGGGGTTTGAGTCCACAACCAGGCATGTGTCCTGACCCAGAATTAAACTGACAAACCTCCTGGTGCATGGGGTGATGCCCATGCAACTCAGTCACCCTGGCCAGGCTTGTCAGTCGTTTTAGTCTTTTTGTAGCCATTCTAATGGGTGTGTAGGATATCCTGTAGATTTTCTTGGAAATTTGTATGCAGAGCTCCCTATTGAGATCACAAAAAGCTACCAGGGTGATCCTGCTATGAGGCAGCTTTTTAATAGGTCGAAAACAAATTATGTGTGGAATGGACAAAGGATACATTGAGGCTACATATTGTATATTATTTAACCATGAACTTGCTAAAAGTATGTCTTTGGTGTAGGATCATGACCTGCCCAAGATGCTTGATGAGCATTCCCCAAGATCACCCCAGAGGGGCAATAGAAAGAAAATGAACAAAAGCTTTGACACAGTTCTGGAAATCTAGAAGGCCATGCATATGTGTAGGGATATGCTCATGCCCAATGCTAAATTCATGTTCAGGAAAGATCTGAAAAGTCTTGAAGCTCCAAAGGAGGAGGAAGGGAAGGCTAAGGCTGAGTTGTAAAGTGCTTGGCTGAGTGTTGAAGTATACCCTACCTACACCACAACACATCAACCTAAAAAAAAAAAAATGTGTTTTTTTTTTTTTATTGAGGGAAGAGGTTTTTTAAAAATTTTTAAAAATATATTTTATTGATTTTTTTACAGAGAGGAAGGGAGAAGGATAGAACGTCAGAAACATTGATGAGAGACATCGATCAGCCGCCTCCTGCACGCCCCTCACTGGGGACATGCCCGCAACCAAGTACATGCCCTTGACTGGAATTGAACCGGGGACCCTTCAGTCCCCAGGCCGATGCTCTATCCACTGAGCCAAACCAGTTTCGGCCACATCAACTCTTGTAAAAGGCTGAGAGACCTCTTGGTTCCAGGCATTTAAGGAGAGGTCTGCTTAATTATTAGATAATTACTAAGCTACCCAAGCAGAGGCTACAGTGACTATTCATGACAAAGAACACAGATTTACAGAATTAGTTCAAAGAAGGTATTGCCTATCTTATAGTTGCTAAGAGAGTAGATCTTAAAAATTCTTACCACACAAAAAGCAACTAACCATGTGTGGTGATGAATGTTAACTATATTTATTGTGGTTTCATTTTATAACACAGTTGACTCTTGAACAATGTAAGTTTAAACCACCTGCATGGTTTGATTCCTGGTCAGGGCACATGCCCAGGTTGCAGGCTTGACCCTCAGTTGGGGGGCATGCAGGAGGTAGCCAATCAATTATTCTCTCTCATCATTGATCCCCCCCCCAATTCCTCTCTGAAATCAATTAAAGAATATGTATATATTTTAAAAAAAGCACTGGTAAAGACATAAGTAGGCTGAAAGCAAAAGGGTGGAATAGGTGTACCACGCAAACAGTAACCAGAAGAGCTGTTGTGGCTATACTAGTAAGAGACATAAAAAAATTTTAAGATTAAAATTGTTACTAGCTGGAAATAATAAAGGGGGAACACTATAAAATATATGATTGTCTAACCACTTACTATGCACTTGAAACTATTACAAAGTAATATTGAATGTATGTAATAAACAAGCAGTGTGCCTAAATAAACTAGCAATATAAACACTTTACAATGAGAGAGAACCAAGATGGCAGCATAGGTAAATTCCTACACTGCTGCCTCTCACAATTTCAAAACTACAACTAAAAGACAGAACGGACATCATCCAGAACCATAGGAAAGCTGGTTGAGTGCAAGTTCTACAACTAGAAGGAAAGATGGGGGCTCACGGAGACACAGAGGAGCTGCAAAAAGCTGAGGTGGAGAGACGCACGCGTGGAGAGCGGGTGCCGAAGTACCTGGCTGGCTTTCTCTGGTGGGAGGGAGACGGAGACTCTCAATGGCATTGAACCCCTTATCCTACAACACTAAACCCCAGGTCCAGCCGAAACTCATATGGGAGGAGTTTGGGCTGTGAAAAGGGAGAAGTGCATGGAAATTTGGGGGAGTCGCAGGAGGGCAGGAGTCGGGCGGTGCGCATAGCACTGCGCACAGAAGACTGACTGCTGATTGTGCCGCTGGCTTTCACGAGGGAGGGAGACAAAGTATCCCAACTGAGTCATTTCTAACTCCACTAAACCCCAGATTCGGGCGAAACTCTGGGGACCCAGATTCATATGGTCCCATAGTGCAGGGGAGCTGGAGGGGCAGCAGTTTAGAGGCAGAGAGAGAGAGAGAGAGAGAGCGAGAGAGAGAGAGAGGGAGGGAGGAGGAGGGAGGGGGGAGAGTGCACACACAGGGACTGTTCCAGCGATTACCCAGTCACATGAGACTTGGGGGCCGTGGAGGGCAGGGCCGACTGGAAGGCAAGGCGGTCCATTAAGCCCTGAGACTCCACCCATCCCAAGCTCAACAGAGAGGCTTTTGCAGTTTTTCAAGTCTGGTATAAGGCTGAATCCAACACAGAAGTTCTCCTGGCATAGTGAAAATGCCGAGACAAGGGAAGGGATCACAAACAAAAGAAATGGAGGAAAACAAATGACTGGATATAGTGTTCAAAACCACGCTTATAAGGTTTTTCAAGAATATCCTAGAAAAGATGGATAAAGTTAGCAAGACCCAAGTGGAGATGAAAAAGAACCAACTAGAGATGGAAAAGGTCCAATAGAAATTAAACATACACTGACTGAAATAAAAAGTATTATACAGATACCTAACAGCAGACTAAAGGAAGGCAAGAATCAAGTAAAAAACTTGAAATATAAAGAAGCAGAAAACACTCAACTGGAAAAGCAAGAAGAGAAAAGAATCCAAAAATGTGAAGATAATGTAAGGAGCCTCTGGGACAACTTCAAGTGTTCCAACATCAGAATTGTGGGGGTACCAGAAGAAGAGAGAGAGCAAGATACTGAAAACCTATTTAAAGAAATAATGACTGAAAACTTCCCACATCTGGTAAAAGAAATAGACTTACAAGTCCAGGAAGCATACAGAATCCCATATAAAAGAAATCCAAAGAGGACTACACCAAGACACATCATAATTAAAATACCAAGAGCAAAAGACAGAGATTAAAAGCAGCAAGAGAAAAACAGTTCATTACCTACAAGGGAGCACCCATACGACTGTCAGCTGATTTCTCAACAGAAACGATGCAGGCCAGACGGGAGTGGCAAGAAATATTCAACGTGATGAATAGCAAGAACCTACAACCAAGAATATGCTATCCAGCAAAGCTGTCATTCAAAATTGAAGGGCAGATAAAGAGCTTCACAGAGAAGAAAAAGCTAAAGGAGTTCATCAACTCCAAACCAGTATTATATGAAATGCTGAAAGGTACTCTTTAAGAAGAGGAAGAAGAAAAAGGTAAAAGACAAAAAATTTTGAACAAATACATATCTATCAACAAGTGAATCTAAAAATTAAGTGAATTAAAAATTTGATCAACAGAATAAACTGGTGAATATAATAGAATCAGGAGCACAGAAAGGGAATGGACTGATAATTCTCAGGGGGAAAGGGATGAGGGGTGTCCAGGGAGAGACTGGACAAAAATCATACACCTATGGATGAGGTCAATGGGAGGGAGGTAAGGGTAGAGGGAAGGGTGGGAGCTGGGTGGAGGGGAGCTATGGAGGGGAAAAAAGAGAAACAAATGTAATAATCTAAATAATAAAGATTTAATTTTAAAAAAGCTACAAAAATCAGGACTCAAAGAGGATACATTACTACTAATCTTTGAGAAGTGATAAGGGAATAACTTTATGCCAACAAGCTGGATAACTAGGACAAATTCCTAGAAAGATAAAGAAATGATGACACTGACTTGAGAAAGAATAGAAAACCTGAACGGATGTATAGTAAGTAAGAACAATGAGTAGTAAAGTTAAATTCCTATAAAGAAGAGCCTAGAACTGGATGGCTTCATTGGTCAATTTTACCTAAATGTTTAAAGAATTACTACCAATTCTTCAGAAAAGTCTTTCAGAGAGAATGAAAGAGATCTGAACACTTCCCAGCTCATTCTTTGAGGCCAGTATTACTCTAACATCAAAACCAGACAAAGGTATTTCAAGAAAAGTACAGATAAATAAATATATCTTAAGAATATAACATATAACAGAAGCACTTTGGGTTCCTTAATAACTTTTAGATTGTAAAGAGATTCTTAGACCAAAAGTTTGAGAACCACAGCACCATTATTCAGTTCAAGGTTTTTCAAATTTTATTGACTTCTAAGGACACTGAAGGTAAAGATCATGTTTTGTGTTATGCTTACTATTTTGATAGTTATTCTGTGAACTGTGTTGAGATGAGCTGGTATGTGGTTGTTCTACATGTCCTTAAGAAAAATGTGTGTTCTCTAAATGTTTGCAGAACTCTGTAAATGTTTCTTTAAAATAAATTACTTTTTATTGATTTCAGAGAGGACAGGAGAGAAAGATAGAAATAATAATCATTGATGTTTGCCTCCTGCACATGGATTGCCTGCCTCCTGCACACCTCCTAATGGGGACTGAGCCCAAAACCTGGACATATGCCCTGATAGGGAATCAAACCAGCCATCTCTTGGTGCAGGGGACATTCAACCAACTGAGCCACATGAGCCAGGCACTATATATTAAAATTATAGAGGCCCGGTGCACAAAATTTGTGCACGGGTAGGGTCCCTAGGCCTGGCCGGTAGTCAGGGCTAATCAGGTTCCCCACCTCCTCATCGTCCTTCCCTCATCGTCCCAGTGCTGCTGCTGCTGGCCCATTATGTTACTCGATGCCCCCTGGTGGTTAGCACACATCATAGTGAGCAATTGAACTTTGGTTTCTTGGTTGAATTCCCAAGGGGACAATTTGCATATTAGCCTTTTATTATATAAGATTAGTGAGATACAATGTAAAAGCTGTGCTTTAAGGGAAATATACAGGCTTAAATATTTATATTAATAGAGAAAACAGCCTGGCCTGTTATGTAGTTTCAGTGGTTGAGCATCAACCAGGAAGTCATGGTTTGATTCCTTGTCAGGGCACATGCCTGGGTTGTGGGCTCAATCTCAGTGTGGGGTGTGCAGGAGGTAGATGATCAGTGATTCTTTTTTAATATATTTTATTGATTTTTTACAGAGAGGAGGGGAGAGGGATAGAGAGTTAGAAACATCGATGAAAGAGAAACATCCATCAGCTGCCTCCTGCACACCCCCTACTGGGAATGTGCCCACAACCAAGGTACATGCCCTTGACTGGAATCGAACCTGGGACCTTTCAGTCCGCAGGCCGATGCTCCATCCACTGAGCCACACCGGTTTTGGCAGTGATTCTTATTATTGCTGTTTCTATCTCTCTCTCCCTCTCCCTTCCCCTCTGAAATCAACACAAATATAATTAAAAAATATATATATATTTAAAAAAGGAAAAAAACAAAACAGTTAAGGATCCATTTTAAGAAATAAAAACAATAACAAAAACAGAACAAACCCCAAAGAAAGCAGAAGGAAAGAAAACAAAAGAAGGACTCAGAACTATTGTAAAAGTAAAGGACACATAATGATAAAGATTAAAAAAATTAAAAATGTATTAATAAGAAACATAGATCGACAATTTTGAATACTCAGATGAAAAATTCCTAAGAAAATATAACTTACCAGAACTAACCCAAGAAATAAAGTTTCAAGAGTCCTATGTCTACATTAATTAAAAAAAAGAAAGAGTCCTATGTAACTAAAGCCCTATGTAATTAAGTATGTGTCTGTATAATTATACATGCATACAAATATGCACACATAAAACCCCCAGAAATAAATAAGAAAATGCTAGTAATTCAATGAAAACGTGGACAAAAGAAAACAGGCATTTCACAGAAGAATAAGCACATGGCCAATAAACATATGAAGAGATGTTTCACATAAGTTGAAATCAGGGAATGGCATATAAAAAAATTCCCTGATTTGAAGGGCTACAACTTTATACTCTACCTGATTGGCACAAATTAAGAGGTGATGAAGAGCATGTTGACCTACAGAATCTCTTATACCTGCTTGGGGGGTGAGGGGGATGTTAACTTGTGACCTACTTTGGAAAAACAGACGTCATTGTCTCAAAATGAAGGTGAACATGATCCAGCAATCCCATTCCTAAAAACCCTCTTACACATGTATAACAGAGTTTATAAAAATAGTTCATATCAATATGCACTGTTCATAATAGCAAAAACCATGAGTGCAACTGGAAAGCACATCAACAGGATTGTACAAATAAACCAAAGTAGTGTATATAATGGAATATTATAAAGAGTCAAAACTAATGGACTTCAGTGACAAGCAATGAGAGTGACTCTTAGTAATATGTTAGATGAAAAAACACACAAATCCCTAAAGACTACATACATACAGAGAAACCAAGATGATGGCATAGGTGAACACCTAAACTGCTGCTTCGCACTATAATTTCAAAACTACAGCTAAAAGACAGATTGGACATCAGCCAGAACCACAGGAAAGCTGGCTGAGTAGAAATTCTACAATTAGAAGGAAAGAGAGGGGCTCACAGAGACTCAGAGGAGCTGCAAAAAGCTGAGTTATGGAGAAATGTGCATGGAGAGAATGGGAGGCTGAGTGCCTGGGCTTCCTCTAGCGGGAGGGAGATGGAAACTCCTGACTCCACTGGACCCTTTATGACTGAACTGAACCCGTTTCGGGTGAGACCCTGGGGTCCCAGATTCATACGGGTCTCCAGAGTGCATGGAAACTCAGGGGAGCCGTGAAAGACAGAGATCCTTGCAGAGAGGACTGACTTCTAAGTGTACTGCTGGCTTTCTCTAGTGGGAGGAAGATGGAACCTCCCGACTGCACTGAACTCCAGTTCTGACTGCACTGAATCCCAGTTTTGGGCGAGACCCTGGGGACCCAGACCCATATGGATTCCTGGAGTGCACAGAAACTCAGGGGAGCCACGAAAGGCAGAGGTTTGGAGGTGCGCGAGCATGAGTGTGCAGAGAGGACTGCAGAAATTATTGAGGGACACTGATACCCAGGAGCCTCATAGGACAGGGCTGACAGAAGCCAAGGCTATCTGTTCAGCCCTGAGACTCTGCCCCATCCAACCCCAGCAGAAGCCTGGAGGTCAATTCCCCCCAGTGATACCAACAACAATCAAGACTTAACTACAATAAGGCTGTACACACAGTCCACAGAGGGGTGCACCAAGAATGTCCACCTCAGATAATGGGGGAGGTGGAGCTACGGGGCCATATAGGACACCTAGCACACAAAGCTACTCTACCAACTCAAGGAAGCAGCGAAAATGCGGAGACAAAGACATATATCACAAATGAAAGAAATGGAGGAAAACAAATGACTGGCTATAGAGTTCAAAACCACAGTTATAAGGTTTTTCAAGAATGTCCTAGAAAAGATGGATAAATTTAGCAAGACCCAAGAGGAGATGAAAAAGGACCAACTAGAAATTAAACATACACTGACTGAAATAAAAAATATTATACAGAGACCTAACAGCAGACTAGAGGAACACAAGAATCAAATCAAAGATTTCAAATACAAAGAAGCAGAAAACACTCCATTGGAAAAGCAAAAACAAGAAAGAATCCAAAAATGTGAAGACAGTGTAAGGAGGCTCTAGGACAACTTCAAGCGTACCAACATCAGAATTATGGGGGTGCCAGAAGAAGAGAGAGAGAGCAAGATACTGAAAACCTATTTGAAGAAATAATGACTGAAAACTTCCTCCACCTGGTGAAAGAAATAGACTTACAAGACCACAAAGCGCAAAGAACCCCAAAGAAAAGGAATGCAAAGAGGACCACACCAAGACACATCATAATTAAAATGCCAAGAGCAAAAGACAAAGAAAGAATATTAAAAGCATCAAGAGAAAAACACTTAGTTATCTACAAGGGAGCACCCATACAACTGTCAGCTGATTTCTCAACAGAAACGATGCAGGCCAGACGGGAGTGGCAAGAAATATTCAAAGTGATAGCAAGAACCTACAACCAAGATTACTCTACCCAGCAAAGCTATCATTCAGAATTAAAGGGCAGATAAAGAGCTTCACAGAGAAGAAAAAGCTAAAGGAGTTCATCACCACCAAACCAGTATTATATGAAATGCTGAAAGGTACTCTTTAAGAAGAGGAAGAAGAAAAAGGTAAAGATAAAAATTGTGAACAACAAATACATGTCTATCAACAAGTGAATCTAAAAATCAAGTGAATAAAAAAATCTGATGAACAGAAAAAGCTCGTGAATATAATAGAATCAGGGGCATAGAAAGGGAGTGGACTGCCAATTCTCAGGGGGAAAGGGGTAAGAGGGGTATAGGAAGAGACTGGACAAAAATTGTACACCTATGGATGAGGATAATGGGGGGGAGGTAAGGGCAGAGGGTGGGGTGGGAACTGGGTGGAGGGGAACTACGGGGGGAAATAAAAGGGACAATTGTAATAATCCGAACAATAAAGATTTATTAAAAAAAGAGTACATACATGCAGCATGATACACTTCTTATAAAGTTAAAAAAATGAGAATAACTAATGAATAAGAGATTCAGAGTGATGGGTACCTGGGCTGAGGGAGGCTGGGACTGGGAGCAATCATGTGCATAAATAGATGCAGGTTATTGTCAAGGTCCTAACTTTTATTTGGGATGATGGCTTCTCAGATGCTTGTATCAATAATAAAAGTAACCAATTAGCCTGGCCGGCATGGCTCAGTGGTTGAGCACAGACCTAAGAACCAGGAGATCAGATTCCTGGTCAGGGCACATACCCAGGTTGCAGGCTCAATCCCCAGTGGGGGTGTGCAGGAGGCAGCCAGCCAATCAATGACTCTCTCATCATTGATGTTTCTATCTCCCCCTCTACCTTCCTCTTTGAAATCAATAAAAATATATTTAAAAAACAGTAACCAATTAACTAAAAGAGGACTATTTGAGAACAGATGATAAGTCTTTCATGAACCATGGACTGACTACATAATCCATGTGCGCTTCAAGTAAGACAGACACAAACACCACGCTCTGGCTCTAGTGGGCTGTCTTTCACCTAACACAACCCACTGCTTCCTCCTTGCACGGCCAATTCCTCTTCTTCCTCCCACATCCATAAGAATTCTCCCCTGCTCCTTCGATTCCTCTTCTCTTACCCGCGTCCCTGTGCTCTCCGGCACTCTGAACACACTACTCCCATTAAGACTTTCTGCACCAATATGAGTAGGGGTTATGAGCCCATCTCCCCTCTGAAGAGTGAACTTGTTTAGGGCAGAGGCTCTGTCTATGTATCAGTTGGGTATGTAGTGAGTTTGCTGAGAGCACTAGCTTTCGTTCTTAATAACTTCTGACAAATCTCAACCATCCTGCCTAACCTTGACATGTTTCAGGCCCCAATTCAAACTGACTCTTTTTAGGGAGGTGACAGTGCATTCTTCTTTCCCTCAATCTTTGTCCTTCCCTATTCTTCCTGTAGCCCGGACCTTCTCTCTTGCCTGGACCAGTTGCCTACCTGTAGTCTTTTTCCACACTGAGAACTTCTAGTGTATTTCAGATCTTGACTCTCACAGATTAAAACTCTCTGTGGTTCCTCACAGCTCTGGGGATTAGTCCAGACTTTCTGCTCTTTTACCATGAGGCCTTCTATTGATCACTATGCTCCCCTCACCCGCCACATAACTGCGCTCTTGGTGCCACTGAACATGCCGTGGCTTCTCCTCCAACCCGGGATCCACTTCACTTAGGGAACGTTTAATCCTGTACTGCACCTCCTCTATATTCCTACTGCAACACGAACGCTAATCCTAGGCCATCCATCATCCACATAGCTCCTCATGTACTTTAATTAGCTTTTAGCACAGGGTCTTGCACACAGTAGGCAGTTTCTGCTGGAAGGGAGAGAGGGCCTCTTGTTTTCTTTCTAAATATTTTATAAGGCATGATATCTTGCCACACACAGCTTTTGGGTTGATACTAATCTTAAAGAGGTTTGGTGTTATTTTCCTTTGACCTGCTTTAACTGTTCCCTCTGCTCCCCTTCCCCTCCCTCCCCCCACAGCATCTTAGACATTTTGTGGTGGCACAGTGCCAGGTCTGTGGCCTTTGCTCAGATTGTTTGGGGCCTATCAGAACCCTCAGTGCTCCCCGGAGCCTTCACTCACCGTATTGAAGTATTCAACACCAGTGGCTTCAAATGCTCTTGCCACAGCTTGGGTTGTGGCCACGCAGGCTACAGGGTGGCCATTGCCAATGGACTTGCCCATGGTGACAATGTCAGGGACAAAGTCTTCCCCCTGCAGCTGGAAGGCCCAGAAGTGCTTGCCGACTCGGCCAAAGCCCACTTGAATCTCGTCTGCAACAAAGACCCCTCCAGCCTTGCGGATGTACCTGTGGCAGAGGACAGAGGGCTGACGGCTGACGGGGCGATTATGGTGAGAGGGATCAGGACAGTCTTGGGACTCTGAATCTTGGCTCTGCCAACAGTAAGGCTGAGGCCTTAGGCAGATGGATGGCCTTTTAGGGGCCATTATTTTTTCAGGGGCTTTGAAAACTCTGGCAAACAGGTGAGACGGAGGTTGTCATTTGGAACAAAGGTTGGGAAACCACATTACAGCCCTGGCCTCCCTGGAGCGGCCCCTCCTTACTCTGCCACTTCGGGGAAGTAGCCAGCAGGGGGAATGATCTGCCCTCCCACACTGGGCAGAGACTCAGCGAAGAATGCAGCAATCTGTGGACAAGAGGAGATGTCAGGAACACTGAGCTGGAGGTGCTGAGACTCAGGGCTGACTCCAAGCAGGATGAGTTACCATCATTGTTGCACCCCTACTTTGGGCTCCTCATCACATTTGAATGTCTGTGATTCTGTTTTCTTTCAGGCCTCAAACCAATTCTTACAACCTGGATGCCTCCAGACTCCTGTACTTAGCATGCCTCAGAAAAAATACACTTATTTCTCCCCCAGAAACCTGTTTCTCCCTTGCCCCCATTCCTGATCCAGCAACTCTCCTTCATCCATCAGTCAGCACAGCCTGACTTTCTCTGTATCATCCCTGCACCCACTCCTTGCCATCCACCTGGACACTTCTGCCATCCCACAAATCTGCCAGTTTCTGCCTTGGCCTCCTGCCAGTGTCTTCAAACTGGATGCCTCTTCTAGTCCATCCTCCAACTAGCCACCAGGGTAATGCCTCAACCCAGACACCAAGCTCATCTTGTTTAAAACCCTTTAATGACCCCTTCTGCTCACAATAATGACTTCCAAACTATGTTCTGCCTTAAAGCTTCTTTAGAAGCTTCAGGTGAATGAGGGAAAGGTCAATGGGATAGAAAAACCGGTCCCTTAGCCCTGCTGTCACCAGAGCAACCTCTTTTCTGGTTTTATATAAGTGGGTATAGAGCATCTGAAACACACAGGCCAGGCTTCCCAGATCTGGCTCTGCCAACCTTTCTGGCCTTGTGGCCTGCTTGTCTTTGTTGTTATATTCTGTTTACCTGTATACCCAGAGAGCCCTCACACCAATCACTAACCACCTCCCCTCTACTTCACCAGGGCTGCTGCTCTTCCAGGTACAGCACATCTGTTCTGTTTCTGCCCTCTCCATCTTTACTACGTTGGGCCCCCCACTTTGCTTACTCATCCTCAGGCTGGTCCCATTCAAGTGTATCTCTAGTCTTATTACCCTCCCTCTTAAAACTCTCCGAAGGTCTGCCATGGTCTCCAGCCCCTTGGCGCCGCACCTGAGGGCCTCTGGCATAGGGGTCAGCCTGCCTCTCCAGGTTCACCTCTTGCCCGCTTAGCTTGGTCTCACACTCGAGTGGTTCCTTACCCTTTATTTAGGATGCTTTCCTCTTCTACCTCCAACCCATATTACTGAAATCAGGCAGTACCTTCTCGAAAGATCCTCCTTCACAATCAAAACCAGCCCAGCCTGGGCCCCAGGACACATTTCTGGTTCAGAGTCTCTCTGGGTTCCCTGTATTTAGCACCAGGTTGCAAGAGAGGAAGTGATATTCATTGTTGGCTGGGCTGGACCCATGCAAATAGTTACCTGCCTGCCCTGTTCTTGTGCACTGCTGACCACACGTTTCACCTCACTGGCATAGGCCTCAGCCGGATTGGGGTGGTCCTCCCGGTAGAGGCCCCGATATGTGTCTGGGAGAGGTGCCTGTGGGGAGTGACAGCACCGTGTCATACCGGCTTGGGGTGATCACCGACCTGTTGCCCCCTTGGGCCGTGCGTACCACATGGACCCACTCCTTCTGGCCATCCAGGTCCCGGAACTTGTAGGGGCTGATGTCGATCAGGGAGCTCAGGTGACCATGATAAGCACTGGGGAGGAGAAGGAAGGGTAGGCTCAGGCCCCGGTAGGGCATGAGTCTCTGGCCTGGCCTTGACAAGCATCTACTCTCCTTAGGAGACACACCTTTCTGACAAGGAAGAGCAACCTTTCTGACTTAGCCCCCGAGTCCTAGGGCTGGGGATGAGCACAGGCTGTGGGGTCAGTAAGACTTCCTGTGAGGCCGCTTCCTGGCTGTGTACAGGGGCTAATAACTTAGGCTGTCTGGGGTCAGTTGTCTCCTCTGTACAGTAGCTTCTTCTCAGGGTTGTAATGACCTTTGATGTGCTAAGGCGCTAACCCTGGCCCTGGGCCTTGTGCAGCACATACTACATGGAAGCCACTGTTGGAACAGTTTAATACCTCAAATGTGGGACCAATTCTTAACCCCTCACAAAGTTTTCTCAGCTTCCCAGAAGCTGCCCTCCTAGAAGAGAAACCAGAGAAAAGAGCCCCCCGGAGTGTGTTGGGGAGTCTCTGCAGCAATGGTCCCTCATTCTTCCTGCCTAAGGCATCCAAAGTTATAGCCTCATTGATCCCCAACAAGTGGTGGGCCCAAGCTTCTGGGAATGGCACTTACTGGTCTAATACCACCACATCCCAGTGTCCTGTGTACTGGCGGGCCAGCCTCAGGGCTAGGTCATTGGCCTCCGACCTACAACAGAAAAGGTGGGCACTGCTCAGACAGCTAAGGACTTTCCTTCCGGGAGGCCTGCTTCCTACAGGGAAACCCAGAGGAAGGTAGTGCCCTGCCAGCAGCAAGAACATTCTTGGGACACCATTCATTAGTAATTTGGTACAAATCCATCAAATGCCTTCCTTCTGTGTGCTAAGACTAGGGGCAAAAACAGTGAAACAGAGACTATGACCCTCCTGGAACTTACATTCTAGTATGTGTCACGAAAGCAAAAAACAAACAAAACCATTCCAAAAATCCAAAAACACCAAAGAAAGAATGCTCACTCAAGAGGACCAGATGGGACCCTATTTTAGATAAGGGGGTGCTTTGGGCTGAACTGTGTATCCCACGAAATTCATATGTTGATGTCTTCAGAATGTGGCTATATTTGGAGATAGGGCCTTTAAATAGACAATTACATTAAAATAAAGCCATTAGGGTAGGCCCTCATCCAACCTGAGTGATGTCCTTCTAAGAGGAAATCTGGACACAGTGGTACCAAGGGCTCATGTACACAGAGGAAAGACCACATGAAGACAAATGGCCACCTGCAAACTAAGGAGAGAGGCCTTAAAGAAACCAAACCTCCTTACACCTTGATCTTGGATCTGGCGTCCAGAATAGTGAGAAAACAAATGGCAGCAGTTTAAGCCTCCCGGTCTAGGGTGGCCTGTGGCATTTTGTTATGGCAGCCTGAGCTAAGACAGGGGGTCAGGAAGGGCTCTACGAGGCAATACCTGCACTAAAGCCTCAGGGACATTTCCAGGCACAGCAAGCAGCACTGAAGAATGTTAATCAGAGAAGAGACATGACTCAGCTTCCATTTGAGGAGGAAGCCTCTGGCTATGTGTGTGTGATGGAGTGGAAGGAAATGAAGGTGGAAGTAAAAAGGCCCTGAGCTTTCCAGATTTGGTATGTGGCCCCTTGCCCATCCACAGCAGTCATAAATTGAAATAAAAAGCATACACTATTTCAATAATAATAATAAAAAAGTGGAAGTGAGGAGAGCAAGGAGAAGGACACACAAGTGAGAGTAGTGATGGCCATGAAGATAAAGGGAAGTGGATGGAGCCATCCTAGAGGTAGGTGAGGCAGGACTAATACAGGACTGGGAGGAGGGTTTCTGCCGTGAGCAGAGTAGTAAGTAGATGGTTCTGCCATTTACCAGGCAAGACAGGGTGCGGGTGGTAGTGAGGGGCATGTCCTCTTGGGAAGGTCTGAGGTATGTGCCTAGGGAAGTAAGGGAGAGCTGGGGCCATGGTCCCACTCCAAGTGCTGGACAGGAGATAATTATGTCCTTATTGCCTTTTTGACACATGAAGCTGATGTTCAAGAAGTCAAAGGGGTGGTTAGAACCCTGAGGCTGGAACACATGGGAAGCATCAGGGCTTGAGAGACAAGTTTGGGAGTAAGCAGCACGTGGATGCTAGTAATCCCATGGAAATGGAAGAGATCAGGAGGGAGAGGTTCAGAGAGGACCTGCCCTGAGGCGCAGAGGAATCAGGAGAAGCGGCCAGAAGCTAGGGAGAGTGAGGATGCGCAGTGCCCTGGAAGCTGGACCAGAAGCATTTCTAGAGAGTGAGGTAACTGTAGTATTGCTGAGAGACAGAATAAGACAAAGGCAGCAAAGAGACCACTGGATTTGGCAGCATGAAGTCGCTGGAACCCACAGAGTAAATCTGGTGGAATAAGCCAGCAAATGTTCCTTCACTGCCAAGGAAGCTCCCACTCCTGGAGCCAGCTCCCTGCTCTTCCTAGAGAGGTTCTGGTTATGGCTTCCATTCCTTATTTGGGTGGCTTTGGGCAAGCTAGTTTCATTTAAACTGCTCTTTCCACACACATCCAGTTTAATCATTTCCTCGGCGTAAACGTGACTTTTTTACATTTATTTGATCATATGTAGAATTGTAACTTACATTTTTATCTTAAATATTTATTATGTAAAAATGTATATCCACTCATATGTATTTTCCTTACAATTCTGAAGAATTGAAAAGTATTAAAAAAATAAACTGTTTCCTTATCTATAAAATGAAGATATAAATTCCACTTCCTAGAAATGATTGGAGGGGACTGATAAATGTACTATGTAAGTGGCAATGATGATTGATAATACTTACTATAATCTAAATGCCTCAACCTACGATTTGTTGGAATGTTCTCTCCAAGGATGCTGGTTCTATGTACATGTCATCGCCTGCCACTCTGCCTCCACTGCCACTTCTAGTGCGAGCTGCTATCACCTGTCACCTGGCTGCTGAAATGGTACTTAATGGTGTCCATTCTTGCTTTCCACCAGCCCTGATGACATCACCTGTCTAATCAAAATCCTCTGATGACCTCTCAATGCTCTTAGGATAAAAACAGATCTTTATTTGGCTGATAAGGTCTAGGTTGATGGGCCCTGTCTCCCTCCCCAGTGCCTGCTCACCTTCTTCCCTCCCTCACTGGCTGCCTTTTAGTTCCTCCAGTGTGCTGGGCACACTGCACCATGCCTCTTCTGCTGCAGAACCTTTGCACAGGCTGTTCTATGTGGTAATCAACCTTGATAAGAACACTTACGATGGAGTGGGCGGCACCCTTCCTCCTCATCTATTTATCTCCTAGTCCAGTGGTTGGCAAATTTATTAGTCAATAGAGCCAAATATCAACAGTACAACGATTGAAATTTCTTTTGAGAGCCAAGTTTTTAAACTTCAACACCACTTCTTCAAAATAGACTTACCCAGGCCATGGTATTTTGTGGAAGAGCCACACTCAAGGGACCAAAGGGCTGCATGTGGCTCATGAGCCACAGTTTGCCAATCACAGTCCTAGTCAGCTCTTAGTCTAATATCACTTCTTCAGGGCAGCCTTTCCTAGTCCTCTCAGAGCAGGCCAGGTCTGCTTCTATGCCTCATTATATCCTACTAGAGGCCCGGTGCATGAAATTGGTGCCCGGTTAGGGTCCCTAGGCCTGGCTGGCAACCACGGCCGATCAGGCCTTCAGGCTTCTGGCCAGGGCCTTCCTTCCCCGGCCGCAGGCTGGGGCCTTCCCTCCCTGACTGCTGGCTGGGGCCTTCCTTCGTTCCGTACTAGGTCGGCTACACGTCGCTGCTCACCGGTGAGCAACTCTCTTCATCTTGCTAGGGGGCCAGCTGCAGTACACTTACCCAGAATTCAGGAAATAAAACACACAGAGCTTCTCTGGCAGGGTCTCCGACAGCCTTTGTGCGAAATCCACGATGTTGTCGTGCAGGTATCGGCTGTTGGTGTTGAGCACCTGGTTCTGTTCATGTGCTGCTTGGACCACGAGAGGGTGGCAGTGCCCAACTGGAAGAGGGCCACCTCCATCACACAGCTGACTCTGCTCATCCTATCCTTCCAGCCCTCCCCCATCCCCAATCTGTAAACCCAGTCCGGGAAGACACAGTGGTGGAGGAAGAGGTGGAGAGGAAAGAGGAGAGCCTGAAGGCAGAGGCAGGAGACACATGCCAATTCTGGAAAGGGACACTGAGAAAGGGTTCTGGAGGAAACTCTATTTAGAAACCCACGTCTTTGGTGGGAGGTGGTGTGCTACATGGAAAGGGATGGAGTGTCTGTCTGAGGGCTTGACCTCATCAGTCAGAGGGGGCTGGAGGTAATAACCGCCAAAGATGACGCTAACAGCAAACATGTGTTGGGAGCTCGCCAGGTGCCAGGCAAATTACAAGAGTTAACTCAGTTAATCCTCTCAAACATTCTCAGGTGGATACTTGGCATTATCATGTCTATTGTTGCAGATGAGGAACAGAGGTTAAGAACCTTGCCTAAAATTACAAATAAGTGAAGGACAGGGTATAAACCAGACATTCTGGGACTAGCGCCTCTATTTTATTAACTTCCAAGGTGCCTGCTTAGTCAGACTCACTTTCCTCCCATTGGCTCTGGCAGCCCGATCTGGATAACTGAATGCCTACTTCAGTTTTCTTCCCTGGGACCTGAGGTGGTCACTGGGGCTGAAGCCTCGTCATGACCCCCCGGCACTTGGCCAGGGGAGACCACTGCTGGCTGTGGCTGGACTGACTGCTGCTCTCTGAGCTTGCCATCAGTCCCAAGTGGAACTGGACTCCCAGACCAGGGTCTCTGCCTGGTTTAGCACAGCTCCTACTTGGAAACTTGGACAGCTACACCGAAAGATTGGGCCTCTTCTGCTCAGCTCAACCCCAGTTCTCCACGCCTTTCTGCACCTCAGGATCACCCTTGGACCAGGTTCGCAGCCCTGGGCTCCTCTCCTGCCCAGCCAGCCTGAGTGAGGGTACTGACCGTGAGCCACATTGTTGATGCAATCGATGTATTCTGCTCCCTGTTCATCATACATGTACTGCCCTTGGCCCCGGACAATCTTAATAGGATCTTCAGGAAAAAATAGTCGGCAGGAAGAGCTGTGAAGACAGGCAAAAAAAAAAAAAAAAAAAAAAGTGGACAGCCATGTCTGAAGGCCTGAAGGGAGAGTCCACCCATCACAGGCCTCCCCCACCCCTTCCAGGTTCTGGAAAGGGCAAAAAAAGCTTGAAGGGCACCGTGTTGTTTCCCTGCCTCCAGTTCCCGCACACAGGTGAGGACTGGAAAGGAAGAAAAGCGGGGCGGAGGGTGGGGGTGGGGTGTGGGAACAGTTGCTAAAACTTAAAATTGTTTTTAAAAATATATATTTTATTGATTTTTTTACAGGGAGGAACGGAGAGGGATAGAGAGTTAGAAACATCAACATCGATCAGCCGCCTCCTGCACCCCTCCCACTGGGGATGCGCCCGCAACCAAGGTACATGCTCTTAACCGGAATCGAACCTGGGACCCTTCAGTCCGCAGGCTGATGCTCCATCCACTGAGCCACACCGGTTTCGGCTACAATTGTTTCTTAAGTCATGTTAAAGTTACTTGGCCTCATTCATTTCCGCCTGTGTCCACACCGCCAGTCTGTATCCTCGAGTCCCCGGCAAAGGCGGCCGCCCCAGGCCCGTGGGGCTCCCTAGGGCAGTGTTTCTTTGCTGGGATGGGTGTGAGGGCGGGCACCCGCACCCCCAGTGGCTGTCAGTCCAGCTGCCCTGCTGCCTGCTGGCTGCCGGCTCCGGCTCCCCCCGAGGCTGCCTCGCGCCCACGTCCCACCGAGAGCCCCGCACAGGTTCTCTGCCTCTCCCTCCGGCTGCCAGTGAGCCGCCTCCCCGCCCCACCGGCGTCTGAACTTCAGCCCCTTAACGGGTCGCTCTCGGGCCCGGGCCCAGGCGCGGAGGCGGGCCGCCCCGGGAGGTCCTGCCAGGTGCCAGGCAAGAGGCCTTGTCCGAGGGAAGCGGCGGCCCAGAGCCCAGCCTCGGGCGTGGGGAGCTCGGGCCCGGAGGCGCAGGGCGGGCCGAGGCTCGGAGACTGGGAAAGCGGGGCTGGGCCGGCCGGCCGCGTGCAGGACAAGCGGGCCGTGCGTGCGCGCCGCCCACGCCGCCGCCGCCCTACCTGAGCAGCCGCCGCCTCCGCGCCAGCGTCGCCGCCTTCCCGTGCGGGTCGGGGTCCGCGGCCATGACGCCCGGCCGGTGCGAGGAGAGGAGCGCGAGACGGCCCCGCCCTCTACCTTACCCCGCCCCGCCCCGCCCCGCCCACCTCGGCCCCGCCCACCTCGCCGTGGTCCCGCCCCGCCGCGGCCCCGCCCCGCCCACCTCGCCGCGGCCCCGCCCCGCCGCGGCCCCGCCCCTCCCACCTCGCCGTGGGCCCCGCCCCGCCGCGGCCCCGCCCCACCCTGCCATGGCATCCACCGCCCCCTCTGCGGCGCGGCGCGGCCCCCTCCCGCGGTCTGTTTCAGGTTCGTAAATTCTTTCGGGGAACGAGCCCGGCAGGCTTCCTACAGCCAAGTCTTCTCAGGGAAACTGCCGCGCGGGAGCGGTCGGTCCCCAGGTGCGTTCGCCGCTGCCCCCCTAGCGGGATCGGGAATCCGGATTCTGTAACTGAGTCGCCTTCCCGGTGCATAAATTGGGACGCGCCGCGAGTGTTTGCTGGGACTCCCGGCCGGTGACCGCGAGCTGTGTCCGGGCTGATGGAGTCATCAAGTGTTTAGGCAGGAGGGAAGTTGGGAGGACGCCCGACCCTCATAGTAAGCACGTGGCCAGGAAACCGAGGCCCGGAACGGGAAAGGACTTCGCTTTCACACACTGCAAGGGTGCGGCGCAGGCGGCCCGACTCCCAGCCCAGGGCGTGCGGGGATGGAGAGCTGGCGGAGCAGAGAGCTAGCCCTCCTGGGGTGGGGCGCTGGGACTCTGCCTTGGTGAACCCTAGACCAAGGGATTACAGCTCTCTGCTTTGCTCCTTCAGCGCTGATTCCTTTATGTCTTCCCCCATAAAAAGGTAAAATGTTTATTAGAGCATTTATTAAAGAATATTTGTAGTTTATTTTCCCCTTTTATTATGGAAACATATACATAACATAAAACTTACCATTTTAACCGTTAAATATATAAGTGGCATTCAGTATGTTCACTTTCTGCAACCATACCACCATCCACCTCCAGAACTTTACATCTTCTAAACAGGATAGAGTTTCTTACTTTTAATCCTAAAGCTTATGTAAGATTGAAAACAAAATTCCTCCCAAATTAACTAAAAAATTTTCCCACATACAGGGGAGGAGGCTTTGACCCTCAGAAAAGAAGTACAGGCCACATGCAAACCTTTGGGGTTCATCTTTGGCTCTGTCTTGAGCCCCAAAACGAACATGTCTTGTGGCCCAGGGCAGCTCAGAGGTTAGGTTGGCTCAGAGCTTTTTTAGTCTCAGGGTTGAGGCTGAGAATATTGCAGCCAGTTCTCCTCTCACTCACTCTCCAGATGTTCAGGGTCAGTGGCAAATCAGTTGGAGGTCAAGCTAGGCCTCCCATCTGGGCCATTTCCTGGGCCAAGGGGCAGGTCAACACCAGGAAGCCTCTCCTTCCTGCTCAGAAAGGCCGGCCCACTCATTTCTGCCTCTGGCCCCAGGCTAAGCACTCCTCTATCTATTATTTCATGCCCAGCCTTCTGGGGGCCATTGGAGGCCAAGAGGGCAGGGCAAAGGAGGAAATAGCCGAGTCAAAATTTGTCCGTTGGTGTTTCTGAATCCAGGCAGCACTGGCATTTCACATTGAGATGATTCATCATGGGAAGGGACTGTCCATGCCTTTCAGATGTTTGATATCCCTAGCCCTGCCCACTGAATTTGAGGAGTATCTCCCAGTCACTGTAACACCCCAAACTACCCCCTGCAGTATCCTAGGGATCAGAAGGAAGGAAACCCTACTCCTCTCATGGGCTAAGAATTTTTTGTGATTAGTTTAGCTGCCATGGCACACAGTGGGTATCAATATATGTGCTTCCCTTTCTTCTGGAAGGGGGTAGTTTTTGTCAGGGAGACGTGAAACCCTTGGTCCTTGATGCTCTGCTGTAGGGCAGGGCACTCACCCATGTCTCATCTGGGACCTCCAGCAAGTCATTTTCTCTTGCCTCTCCTCCCCATTCCAAGCTCTGGGAGCAATCCGTACCCCCTAAAATTAGAAGTTTGCAGACCTGAGGATATACTGTGTGAGGCCACAGGGGGGCAGCAATGGGCCATAATGACCTTGCCCTACCCAAAGGAGCAGGAAAGGGACAGCCTCTGGTGTCTGAGGAAGGGGCCACGTGTGGCTTCTAAGAGGATCTGCCCACCAATCACCCAGCAGCATGGTGCTACCTAGCAGACTCTGGGTCCTAACAAGCAATTTCAGAAAGACAATCGTGGTTGTTTATCCCTGGGGAGAGGGCTACTCCCTCAGAGCCTCAGTTTTCCCACACATAAAATGGAAATAGTGACACGAATCACATAGGCTCCCTCCTTCACAGGTGGGGGGACCCATGAGGTACCTGAGTGGAGGGAGGAGTGAATTTACAAACTGAAGAGTGCAGGAGATGTGTGAGGTTATGCTGGAATGCCGAAGGACCCGTGGACAGCTTGTGATGTCTATCAGTCATCACAGCCCCACTGTATTTCTCTTCCTTTTCACATCACCGGCTTCCCTGGTGACCAAGACGACCGGCTGAGCAGTGGGCCTGCCATTGACCGCTGGCCATTGAGGGAGACAGAGGTGCAGACTTGACATATTCCTTCTCCTTAGCTGGTGGAGGGCTGGGCCTTTTCTGTTTATGAGGAGGCCTCATAGTAGGGGTCAGGGGGACTACTCAGACCATGGCTCTCCTTAGGCCTCAGTCCTTGGAGGGAGAAGGCCTACGATGCTGTCATGTGATGCTGTCATGCAGGCCTTGTCTATTAGTATCCCATCCCAGATGTGCTTGGTTTTGTCATCTGTGAAATGGGCATATTTGCTGGGTCCCTCTCTCAGAGTTGTCATAAGGACCAGCTGGAATAAACAATGTGGAAATGCTTTGCAAGACCCTGGCCCTTGCTTGGTCTTGGTGTGGGGAAAAGAGAGAGAACTCAGAACCATGGGAGTTGCCAGGTGCCTGCCCTGCCATGAGTTCATGTATTCCACGCAGTTGGTCCTCATTAACCACAGTCAGAGTGTAGGCATCACCGCCCCTTTTTATAGATGAGGTGGCAGGTTGAATTTTCTAAAAGGGCTGCAACAAGAGCTACCTTACATTTCCTTCTTAAACTATGACGTTGACACTTTTCCCTTGAAAACTTTACCGCTGATTGTGGCAGGAAGTGCCACCATGACTTCTGAGGCTTGGCCGTAAAAGGTGACACAGCTTCCACCTGTTTCACCATGGAACATTCACTCCTGGAATTCAGCATGAGGAGCCAGACCATGACGGAGAGGTGTCCTGGCCATCTGACCTCCCAGCTGACAGCCAGCATCCAACACCAGGTGTGGGAGAGACTGAGCCACAACCACCCCACTGAGCCCATTCACCTCAGAACTGTGAGAAAGAAAGATAAAGGATCATTATTTTAAGGCAACAAGTTTTGGGGTGATTTTCTATGTAGCGGTCACTGGTCACTGGCTCAGTGATGTGGCTGTCCAGAAAAGGCTCAGCTGGTTCGTGGCAGGACTAGGCCCTGTGTCTGTGTCTTCCAGACTTAACCCCATGGTCCTGAGCTACTTCCTCTGGTTTCTAGGGTGGCTCTCTCTGGTGTCTGTCCCTTCCCACTTTGCAATGGCCAGGCTGAAACCTTAGCCAGAGGTGCCTCAGGGACAGTCTGCAAGGACAGGCTCAACCAGACACAAATTCATGGTTTATTACACACAGCAATACCTATCTACACAGAGAGGGGAGGCAAGTAGCTGGGCCAGAGTTGGTGGCTGGGGACCTTTGTCAGAAGCGGGGAAGCCTTTCTTTAGAGCGCCAATGCTCAGGTCGCAGGCCCCCTGCTTAGGCCAGCTGGGAACCACACCGGGGTTCTCTTCATCTGCACAGTTCACCCGGAAGACCACTTTCAGCTAGCTGACCAGAGTTCTCCTGGGTGGGAGACTGGGGCCAGTGAGACCCAAGCTCTGAGCTAGAGGCCCATCTCCTCTGGCTGGCAAAGTCTCATCACACCCCTGCTCTGGGGTGGCGGGGACAGACAGGAAGCAGCCGCCACTCCAGCATAGGCCTTGCCATCCTCCACACTTGGGCACCGTAAGGCTCCCTGCAGTTGGGTCCATGTGGTGGTGATCACAGTGCTTGGCCTGTACTCCTGGCCAGAGGACGTGTTCTCAAAGAGGCTGGCTTCCTGAGGCCTAATGAACTCGGTGAGAGCTAGGCCTGCACGGGGTGCTTTCTACTGCTCCTGGTACCAGCTGCAAGTGCTGGGGAGGAGTCTTGACCTTCCTTGGCGAACCCAGATCCAGGAGGGTGAGCAGCTGGCTCTGGCTGAAGAGGCCTGGAGCAGCTGCAGGGCAGTCCATGCCCCCGGGCCTCCCACAAGGGCTCTGGAGCTTCAGGGGGCAGGCTCTTGCAGGGCAGCTGGGCAGCCAGACTCTCTGCTAATCAGGTGACTGAAGGCCCAACCCGGCATCTTTGCAGCTTCATCTGAGCCAGGCACCAAATCCTATGGTTGCCCCTCCAGTACACAATTCCCTGATTGGCCTGTCCACGTTCCCGTCAGCGTCACATGCTGATTGTTCTGGGGCTGGTCCAGGCACACGCTCAAAGGTTAAAAGCCACAGGCAGTGCATCCCATGAAAAAAGATCAATATATTACTGTTTTGTTTTTACAAAAGTTAAAAATGTCCACATGGATCTGTACAGGTGGTGAGCTGGGTACTGATCACTGGAAAAGGAGAGAGACTGAGGTGAGGAGGAGCCATGAGGCCCCTGGGGCCCCTCCCCGGTCTGGACCTCATCCATCCTGCCCATTTCCCCAGGAACAGGCAGGCCCCCCTCCCCTAATCCCGGGCTCCTGGCTTCTACCCTTTCTCGGAGTGGGGGAAGTCTGGACAAAGTCCCAGGGGGTGCTGATGGCTTGGCACTGGCTGGGCCAGATACTGAATGAGCCCCATGCAGCCCAGGGTGGGCTGTGCATAATCACTCAGGATCATGGCCCCAAGCCTCCGGTCACATGACGGGAGAGTCAAAACTAGGCTCGTGCCAGGGAAACCTGGCTATTTAGTCACTATAGGGAGCTGCAGAGGCCCACCCCCCGGCCCTTCTTGTCCCCCAACTTCTCCCTGCTTGTCCTGGAGACTTCCCTGCAAGGTACCTTATGCCAGCAGCCAGGCACGGGCAGCCCGTCAGTGCCCTGGAAAGGAAGAAGGTTTCAGTGATGGGGGCAAGGGCTGGTCAGCTCTCTATCCTGGCACACTCTTGCCCTGGGTGAAGGGATGTACAGCCCAGGGAGCTACCACGTGAGTCTGCTGGAGCCCATTGAAATGTGACCCGAATGCCTGCCCTGTCCATCTCGGTGACCCAGGCATGGGACAGACCACTCCTCACTGCACTTGTTCTGAGTGTATCCCCTGGGGCTGTGTTGGGACATCTGTGCAGAGGGCAGAAGCGGGAAGACCCTGGAGTGCTGGGCTCATGTTGTACATCTGCTGATTAGGGGGAGGACCTGACCTAATGGCCATGATCTGGTGGCCATGACAGTGGCTTTAGACCAGTGGTTGGCAAACAGCAGCTCGCGAGCCATATGCAGCTCTTTGGCCCCTTGAGTGCGGCTCTTCCACAAAATACCACGTGCGGGTGCGCATGTACAGTGAGATTGAAACTTCATGGCCCATGTGCAGAAGTCAGTTTTCGACTCTCAAAAGAAATTTCACTCGTTGTGCTGTTGGTATTTGGCTCTCTTGACCAATGAGTTTGCCGACCACTGCTTTAGACCCTCACCCTGAGGGCCTGAGAGTTTTCAGGAACTGAAGAGGATACGGACAGTTCAGGAAGCGGGATCCCCTTCCGTGTGGCTAATCCTGGTCTCCGTGTCTGAGCCACGGGGTCAGGAGGAGGCCAGCAGGGTGGAACCTGGGCAGGGGGTTCTCTGGAAGCATCAACCATTACTGCTCAGCAATCAGACACAAGTGGGGGGTTGTGGGAGATGGTCCTCAAGTGGCCGGAAGATGGGGGACTGGAGATGGACAAAGGCTAATCCTATAGTCCCAGGGAGACCCTTGGGCAAAAACACTTCACTCTGTCCAAGGCACACGGACATGCATCCCGCAGGGGCACAGGCTGGGGCCGGAGGGTGGTGGGGAGGAGGCAGGCAGGATCGGGGAAGAGGGGGCAGATGCCAGCACACACAGCACACAGCAGGCCAGATCGTGTACCGCAGGGCAGGGCCCGCTGCCCCCTGCCAGGCCCTTCGAGCCCGGTGCCCCTCGCTTGCCTCCGCATTTAGGATTTTCCTGTTTCAAAGACAAAGACTTCATGACTTGGAAGGAAGTCTTGGCCCAGGGGCTAGCTCTGCAGGGCCACCTGCTCCCTGCTGTCCTCGGTACTTTTTGCCTGAGCTCTCTGCTCAGGTCTTCGGATCTTTTTCTCCTTGCTCTTCAAGGCCATCTGAGGGTGGACCAGCACCCCACTGTACGGAGAGGAGACTGAGCTCCAGGGGGCTAAGTGACTCTGGGGGTCCCCAGCCCTGACCTGCCTTTGGTAGGTGGCCTCTTCCCATGCCCCTGGCAAGGGCGGCCAGGTATGAGCATCTGGTCAGGTTTAGGATGGAAACTCAGCTGTTTCATTTCCCTGTCTTTTCTGAGCTCCACTGAAATAGTTTGACATGTAACCTCTGCTGCCTTCTAGAAAAAGGAGACTGAATTTTGGTTATTTTAGGCCCTGGGTCGGGTGGGCCCTGGTGACATAGCCAGAAAGGAGGAGGCAGTGGAAGCAGAGAAGGGAGGGGTCTGGGGAACTCGGGGGAGGGGCAGGGAACAGCATGGGGCCATCCAGACGGAAAAGCCTTCTCTGGATGGGACAGATACCCAGAGAGGTAAGGGCAGTCCCACCCTCCTTTATAGACAAGGAAGTGGAGTAAAGAGGAGCAGTGATTCCAGAAACAGACTCTGCCCTGGGGGGGGGGGGGGGGGCCCTTTCTATAGAGGAGACAGGTCTCAAGTTGCACCCATGGTGGGGTCAGGACTAGAGCTAGGGGGCCCTCTGTGATGGGAGTGACAGTGATGGTGGCCCTGGCAGTGTAGGCAAAGATGACATGAAGATGCTGCAGGAGGTTGGTTGGGACCTCCCTCCTGCTCTGACACGTACCACAGGGCATGGCTGGTCCAGGCCTGGCGGTCCTGGCTCACCCTTCTGGCCCTTCACTCCTTTCCGGCCAGGGATACCTCGCTCCCCCTGCATAAGAAGGGAGATGGGGTATGGCCATGGCTGCCATGCCCAGCACCTCTGAGAGATGGGCTGGTAGCCACCCTGCCCTGCTGCCCCCATCCCAGCCTCTAACTGCTCACCCGCCTCTCTCTGCCTGCTTCTTGCCTCCCATGTCCTATTTGCCTCTTCATCTGCCTCCCTCCTCTGTGCTCTTGCCCTGTCTTCTCTCCAGCTGCCCCTACTTCCTCTCTGCCTATCCTACCTTCTCTCCACGTTCGCTCCGGTCGCCTTTCTCTCCTCGGGGTCCAGGGAAACCCTGACAACAAGGGGATTAAAGGTTAAACCTGAAAATGAGGTTTGAGGTTTTCTTCTCTTACTTGTTCATCTCTGCCCCTCCCTCCATATCCATGGTCCCAACTGGCCCAGTCCCAACTCCTAGGCAGGCCGATGTAGGGACATGCCTGCCTTTAGGATACCAGCCCTGCTTCCTCTGAAGTAGAACCCTGTGGGAGTCTGTGGATGGACGCCCTAGCAGTTTGCCAGGTCGAACAGGTGGGTGTGGCTTTGAGATGACACCTGAGCGTTAGGCCTCCCATAAGGCAGCTGTGGCCATGGAGTCTTTAGCTCTGTCCTGACTACCTCCCTGAGTCCAGATGTCGTCTTCTCCCGACCCTTATCATCGATGGAACAAGGCTCTCCCAGTCAGACACTCAGCTTAGAGTTCTTCCTCTTCCTTGTCTGCAGTTGTTCTTCAAAGTGACATCTTCTCCTTAAAGTCTAAGGTAGACACCATAAGCCTTGCAGCCCTGTATAGGGTCACCATTTCCCTTCCAAGAGCTACTTGATTTTCCTGCGAACCCCTCCTTTCTCCTACTTCATTGATTTCATTCATAGCTCCAGGATGGAGCATGTGATCAGACCCGGCCAATTAGGGCACTGCATTTTTCTGATCAAATGATATTTCAGCATTGACCCAACTGGGGTCAATGAGAGTTGATGAGACTTTTTCTAAAAGAGTAGAGAGTGAGCCCAACTGGCAGGGCTTAGTGGTTGAGATCCAATCGAACCAGGAGGTTGAGGTTTGATTCCAGATCTGAGCATATGCCTGGATTGTGGGCTCCAACCCCATTGGAGGCACGCAGCAGGCAGCCTATCAATGATCCTCTCCTGTCATTGATGTTTCTATCTCTCTCTCCCTCTTCCTTCCTTTCAGAAATCAATAAACATATATTTTTTTAAAAAAGAGTAGAGTGAGACAAATAGTTTTTCTCCAGAATTTGGGCCTGGAGAGATGCAGGTCTGGAGCTACTGGCTCCATCTCATCATCACGTGGAACTTCAGATGATGCCCACAGAGAGGAATCACATACAAGAGACGCTGAGAGTTTGTGCTGTGTTGACACACTTGAGCCCTGGATCCAAATACTTCTGGATTTTTCAGCTATGAGTCAGTTTAAAGCAGTTTAAATTGTGTTTTCTGTCTCTTGCAACCAGCACTTAATCCAGTCAACCTTGGACTAATATGCTCCCTCCCCTCCATCCCACAATACTTCCTTACCAGAAGCCTCATCATTTCTCACTGGGATATTACAACAGGCTCCTTACTGCTCTCCCCACTTCCTGCTCCAATGTATCACCCATCCAGCATCTATTCATCCATCCATCCACTCATCCAAAAAGCACCTACTCTGGGCTGTGCATTGTACTTGGCACTGGGAACGTAGGGGAAACCAGGCAGTTGTAGTCCCAGCTGTGGGAAAGGGACTTACACCCAAGTCAACCAGATCATGCTACTGTATGTGCAGCAGGAGGGCAAAAGCTGATCGCAGTGAATGGTGAGATACTTACATCTAGTCCTGGTTCCCCGGGTCTGCCCTGAGGAGAGACAAAGAGAAGGTGTGAGGGAACATAGCTGCTGGAAATTTCAGGCCTGTAAATTGTCCACAAGCCTGAATTCTGGCCCTGAAGTGCAGGGGCTGAACCTGCAGGGCCGAGTAACACCATTAAAAAAAGTGGTTACCTTCTCTCCTTTGGTTCCTGGCAGCCCAATAAGGCCCAGTGGACCAGCTGGCCCCTGGATGAAAAAGGAATGAATTAAGAGGCGTATGGTTATAGGAATTAGCACCTCTAAGGACAAACAAGGCTCATGGCACTCACAGGCAGGCCGCTGGGGCCTCTCTCCCCTGACTCGCCCTTCTCTCCCTTTGCTCCATCCAAGCCCTGCAAGTGAAGGGGGACACCATCAGGGGGAAGGGGTCAGACGGATGGAAGGCCAGGAATCTTTGGGCCCGTGGGGGCCCAGGTGCGCAGGGCAGAGGGACAGATTCCAGGCTCTGTCAGGTCTGGCCCAGGTTCCTTTCTGTGCAAATAATCAGAATGGGCTGCGGTGTGAGAATTTTTACTTTTTCCTGCGCTTGGGCTTCCTGAGTCCTCATGATAGGGGTGTGGTCACATCCATTTCATAGGTGAGGAAAGAGAGGCACAGAGGGGGCAGGGATGGACTCACATAGCAAGCAAGTGGCAGGACTGACTACCAACTGAGTTTCTAGCTCTCTCTCTGACAGCATCTGCCTCTTCTACACATAGTCTGGGGAGGCCTGGGGATAAAGAAGAGCCAGAAGCAGCACATCTGGCCAGCCACATGCTCGGCCCACTCAGCTCTGGGAGTCCCTGAATCTGAGTCCTCAGGCTGGCCTCTGAGCTGGGGAAGCAGAGATGGGCTCCCTCAGGAGAAGGCAAACAGTGAGGCCAGCTGCCTCCCCCTCAGTGTGGCTCCTGGGGCAGGGCACACTGGCAGGCCACACTGTGGTTTTAATTTAAGGGCAGAGGACACAGCATTATGTAATACACACCAAACCCAAGTCTTCATGTCAAGGCTGTGGGCAGTTGAGAGACAGATGTGCATGTGGGGGCATAAGGGGAAGTGGCAATGAGGAGGGAGGTACAGAGAAAGGGGAGGAATAGTGAGGAGGGAAAGCAGTGGACTGGGGCCCAGGCAGGAGGAAAAGAGGTAAGAACAGAGCCCCAAGTGTGGGCATGAGGGGGCACCAGGCTTAGGGGACTCAGAATATTCAGGCCCTGGGAAGATGCGGGGCTGGTCTGAGGCCAAGCGTGGGGCCCTCACTTGGCCCATTAGCAGGGCTTTCTGAAACTGTCCAGGCTGTGAGTCTGCAGCAGGTAGGGGGGTTTCACCCACGCCCCAGACTCACCTTGGGACCCTGGATTCCCTGAAGGCCCTGGAGGAGGAGGAGAGAGCTGATCAGGGCCAGGGCCCTCTTGAAGTGGTCATGGAGGCTTCCAGGCCACTCACTGGCTCCTGTGGCCTTGGCCCAGCCCGAAAGCCCAGATCCTGGCTCCGCCCTCCTTGCCTGACATGTCCCCTCCCCAGTCACAGCTCCTAGGCCTGGGCCCACCACCCTTTTCGTATCCCAGCTGCTTCAAGCCAAACATTCTTACCATGTGGCCTGGGGGACCAGGAGGACCGGGGGGACCCGGCTCCACTATGATCTGGGCCTAGGAAAGGGTCAGATGTGGATTAGTTACAAATTGCCTCCTCATCCCTCACCCACCCACACTTGAGCTCATGGGACGTGTTGGAGGACTACTCCCTGGACACCAGGCCCTGAGCCATTGCTTCCTGCTCCCCCCACCGTGTGGGGGGCCCAGCGCTAGCATTTGAGTTCTCAGATGGGCCTTAGGTGGAGGACACCCGAGGTTCCCCCTCGCCTGCCACCCTCGGTTTGGTCAGACCAGGTGGCCCTGCAGTTCCAAGACTTGGGCCTCCAGGTGGCCTGGGCTGAGCATTGGGAGGAGACTGGAATTCAGCAATCCCCCTTACCAGGCTCTCTGATAGGCTGTCAGGTGCCGGCTCTCCCTTCTCCCCTTTGGGGCCGTGGGCACCCTATAAAACAGGATGACCTTGAACTGTGTATGTCCATCACCAGATCACCACCCACGGTGAGCAGTACCTCCCCTTCCCTCCCCCATAAGGCTTCCATCAGCAGAGACTTGCCAGGTTGCCCAGTGCGGCTTAAAATAGTTTCCCTAGAGCAACGGGCATTCAGAAAGCAGAGTGCGGTGGTACACGTGGTAGTTTTCCCGTGGCACAGCGGCACCTTGGTTCAGCCCCAGCACTACCTCTCGCGCTACCTGAGTGAGCCTTATGGATGGACAATGGGCATGAAATGGTGGCACCTGGTAGCTGCTTGGCCTGGTAGCTTTTCCAGTCCATCCACACCAAGACCAACTATCAAAATGACAATGATGGTGACAGCAGGTATTCACTGCATGCCAGCCACAGTTCTCAGAGCTATCTGTTCCCTCATGCAGTGGGAAATTATCACCCTCACGTTAGAGGTGGGGAAACTGAGGCCCAGGGGGTTAAGTTGCTTGTACAGGTTCTAGTCAGTAAGAAATGAAACAGGGCCCTAGCCGGTTTGGCTCAGTGGATAGAGCCTCAGCCTGCGGACTGAAAGGTCCCAGGTTCCATTCCAGTCAAGGGCATGTACTTTGGTTGCGGGCACATCCCCATTAGGGGCTGTGCAGGAGGCAGCTGATCGATGTCTCTCTCTCCCATCGATGTTTCTAACTCTCTATCCTCTCTCCCTTCCTCTCTGTAAAAAATCAATAAAATATATTAAAAAAAAAGAAAAAAAGAAATGAAACAGGATGCAAATTCAGGCAGCCAGAGCCATGGCCTAACCACCGCCAACTCACTTCCACAGGCAGAGCCTCCTTCTCTCACCCTCTCAGTGGCCTCGGGAGAGAGCGGCAGGCCTGCAGTAGGGGCACAGGGAGTCTGAGCACGTGGGCTGGGCATCAGCTTCCTTTCAGCCCTATGGCCCCGGCTGGGCTGAGGCTGCAGGGCCGTGCGGCCAGCAGGCACACATTCACCTTGGTACCCCACGTGGGGCCAGTAGGGTCGGTGGGCCTACCCAGCCACTTACCGGGAGGCCAGACAGGCCCATTTCACCTGCTTCCCCTTTGGGTCCAGTTGGCCCAGCCTCTCCTGGGTCTCCTTTTGATCCTTTGGGACCCTGAAAGCCACATGAACAAGGGGTCAGTGCAGCTCAGCATTCTCCCTTCCCTGACTCTGACAGGTCTCCAGAGCTTTGTTCAGGCCAGGCCAGACCCCTACTTCCTCAGTGTGGGACCCTGCCTCCAGCCCAGGTGACAAATGCACCGAGGGACCTGGACAGAGATAGGAAGAGGGCACCCCGACACCTGTCTCTGTGCACACAAGGGTGCGGGGGGAGGGGATGGGGATGGAGGAAATGGAGCATGTGGGCATGGGCAGCCATGTTGGGGGTACTATGGGGTTCCAGGTCAGCCCTGTGCTTACCTCTCAGGAGCCAGAGATTGGAGCCCCAACCCCTACAGCCTACCAATCATCTACAGAATCACCTTCCAACCTCTGCATTCCCTCACTCCGCCATTTGTGTAACATCCATGATATGCCACATACTAGGGATCCGGTGTTTCAAACACACACACAAATGTCACGTGACACTATTGGACACTGTGGTGTCTACGTAGGATCACTCGTGTGTACTTATAATGGTACTAATAGTGACAGTAATGCTATTAGCTCACATTTGAAGACACTCTTCTACATGACACCGGGCACTGCTCTAAGTGTTTTTCACACCCAGAGTTATTTAACCCTCACAACAACCCGTTGCTACCCTCGTCTGGTGATGAGGCGCAGAGGCTGCCAGAAAGTGAGCAGCCTGCCCACGGCCTAAGGGCAGAACCAGCCATGAAGGGGCACTGAACCAGCCATGAAGGGGAACTGTGAGGCTCCAGAATTGCACACAGGTAGCACATTTTGTTCTCCAACTCATGTACACAAGTACACACACACACACACACACACAGAGCATGACACCTGGCACCAGTATCACCAAGAAAATGAAAGGCTCAGAGACCTTCTCTCCATCGATTCCAGGGGCACCGGGCAATCCGAGCTCACCCTGGAAGGGAACAGATAGCAAGAGGAGTTATAGCAGCCGTTCTCAACCTGTGGGTCGCCTAAGACCATCAGAAAATGCAGATATTTACATCACGATGCATAACAGTAGCAAACTTTCATGGTTGGGGGTCACCACCACATGAGGAACTGTATGCAAGGGTCGCGACCTTCGGAAGGTTGAGAACCACTGAGTTATAGTGTCCCATGGTCCCCAAGAAGGATCTGTGGCTAGGCTGCTGCCCCAACCAGCGCATCATTCCTGGTCAAGTTCCTGTGAGTCTAGGAAGGCACCCACTGGGTGCCCAGCATGGTGCCAGGAGCCAGCCACCTCCACGCCTCCATGCCCTCAGCCTCTAAGGGCAGCCGTAGCCCAGGCTCTAGGTTACATTTTGGAAGCTGAGGTCCCAAAGGTTAAATGACTTGCTCCAGGCCACACAGCCCAGGGACACTGTCCAATTTCACAGTCTTGGGCTCTTTCTCCTGAAACCGGTGGGCAAGGTGTAATGATGCACACAGGCCACAGGAAAGACCATGTCATCTATGGGACTTTGTGATGTCACGAGGGGCCAATTTATGGGGTTCCACATGTGAATCAAACTCCCCAGATTGCAGTGTAACTAGGGCCTGGGAGACGGCACTCTGCTTTGGCTAGACATAGCCCCTTTCTCTGAGGCCGGGTTGGATCATGGGGCGACAAGCAGAGGGGCAGGTGGGCTCTGGAGACAACAGGCTTGAGGGGCCACACAGCTGCATGTGTACTGACCTTGGCTCCGGGGATTCCTGGAGGCCCTGGTGGGCCAGGAGGACCCTGTGTGCAAAAGTCAGGTTGGTCAGTGTTAAGCAGGGCCTCCCCCTCACTGTTGGCCCACTCCTCCACCCGGGGGGCCTGTCTCTGTTTAGCTGGGCTACAGCAGGGTCAAGGACCTCCGCAGCTGATTCCCACCCAGCCAGGCCCCAGGTCTTGAAGGAGTCCTGGGAGGAAGCACCAAGAGTCAGGTCAGATTTCACAGTGTCCACTGCCATGGAGAGTTCAGAATCCCTCTGCCCTCAGAGCTTGTTTTCCCAACATTAGATTTCTTCACAACACTGCCCTGCTCAAGATCCCTGAGGCGGCTCCCTATTGCCTCTGAAGCTGTTTTCAAATGCCAGCTCCAAACTGTATCCCCAACAATGGCTGACCCAGCACTGCCTTCTCTACTTCTCCCGTGACCTCTCTGACCATCAGCTCTGGTGCCTGTTGTCTCCTGTCCCGGGAGTTCCTGGGTCACCCAGGTAAGGGATGGCATCTTTAGTCTCCCGGTCTGACCTGAGTCCCAGGCTGCTATCTTGACCTACGCCTCCGGAAGGCTGCCTGCTCACTAAGGCTCATCACCACCCTCCAAACTCATATCCCCTCCCAAAGGCTGCACCCCATCCAGCCCCTCAGCTCCCAAAGTTCCAGTCCTCACCTCCTCTCACCAACCTACTCCCTTTTTGTTAAAGGCTCCATTGAGATGTCCCTTCCTTCACTCTACCCACCCTTCTCCAGGCCCACGCTCAGCACCTACCTTCCCATGGCCTGCCTGCCTCCAGCTGTCCCCCCACCCATTTTGCTCACCTTCCACGCCATTCCCCAATATGTGATGTTTAGCATTGCCCTTCTGCTCAAAGAATCAGCCATGGCTTCCTGCTGCCCATCCAATGGAGACATCCTCCCAGCCTGGCACCCAAAATTCACTCCCTGCCTCCCTGTGCTCATAGAACTTCTCCCATGCAGCTCCTAGCCAGCCTGGGACACACCATGCAGGTACACACCCTTGGGCCATGTCATACCACACCACACCACACCACACCACACCATGCAGGCCTGGTGGCCCACAGTTACCATCAGCTGGTACTTCTCTGAGGCCTGTGGGAAATAACTGGAATTGAAGCTCAGGCGGGGTTAGGTGCTATCTAGTCTGGTCTCTGATGGCCGTCACTCCCTCACCCCAGCTCCCTTCCCTGGCACCCAACCTCTCGTCCACTGGTATGGGTCCCAGGTTTGCTGGTCAGGGCTCACAGGTTCCATTTCCTGAGCGAGGCTCTGAGGTGGCCACTCTCATCCTCCCCCAATGTTCATTAGAAGACCCAGCCCTCTAGCCTGAGTTCCAGGGAAGGCCCCAGGAGTCCTTGCTAGGGCAGGATCCAGGAAATGCTCTGCCCTGCCCCTTGTTGCTTTGACCCCAAGGGAGCTGGGAGCCACATGAGCCACCTCACAGCAGCTCTCTCAGTACCAGCGCAGCACCTGGTGAAGTTGGGGGCCTGGTGTACAGAGTGTGGATTAATGCACGAAGGGAGCGGTTGTTCCCTTAGGAAATGAACAGCAAGGCGCCTTTGGTCCACCAGGAACGCTACCTTAAGGGCGTCCAAGATCCTGCCATCGTAGTCAATCACCACCGTGTCTCCTTGCTCACCCTTGAGGCCCGGGGGACCCTGATGCAGGAAGAGGAAGGTTTTAGCGGGGAGCTCCATGGGCGGGTGAAGTGGTTCTTGTCTCTGTATGTCACCCCAGGAACCCTGGAACGGGGGCCACATGCAGCTCTGGGCCCCAGCTCAGCTGTAACGTGGGCGCCCAGCAGGGCTGGTCCTCAGGTCTGGTCCCCTGGCATTCACTGCACTGGCACCCAAGCTCACCGACAAAACAGTGTAGGAGCCAGGCAGGTACCTGGAGGGAAAGGGGGCCTGGGGCCAATTGAAAACAAGCCCCGCCTGATCGGGGGTGACAGCCCGTGGCTTTCATGTGGGACCTGAGCCCAGGGAGGCCCCGCCCTGAATTCTCCAGGGAAAGTGGGAAGCCTAATTTGGGGTGATGTTGTTCCGGTTTTTAAATGTGGGAAAACAAACACACACAAACAAAGACACCCGAACCCTCCAAGACACTGTGTAGGCCTGAGCCTTTTCCCAACCTCTGGCAGAGGCTGCGCACACCCAGGCACCGACATGCCCATTCATTCCTGGTAGGGTAGGAGCACACCGCCACCAGGCACCTGGCCACAGGTATGTGTCTCCACTTGCTGGTGTCCACACAAGTGAGCGCGTGGCTACTGGCCCTGTCCCCACCCTTTGCACCGCCCCTTCCCATCTGGGCACCGCTCTGCTTGGAGGGAAGTGAGGGGCCATGGACACTTGGGTTTAGGCCTATGGCCAGCCCCTTGCCCTGGGCGGAGAGACTCAGGCGGGGGGCCCCTGCTGGCTGCCTCCATTGTCATGACCTGCAGGGAACTGCACAGTTTATATTGATTTTCCACACAGCGAGCTTAATCCAATCCTCGGCCACCTGCAAGCTCCAGCTGCAGGTTGAGACCTGGTTTTTGGAGGAGAAAACCTGCCCGAGGAGCACCAGGGGATGTGACTGCTCGGGCCACAGGGCAGGAGCAGGTCCAGGATGCCAGCCTAAGGTGCGCCTACAGGACGCAGAAGGCCTGGGACCTTGGGAGCTGCTGGAGTCTCTGTGCTCCTTCCTGGTGACAGGAACGAACCTCCATGTGGGGCTTAAAGGCCAGAACCCCCACAGGGGCAACCCCATGTGTGACCAGTGCGGGTCTATGTTTGAATATGCCAAGAAAAGTCTCTCAAAGGGCAAGCACCCACCTCGGGGAGAGGAACAAGAGGGGATGTGTCTTGTCACATCCCGTATTTGAACATTTTACTGAAAGCGTGTACTCCGAGATTAAAAATGAAAAAAAATCACAAAGGAATGAATATAAAAAAATACTCCGTTTCTGGAGCCTCACTGCTCCTCTGGGGCCTTTGGTGACAGGGACTTTTAAAGTGACAGGCCCCACCCCCGCTGGTTTGGCTCAGTGGATAGAGCGTCAGCCTGAAGACTGAAAGGTCCCGGGTGCGATTCCAGTGAAGGGCATATGCCTGGGTTGTGGGCTCCATCCCCAGTGCGGGGTGCGCAGGAGGCAGCCAATCAATGATCCTCTTTCATCATTGCTGTTTCTGTCTCTCCCTCTCCCTTCCTCTGGAAAAAAAAAAAAAAAGTGGCAGGCCCCTGGATCCTCCGTGGGTGGCTGGAAGAGAGACTGCTTACCCGCAGCCCTGAGGCTCCATCAGCTCCTCGCTGGCCGGGCTCCCCCTGTGGAGACGATGTGGTTGGGGCCAGGTGTACACAGCCAAGCCAAGGGTTCCCCACCTCCTCTAGTCCCCTCTTCCCGCCAGAGCGCTGACCTCAGAGATAGGTCACTGAGGCCCAGGAGCCCAAGGCTATATTACATACATTACATGGTGCCTTAACCTCATAGCTCACCCAGACCCATTGCCACCCCTCTCCCCCCGCCCCGCCCCTGCTCAGGTCAGTCTCTGATTTCCAGTCCAATGAGACCTGAGATCTGAGACCCAAGATCTGAGGACCCAGGCCCCCCAGGGATTCCCAACTTAAAAAGGCAAATTGGAGGTGAGCACTTCTCCTCCCTGTCACAGGGTGCTTCTCTGAATGGGGCCTGCAGAAGCCCAAGCCGCGTGCTGCTAAGTCACCTTTGTCCCTGGGACACCGTCCTCGCCCTTCTCTCCCCGTGGCCCCACGCTCCCTGGCTCGCCCTGCAACAGAGACAGAGAAAATGGAAGGAAGCAGAGGGCGGGCTAGGGCTGCTGGCCTCTGCAGCAGTTCCAGGAGAACATGGCTGAGCCCACCTGCAGAGGAGGGACCTCAGGGCCCACCCCGTCCAGGGGACTCAGGACCATAGCCTCCTTCCCCTGAGTCCTGGGGCAGAGCTGGGGCAGCTCAGGGGCTCAAGAGACATTTGGAGGCAGGCTGGCCGGGATTTGGTGGCTGTCACGAGGGGTTGGGGAGCCAGGATGACATCAGTTAGACCTGGCTGGGGACAGGCCAGGGAGTGGAGGAGCATCGAAGAAGGGAACCAGAGACTTCAGGGTGTGAGGGGAGATAGCCTGTGAGGTGCCAGCCCCGTTGATGAGTGGGCCCAGGGCCTTCCTGCTGCCCCTCTGTGGCCTGTCCTGGAATCAGCCTGTGCCCCACCATGTGAAAGGGCCAGGAGGGGCTTTGCCAAGCAGATGAAACCGTGCAAGATGGGAGGCAGGAGGCGCTCTGGGGGAGGCATTGGTACCTACCTTGGGCCCTGGCGGTCCAGGGAACCCTGGTTGGCTTGGCGTCCCGTCATCCCCCTGAGGAGAGAGTGGTGGAGGCTGCAGCGTCAGACCTGGACACACTGGTTGGGACACACCGGCAACGCCCCTGTGTCCTCCCCAGCACAGCCGTCCACTCCTGTCACCAACGCTGATCATACCGGCGGGCAGCTTCTCCCTCCCCTCTCCCTCTCTAGGGCAGGGTCAGATCTACTTCTGTCCCCGGCTCCCACCAGCCCAGGGCCAGCCAGAATGGCCTCAGCGGGTCTGTGCAGAAGAAATGGGCAGGCAGGTGAAGGGGAGGAATTCGTCCTTCCGTCAACCATGATCTTGTGAGCACTTCCTGCGGGCCAGGGAGACAAGGTCCCTGCTCCATGGGCCAGAGGAGGTCGGGGGCAAGGAAATCTCCAGAGAAATGCATTGCAGCGTGACAGGAAATACAAGTGCCAGGCAGAGCGTTTAGGGGGATGGCAGGATGGAGAGGGACTGGGGGAGGGTGTGCTTCAGGAGGTGGCCAGGGGCAGTTTCTCAGAGGAAAGGCAGCTTGCTGAGACCCGCAGGAGGAGGAGGCCCAGCATGGCAGAGGTAGAAGGTCGCTCTGGGTCAGTGGCTCCAGACTTGAGTGCACAGCAGCAGCAGCAGCACCTGCGGCTGCTTGGACAGAGCATGCACGGCCCACCTCCAGTGTCTGTTTTGGGGGGTCTGGGGTGGGCCCCGAACATGCTTGTTAAACAAGCCCCAATGGTGCTAATAGGCTCGTCTTGGGACTACAGTTTAAGAACACTGTGCTGGAAAAATGTGATGTTTGAGGAAGGGAGCGAATGAGTGAATGAATGAATGAACGAATGAGATCCTGGCCTCAGACACATACCCACAGTGAGGTTTCAGGTTTGCCAAGGAGCAGGGCACCTTCTTTGTGGGGGCTCCCATTTCTGCCCTATGCCCAGCCCCTGACCTTCTCTCCAGCCCACTCCCACACCCTCACCGAGAAGCCCCTCCCCAGGCCCCCCTCACCTTCTTTCCAGGAATGCCGGGCTCACCCTGAGGGGCAGACAGTGGGGGTGCAAGAAAAAGGTCAGAGACATTGGGCTGCCTGCTCCTCTGGAGAAGTGGCCCCATGATCCATGCCCAGCACAGTCCAGAGGGCCCAGCCTCTCAGCGAGGAGCACATGGGTGTGGGGCTGACAGACTTGGACTCCACTCCCAACCTAGTCCCTTCCAAGCTGAATGACCTCAGGCAAGTCACTGCTCCTGAAAGCGGGAGTATGGTGCCCCCAGCCGCAGAGGGCCTCTGAGGGTCACTGCGAGATGAGAGAGGATGCAGGAAAAGCTCCTGCTTGCAGCAGGAGCTCCTTTCCTACCATTTCCTCCTGCTCAGTCCAGCTCCTTCTGGGAGGACCAGAGCCTGCCTTCCCACCCAGCAAGCACTGAGCTGATATCTGAGAGGACTTTAAATGCTAATGTGCTTTATTGGTTGAGCCTTACAACCTGGTGTGAAGGTAAGGCAGAAAAGGTTTATCATGCCCCCATTTAACAGATGAGTAAACTGAGGCCCTGAGAGATGCCTAAGGTTACAGAACTCTGTCTCCTAACCCTGCTGCCTGGGCTTCCAAGGGCGTGGGGACAGGGGCTGAGGAACACTTACCTTGGGCCCTGGAGGTCCCTTTGGGCCCTGGAACAAGAGAAGGTGTTAAAGGGGATACTGGAGGTTGCTCCTATCTGTCCTCATCTTCTCATTTGACAAAGGATGACACCAAGTCCCAGGGCGGAGGAGGCAGGGCTGTCACTGCTTCCTGTCTTGGAAAGCTTCTCATCAGATCTCAAGCAGAGATAAACAGACTGCAGGCTCCCTCCCAGGGAGGCAGGACTGTGAGAATTCTGCTGGGGCTGGAGGCCTGGCCGTCCCTTTCTACTGCTGGTGGGTACAGCCCCACACACAACCTGAGTGTGTGTGTGTGTGTGTGTGTGTGTGGTATGTGTGTGAGAGAGAGAGAGAGAAAGAGAGAGAGAGAGAGAGAGAGAGAGAGAGAGAGAGAGAGAGAGAGAGAGAGATTGCCAGGCCTGGAACCACGGTTCTGCCAGCTCAGGCCTTTGAAATGCTCTGGGTACTGACCGTCTCACCGTCTTGTCCAGCCTCTCCTTTGGGACCCTGAGGACACAGAGGAGAGAGATGAAGGGATGCAGGGACCCTATGGTTAGCTGAGCTCACAGATCCTCCCAGACCCTGGCCTAGACTCATTTCAGCTTCACTAAACCTGAAAAGTAGGTGTCATTGTCCGTACTTCACAGGTGAGAACGTTTAGGCTCAGGGAGTTATGTGCCCAATGGGACAAGGACTGGATGAGCCAGGTGAGTAGCTGCCCTGAGAGGGGACCTTCAGGGTGGAGGTGCTGGCTTCACATTGGAGAAGCTGGAGTTCCTGGGTTAGGGACGGGGTAGTAAGTAGATGCTTTCCGGGTTTGGTAAGGACCATGGGAAGATGACCAAGGCTAAATAGTTAGTATTGGGGGGTGGAGGGGAGGAAGAGAGAGGAAGAAATAGAAGTTGGAAAAGATCTGTAGAGAAAGAGCCTACATACGGGGGTCAGGGTCAGGATTGGACTGAGATTGCAACCAAGGTCATGGTTAGAGTCTTTGGGACTATTTGGGGTTAGAGTGTAGGGGTAAGAGTTGGACTTGGAATCAGGGTCAGAGTCTGTAAGGATGAGAGTTAGAGTCTAGTGATACTCTGATTGGGATATTGATTAGGATTTGGGAATGAGTTTGGGGTCAAGATCTTAACTGGGGCTAGGAACCCAGCTAGGTTTGGTTTAAGGGTCTGGGTTGGTGGTGGAGTTAGGGTTGGGTTGGGTCTGAACTGGGGATAGGGCTGGGACCGGGCTGGTTCTGGGGTCAGGGTTTGGGGCTTTGGTAGGTGCAGGATCAGTTCCATGTCCTCTTACCGCTGGGCCTGGTGCTCCCCGGGGCCCATCTTTTCCAGTGTCGCCAGGAGGGCCCCGAGCCCCAGGAGGCCCAGGCGGCCCTGGAGGCCCCGCAGCCCCATCTTGCCCTTGGTCTCCCTGAAAGAGATGAGGCCTGGCATGACTCTGAGGGTGAGGAAAGAGGTTCTAGTCTCTAGAGAGAGGCCCCTTAGATGGACAGCCCAAGGCCTTCCCCTTTCCCAGCCCTTGACAGACTCGGAGGAAAGGGCTTTGTTGTTGGTGGCCACACGAAGGGACAGGTCCCTAAAACACAGCTTAAGAAGGGCCTTTTAGACTCCAAGGAGTGTGCCATCTCCTCACCTGCGGTGTTTAGGTGAGAGATAACACACGGTGGGTGTAAGAGAAGGCACCTGTGCCCAGCCAGCCCCCCTCCTCCAGAGAGGGGGTTGCAGACCTCCTGAGAGACCTTGGCTGGGCCACCTCTGCTTCATTAGGTGACAGAGGTGCACTCATGGGCATTTGTTCCAGAGAAGTGAAAACTCATGTTCACACAAACACCAGTACATGAATGTTCATAGTACAGTAGTCTCATTCATACGTGCCCCAAACTGGAGACCAGATGATCTCCAATGGGAGCACCTCCACCATGGAACATTGCTCAGCCGCAAACAAACAGGAGCAGAGCACTGACACAAAGCCATTTGGATGTATCGCATGGCAATTATTGTGAGGGAAAAAGCACTTCTCAACACGTTATTATATACGTTGTGATTGCAGCTACATCACGTTCTGGGAATGGCAAGAGTATAGAGAAGGAGCACAGATTAGTGGTTGCTAGGCGTTAGGGATGGGGGCAGAGAGGGAGGTGAGTAGAGCTATAGAAGAGTAGCCTGAGGGGTCTTTGTGTGGTGGTTGCACCAATCTACAACCGTGATAGAAATGCGTCAGCCGAACCACACAAAGGAGTGGGAGAAGACTGAGTAAGGCTGGTGGACTGTATCCATTTCCTGGGTAGGAGATTATACGAGGTGCTGCTAAAGTCACCTTTAGGGGAAACGGGATGATGGGTACATGGTGTTACGTATTACAACTGCATGTGGATTGACAATTACCTTAAAAAACAAACAAAAAAAAAGGCGACAGAGGGCCACACAGTCTCTCTCATGCAGCACCAAACCCCCAACTCTCAGGCCGAGGTTAGTACCGGGTCAGACCTCAGGCAGCCAGAGCCCTCACCTGGTGGCCCCACCTGCAAGGAGGGAAGACTGCAATGCCACTGGCACTGCCTGCTGCCCAGCACGGGAACAGGAAGGGGATACACCGGCTCATAGTGCCAGCAGTGCCTAACCTTCCTGTAACCAGGCCTTTGTGGAGTGGACCCTGCTGTGTGCCCAAGGCTGAGAAACCAGGGTATCCTGGGGTTCTCTCATCCAATCATCTGGCCAGGCACTGCTCGTGTCCTGTTTTACAGATAGAGGGCCAGCGTCAGAGAGGGTGATCATTTAACCAGGGGGACGAGGCCAGGACAGGCCATTGAAGCCGGGGTCTCTTTGTTCATCCATGAGCTCCATGATATGAAAGAGCTCACCTCTCCAGCAGCTGCACCTGAGACCTCACTCACTAGCTTTCCCAAGGAAAAGCTTAGCGGAAGCTCTCCAAGTCCACCATGCAGATCTCCTCAGTCTTACACGGCCAGGTCCTGACCAAAAGGATAGGACTCCAGCTCTGGGCTCAGGCTGGAAACCCGGGCCTGGTATCTACTTATGGAGGCAGAAAAATGGGTTCAGACACTTGAGCGGGTCCTAGAGAGGTTCTGAGGTTCTTCCCCTGCATGACTTGGGAACTGAGGCTGGCCCACTGCCTCCTCCTCCCCACACCGGGATCGGACGGCTGAGGTCTAACCCTGGGAATTTGATGAGTCGAGGGGTACACGCAAGCCAGCAGGCCAGATAGGCCACTCATCCAGTCTACCTTGAGGATGCGGCGATTGTACATGTGATGGTCTCTACTTATAAAGCCTGGATTGAGCCGTGGGAAAACCATCTACAGCAAACAGGTCGTGTGGTCAGAAAGGCAGGAGGGTGATTTATTTTTATTTTTATTTTTTAAAAATATATTTTATTATTTTTTTACGGAGAGGAAGGGAGAGGGATAGAAAGTTAGAAACATTGATGAGAGAGAGACTTCGATCAGCTGCCTCCTGCACGCCTCCCACTGGAGATGTGCCCGCAACCAAGGCACATGCCCCTGACCGGAATTGAACCTGGGACCCTTCAGTCTACAGGCCAACGCTCTATCCACTGAGCCAAACCGGTTTTGGCAAAGAGGGTGATTTAGAAAACCACAGGGCTATTTCTGGAGGCAAAGCCACCTCCCAGCCACAGAAGGCAGCCTGTGATGGGTGGTGGACCACGTTCTCACAGGGGCCACTATGCTCCCTCCATCCCACAGGGTTCTCTATAGTGTGACCTTGCTACTCCCCAAGAACTGAGGCCTGTTTCTCCCTGTTCCCCACGAACTCTGAGCGAGCCCTGTGACAGATGCGATCATAGGATGCAGGGCCGGTGATGCTGTGTATGGCACTTCACAGGCCTGGCAGTCCTGGCTTCCTGCTTCTCAAAATGTTTCGGAGAGGCCCCTTGAGGAAGCCCAGCTCCCAGCCCACAGCCGCCTCAACTCCAGGCCCCACAGAAAGACCCAGACAGTCAGGGGTCATGAGAGATGGTGACTTGTGGTTTGAGTCACTCTCAGGGGTGGAGGTGTTTCACGGGAGGATTTTACCCACAAAGAGGGCTGGGGTTTGGAGAGGTCTGCTCGGCAGCTACACCAGGGCTGGGGGCATGGGAAGATAAGCTTCTACATCTGACAGAAAGTGAGCAGGGGGGGTTTTCAGCAGCCACCAAGCTCAAAGGTGTCCTTTATTTGGCCGCAGGGACTTCTCACCAGCTTTATGTGGCCCTGCCTCTGGCCTCCTATCAAAGGCTCAGCACACAACAGCTGGGTCTCCAGGGAAACAGCCTGGCCAGCCCTCATCCCTGCTCTGGACTCACAACCACCCTCCGAGTCATGAGGTTGCAGAGCTGGGACAGTGACCCAGCCCAGCCCGTCTGGGACTGCAAAGCCCAGCCTTGCTCTCTACATTCAGCCCCCTTTCCTTTCATCCCCCCTGCACAGTGCCTGCCTCTGCGCCATGCCCACCTCCAGCCTAGGCCGCTGCTTGCCGTGGGTGCCTGGCCATTGGCTACAATTTCCACCCCGCAACCTTCTTATAAACAACTGTGAATACGCCACTTTCCTGCCTTTCTCGGGCAGCTGATGCCTACCTCTCAGCCTCTGCATGAGGCTGCTGCCGCTGTCTGCCCAGGCTGTGGCAAAGGTGGAGAGGGCCACGAAGTGACCCTCGGCCAAGACCTACTTGTGCAGATCCAGCCCACCTGGATCTCCACTCTGCTTCTGTTGAGGAGACCCCTGCTTCTGCATGAGGCACTTCTGAGTCCTGGGGCCCGGGGCCACTGAGGGCCAAGGCGGTCTGGCTGAGGCTCCCCATCTACTGCTCCAGGTGGGGTGCTGGGTACTCACTTTTAGATTGCATTGAATCTTCACCACAGTAGCTGTCACCCCCACTTTCAGTTAGAGAAACAGAGCCTTCGAGGGGAAAGTGACTCACTCAAGGTCACTTGGCTGGTAAGTGGCAGAGCTGAGCTTGGGCTCAGGGCTGCTGACCCTGTAGCCTTCCTCTTCCTGGGGGTCTGGCTGTCCTCAGGAAGGTCAGTCTCTGGTCTGAGGCCAGTGCCGGCCCTCTGTCTGCCCATCCACAGTGATAAGTGCTATGGGACGTCTGGCAGAGACTTTCCATCTGTGCCAGACCCAGCGGCCATTTAAGTGAAAACCTGCAGCAGGATATACTGTGGGCGGGAGGCGGGCTGCTCACTCACCTTCTGTGATAAGCTGTAGGGCATGCTTTATCTCTCTCTATAAAATCCTCAGCCACCAAACAACCAAACAGCCGGGTGACTGGTTGCTAAGACATGCACTGACCACCAGGGGGCAGATGCTCAAAACAGGAGCTGCTCCCCTGGTGGTCAGTGTGCTCCCACAGCCAACCTCCCTCGGGCCCTCCCCCCTGTCAGCCCCATCAGCTCCTATTGGGTCTGGGCCAGATGGCCCCGATTGGCCCCAATCACAGGCCAGGCTGAGGGAACCTGCCCGTGCACGAATTTGTGCACTGTGCCTCTAGTTATAATACAAAATAGACTGTGTGGGTGGGGGTGGGGGTCTTGCTCAGTTCTTACCCGAGGGCCAAAGTCTCCTGGTGCACCCTGGGAACAAAAAACAGGGAGATATCACCACCGCTTGATTACTTCACATATACCTAGCTCTGCGCTCAGAGTGTCATGTACATGGTCTCATCCACTCTACCAAAAATCATGTGCAGGCTCTATTCTCCCCCCCACCCCCCGCCCCGCCATTTCCAATGAGGAAATGAAGGCACAGAGGGGCTAAGTAGTCTGCCCAAGGTCACACCACCAGCAGATTCCAGGTGGTCTGTTACCTGTTGCCAGCCCTAGGCATGGCGGCACAGGGATAAGCCGCTCCCACTGTACCCTCTTGGAATCCCTGAACCACGGACAGTCAGGAATGATAATTACTTGATTTAAGTCTCCAAGTTTGGGGAGTATGCTATGCAGCGATGGATGCCAGGACCCCAGTTTCTCTCTGGTGTCCAAGTCCCTGCCCTCATCATTTCTGCGACTCAGTGGCATCAGCCAGAACCAGCGGGAAGGCAATCACTGCACCTGCCAACTGCACGAGCATCTCATTGTCCACAAAAAACACGCAGGCTGTTACCTCGGACAGTCTTCCCAGGGCTCTGTGAGGTGGGTTTACATGGACAGATGGAGAACCTGGGGCCCACAGCACGGGCGACTTGCCCAGCGCCACCCAGCTGTGCCTTGCTCAGCTCTCCTGGTGGACTAGAACACTGGCTGGCGGAAACTCAGGGACCCCCAGTGGAGTTGTGGTGTGGAGGTGGCCCAGCCCAGCTCTTCCCTGGAAGTGCCCAGTCAGTCTTGCTGCACCTGGGTCAGCCCTGGGACACACACATTCCTCTCTCTCCTGCTCTCTCCTGAGGCACTCAGAGGTCCCAGCCCCCCAGGGCTGTTGCTGTGACATTTAGCACCAAATGCCAGGAAGCCCTCAGTAAGGGGCTGTGAGGATCCCAGGGGCAGCTCCCTGCCATCTGTTTTCCTGGCAGGGGCGTCCTCCCCACAAAGAGTGCCATCCGCCGTCACTGTTCAACCCCCCAAAGGCTTTCCGGCCCCCCCTCCCAGCCCCAATAATTAATTCCTGGGCAGACTGCTTTGAGTTTTGTTATACTGTGGTGTCTGGAGAACTCGGATTTAACCTTCCAGGCACTTTAAATGGTCAAATGTAAGCCTTATAACCATGATAGGAGGTAGGCACCCCCTGCCCACTTTATAGATGGGGAAACTGAGGCCCTAGGAGGGGATGTGACGAGCCCACGGTCACACTCTGGAACTGGGGTTTGGAGGCAGGTGTCTGGCATCCTTCCTCAGCCTCCTGTGTCTGCACAGCCTCCAGCATCACTTACCTTTTCTCCCTTGGGGCCTGGGAGTCCCTGGAGAAGGAAGGTGGAGAAAGAACAGCAGTGAGCGAGGAGGTCTAGGCTGGCTTCCCTAGGGCTTTGCGTACAGAAGGGCCTGTGAGGCTGAGCAGAGCCGGGGGCGGCCAAGTGGAAAAAACACACGAGACTGCCAGTCCTTAAGGAGGCTGCCCGTGCTGACCCCAAAGAACCACCACATCTCAGTCCTCAGCATGAGGGACACGGGGGACTGGAGGTCACTGGCATTCTCTCTGGACAGAGGCACATACGCTAGTCACTCCCCGCCGCAGAGAGCAGAGCCCTTCTTGCTTGGCCCCTGTTGTGCTGGGTGCCAGTCAGGAGCCACTGCTCGTGGAGGCTGGGGTGTGGGCCTGTGAGTGGCTCCACGCAGGCCCTGGCGGCTGCCTTCTCCCTCTGGCTACAGGGGAATGTCTTTCTCTCAGTCCTGCCAAGTTACCGGCCTTCTAGGAAGGTCTAGACACAAGGCACACTGTGGGGCTCAGAGTCCCTGGGGTGAGGGCTGGCGCCATTGGTCAGGGACTGACCGGCTCAGTGGCCCTCAGCCCTCCCCAAACTATCCACTCTCCCTTCAACCAGAGTGGATTTGCTTGTTCATTCATTCAGCTAATCATTCACTCAGGTTCTTCCCTCCATCCTTTAATAATGCACACATTATGAATCGGCTATTCAATTATTTGTCCGTTCATTCATTTCTTCACTTGTCTGTTCAGCCATCATGCATTTACCCATCCACCTATCCTTCCAGGCATCCAACTATTTGTGCAATCATCGATTCATTACCTACTTTGACTGTGCTTCTGTCCATCCACCCACCCACCCATTATTTATTTAACTATGTTGTCACCTGTGCATCTTATTAGTTTTGCTGAGGACGCCTGTGGACTGCAGGTTCCTGACCCAGGTGTTGAGAACTCCTCAGCTCATGCCCATCATGAAAGCACTGAGACTGCCTGGGGATGCTCTGTGCCCAGAGCCTGCTGGGAGGGGCTTGTGTGCTTTGAGGGCTGACTATTGGCAGGAACAGTGCTGCCTGCAGTTCTTCACATCGCCATCACAGTGGGGAGGGGAGGGTTACTGGGCCTCTCTGATGGGTCAGAAGCTCCTCAAGGTTGCACAGTCCGCAGATGGGGGAGCTGGACTGGAACTTAAGTTTGATGCCCAAATGGCTTTTCTTTGCGTTGGGCCAGGTTCTCAGCGGATCTTTCTGGCTGGTGCCCCATGGTCACTTCCAACCCCACAGTGCCACCATCCTAGGACCACCCATCCCAGGACCACCTAGAACGGCCCTGTCATCACTTACTGGCTTTCCATCCAGACCCAGAGGCCCCTGGAAGATGAGAAAGAGAGAGAGCAGAGGTTACATACGGGAAAGGCGTTTCCTTTGGGTGTTAAGACCTAGAAGACACTATTGAGTGACAACAGTCCAAAGTCTGTGCCAAGCCCGTGGTCTGGGGACATTTCACCCAGATTTGGGATGGGAGCATCTGGGTGTTGTTGGCTGCCCAGAACCCCCTCTGTTTGCTGCTCCCTTCCTTGGCTCCTCCAAAGCCACCCCCATCTCCGCCCATGGGTTTGAGCTCGGGTGATTGGTTCAGGGGCTTTGGAAATTGACCCTTTTGGGAAAGGGGGCTCTTTGCACCTGATGGAGCTAAGCCTTTTCACCTGTGGCACTCCTGGGGCACCAATGGCTTGAGAAAGAGGGAACAGAGAGGAAAGCAGAGCTGAGAGAGGGAGATACAGGGCGAAGGGCTAGAGCTGAAACCACCAGGCACTCCTCTCTCTGCGAATACTTTTTTCCGTAAGCCAGCTTGGACTGAGTTTCTGCCACTCGTAATTTGTTTTGGACTGAACGTATGTGTTCCCTAAGCCCCAATATGATGTTAGGAGGTAGGGCCTTTGCAGGTGACTAGGTCATCAGGGTGGGAATCTCACGAATGGGATTGGTGCCCTTAGAAGAGGGACCCACAGAGTTGTGTTCAGCCTTGTGAAGACACTGTGAGAAGCCCGCCGTCTGCAACCCAGAGAGGGGCCTCCCCGGTGTTTGGTCTTGCTGGCCCTGATCTCCAACTTCTAGCCTCCAGAACTTTGAGAAAGACTTTCTATTGTTTACAAGCCACCCCTTCTGTGGTACTAAGTTACAGCAGCCCAAATGAACGGAGACCTAACTGGAAGAGTCCTGACGGTTCTTTCAACTCTGCATTGCGGTGACCTTCCCCGGTGAACGTCAAGGCTGAGGGCAGCAAAAGACACAAGGGCGAGTCCTGAGAGCTGGGGCATCTCCTGGGCCGCACAAGATCTGTGGTGTCTGCACAGGGCCGGTGACCACAGCAAAGCACCCCACCGAACCCCCTTCCACATACCTAACAAAGCCTCACTGAGCGCCACCCTCCCTGTGGGGTGTGGAGGACTACAAGCTGGGAGGGGAGTGTTGTAGGCCCGGCCCATCTGCTCCCTGCAGACCCCTGTCCGCCTCTGGCTAGGCAACATCTCCGCATCCCCACACACACTTCAATCTTGACTCCAGTCAATGATGTAGGCAGCTCCACTCCCCCGAGCCTGTTGCACACACTGCCTGCCTGCCTCTGTGCATCATCCTTGGCTCTGTCCCCTCCTCTTCCATGAAGAGGCTTGTCCATGTTCCAGACCCAGACCATCTGTCCCTGTGCCCAGCACATATTCTAACTGTCCCACCTGAGACACATATTGTTAACGTGTGGTCTGTGCCAGCCCTCTAGCAGATCCAGGGAAAGGGTCTGCTCCCCACCCCTCAGTGTTTGGATGAGGCCTGGCCAGGAAAGGTGAACCGTGTGCAAATGCGCACGAGACCACGTGAAGAGCGGGGGCAGGGCAGGGTCCTGCCAGTTCCAAGCCGGGAGAGGGTATGTTGGCTTTGAGGAGACTGGAAAAGATTAGGGAGCTCTACCCTAAGCAAGTAACATTTGGGCATTTGAACATAGCAAGTGTGTGTGTGTGTGTGTGTGTGTGTGTGTGTGTGTGGCACTGTGGGAGAGAGAACAATCCAGCAAAGGCAGGGAGGAGGGAGCACGCTAGGGCTGGTGAGCAGAGGGGCAGCTCGGCCTCAGCATGGCCTCCACCTGGTCTCTCACAGCTGCCCAGGGGTTTGCCCTGCCACTTCCCGTGGTTCCAACAGTGTGGCTGCATCCTGGCCCAGCACCGGGGTCTCCTGTGGCCAGGGCAAGCCTCTGGATTCGGTTGCCCCGTGTCCCTGGCTCCTGTGCTCTCTCCTTCTTTCCACTCTGCTTCCTCTGCGTGCAATGCCCTTCCCTGTCCCTGTCCCTGGTGAGAGGGATTCTTTCTCAGAGACACTCCCCTGTTCTGAGAAGACTCTCCTGGCCCTGCCTCCGTCCTTGGGTCTGGCACAGCCTGGAAGTTGGTATCCCGTCTACTGTGTCTGGTGGTAAATGACCAGTTTCCTCCAGGCTGCCCTAGATGCCCCAGACCTTAGAGTGACCACCCCTTGATGCACTCAGACCAGAGCCTTACTCCAGGCGGGAAACCTGGGCAGATCTGAAAATTGGCCTCTTAATTGCTTCTGGCCACCAGCCTCACTGTGGGGGGAGAGTGTGCATGTGGGGGTGATGGCCTGGGGAAGGAAGGAGTGGCCTATTCCAAAGTCTTGGGGTCCCAGGCCCTGGGGGCTCCTGTCCTTGGTAAACCCCAGCCACAGTTCAGGTCCCATCACCTGAGGGCCATCAGCTGGCTGGTCTCTGCCGGGGGGCTCCCGGCAGGTCTGACCCCTGGATTCACATGCCAGAGCCCTCCTCCCTTTAGCAGTCTCCTAAAATGGGACCTGCCCCTGCCCCCATGCTCAGGCGCTGCTAGGCCTCCTCGGGCCACGGCCCCACCGGGGTTTCTATCCTGACCTCTCACTCAGGCCCAGCCTTCCGGCGCCACCACCTCCACAGGACCCAAGTCCCCTCCTGTGTGTCTTAGTGACCCGAACACTTAGTCTTAACCAACACAACAGCCTCGAGGCAGGTCTTACAGCCCCCGCCCTCCCGCCCCTGCCCCACCATCTTGCAGAGCAGGAAACGGGCCCAGCCAGGGGAAGACCTGGCTTGCCCCAGGCCACACAGCCAGTAGCAGGCTGGGCTGCAGCTGGACAATGCTTCCCTCCTGTGTTCTTGTTCTCTCTTAAACCCTGCGGTGAACTCCCTGGGGTCCGGCCACTATCACCCCTCTAGTCTGCCTTTCCCTGCTCCCTCCCACTGCCGACAGGACCTCGCCTGCCCAGGTGTCCCCAGCCACCTGGACCAGTGTGGCGGCCCCCGGAGACCGTGCCCAGGCCCTGGCTGCATCCGTCAGTCTTGCTGAACTGAGCCCAAATGCAGCCCCATGTCTGCCCTCTATAAACCTGCGTGGATGAGAAAAGAGACCCAGGTGTAGCTAAGAACTAACTAAGGCTCTTTGCTCGTCGTGTGCCAGGAGGGAAGACACAATGGACTGCACAGGGGTCACCGGCTGAGGATGGGCCTCAGGGCCTAGATGGTGTGACGCCTTCAAGGTGCCCCTGATAAAGCCTGGTGGAGGGCACCTGCCCCTGGCGGCCACAGAGAGGGAGCCTCTCCGTGAATGTTCCTCACTTTAGACTTGGCCGAGGCCTGCCATACCACGTGGCACCCGCCCTCACAGCAGCCCTGGGAGGCAGGCACCACGGCCCCATCTCACACACGAAGCAGCAGAGTCAGTGGGTTGTCCAAGGACTAAAATCAGCCCCACTCTCCATGCAACGCTCCCTCTCCTGCAGCACAGGGAGGAGAGGGTGACAGGTGGCCATCCTGGGGGACTGGTGGGACAGAGCCTCACAGGCCTAGCCTCCCTTCTGGGATTCCTGGCACAGCTGTCTCCCCCACAAAGCAGATCCTCCCCAGGCAGGTCTATCTGAACCCTATTCCACCCTGACCCTCTGCCAGAGAGCCTGCTGGGTCAGACCGACATGCTGGCTGTGTGGCCCTGGGAGAGCCAGTCCACCCTTCTGAGCATCCTTCTCCCCAGCAGGGATATTCTGCGCTGGCTTCACACATCTCGGTTCCTGTGCGGCCAGCTGGGCCCCAGGACTTTTCAGGTTGCGAGAAGCAAACAAGGCCCCGGGGCTGCACTCGAGAAGCAGGTCAGGCAGGCAGAGCCCCCCTTCCTTCCCCACCCGCCCCTGCTGCGCAGCCCCTACTTCCCCAGGGACCAGAGTATCCCTGACCCTCAGTTTCCTCATCTGTAAGATGGAAGCCATGCCTGTCTCCTCTCAAATGACAAGTTCCCCGGGTCCCAGTCAGTCCCCAGTCTCCTCTGTGTCCTCCTCTCAGACCAACCAGAGACAGGAGACCCTACAGGCAAGCTGACACAGAACTGGGTCGTCGCTGGCCTGGGATGGGGAGTGCTGGAAAGTGACTTTTTGTGGCCCTCCAAGTAGCCAGCAGGGGGACACCAGCTCTGCGTGCGTGCCTGAGTGCGTGCGTGCGTGCGTGCATGCATGTATCTGTTCACTTCTTCACACCATGGAGTATTTCCTGAGCAACATTCCACAGAGCCATCCTTTGAGAAAAATTAATAAAGTGGCAAAAGAGAGGAGGTTTCTCGGTGGGAGAAGTCTGGGACGTGGGGTATTCTGGCTCCACAGCTGAGCGTCTCAGAGCCCCTCAGGAAACGGAGGCTGGAGGAGGCTGCAGCAGAGGGGCTGGCTGAGGTCCCCTGCTCCGGCCGGTGGCTCCAGCCTGCTGACCCAGCAGCAAGTTATCTGCTGAACTGAACTCCATCAATAAACTGCCGTGTTTGGAGGCAGACGGCAGTCAATGCGGAGTTGGGTGACGGTCTTGCTTTCTGGTTGTAATTAATGGTGATGGCTCTGCCGGGGGACGGAGGCCTCGAAATGCACCAGGAAGGGGCCCCTGGATGAGGGGGCTTACCAGGATTATCAGTCCGGGGCCCAGTAATTACGGCCCAGATGTTGACAATTCATCAAATTACAAGGCTGTTGGGGCCTGGGGCTCGGGGCCTGGGGCCGGGCCGGGTCGTGCACATTCCTGTGTGAAGGCTCTCTCATTAGGGCTGCCAGCGTGTAAGGGGGAGGGGGCGAGGGGCGCAGGCCCTCGGGGAGGACCGGTTCCATGTGGTGCTGATTTCCCAGGCCAGGCCGTTTGCACACATGCTGGCCACAGCCAGACTGTGGGGCAGAGCAATTTTCCAGACTTGAGTCCTGCCTTTGGGAACGGGAAGGAAGGCCCCTCTCTGCTGAGGCCTAGCCTGGCTGCAGCTTGAGCCCTGATGCACAGCCTGGCACCCGGCTCCTCCCAGAGACGCCTCCCCGGGGCCGGGGGCACACTGCAGGGGGGCTCTGCTGTCACCACGTGCACCCCGCCTCGCAGCAGCAGCAGCAGCAGGCAAGGGGGTTGCTGGGTGTAGCTGGGACCCGGGACCTGCCCTTCACCGGATCCTTGGCCCCCCATGCTGCCGCCTTCCCACTCCTCATCTGTGCCGCGGACGGCTGGGCCTGGGGCCAGGTTTGGTTTGGTCCATGCAGTTAAAGCAACAACAACAAAAACAAACAACCGAAGTAGCTGTTCCATTTTAAAATCGTGACATTTCACATAAACATCCGGAGTTTGGACTTTTCTGGAAAAGCTGAAGACCTGGTCTCCCGGGGCCTCCATGCTTGGCAATATCTGCAGGGCCAAGTGCTCCTTTAGCGGGAGCCCCCCAGGCCATAGGCTCTGCCCCTCCCGACGCCTCATGGCGGGCCCGCTGCCCCCTGGAGGTGCCCGCTGCCCCCAGCGCACAGGGGCATCTGGGTTGGTAACCCTTGGCCTAGCACATCTCCCGGTCCCTTCCAGCGCTGCGGGCCTGCGAGGCCGGGGAGCCAGCTGGCTTCTATTTTGGGAGAGAGCACGCTCAGTGTGCTGGAAGCAATTACCCGTGTGTCCACGTTACACATCCCGGCTAGAGGAGGCGGTGCGACGCCTTTGAACCGGTCCTCCGGTACCTGCTTAAATTACACATTGGCCTGTTACATAATTACCCTGTCAGGTCTCAGGGAAAACTGTTCCCGGGTGGGGTGGAGGGGGTCCTGGACTTCCCGTGGGTGTGGGAGGATGGGAGGTGGGCCAGTGAGGCAGGCAGGCAGGCTGGCTGAGCGGCCTCAGGGCCCATGCCTGCAGCTCGGGTGGGTCTGATGGGAGACGGCCAGGCACCCGTTTTGGTGGCCACCTGCCGGGATGGCGATCTAGCGGGACGGAGTCACAGCTACCAGAGGGTGACAGTCCCCAGGCGGCATGATGGGGACAGTCTACATAAAGAGAGGCAGCCTTCCTGGGACAGCACACCTCAGAAGAGCGACTGAGACCTGCGTCTCCCGGACACGGGGCACAGGGTGACCGGGACAGCTGGCAGCAGACATGGAGGTTGTGAGTCCTCTGCAAGGACCCCTGCTGCCCTGGCCACACCTCTGCTCTGCACCTTCTACCCCCGCCTTAGTCTTTGGGGCCCCCAGCTTCTCCCTGAGGCCTCTCTCAGGTTTGATCCTCGGGCCTCTCTGCAAGCTGCCCCTGGGCCGAGGGCCCTCCTTGGTTCCCACAGACCACACAATTGTCACCCACCGGCAATGAACCCTCAGGGATCGAGAGATTTCATGTACACCTTGGCTGTGTAGCCTCTCTGGGAATATGGGAAGATGTAATGAACGAGCTGCATGGGCTGAACGGAGGCACCACCAGTAGAGGGGGCATGTGTCCCCAGTTCAGCCCAGGCCCCCCCCCCCCCCCCCCCCCCCCCCCCCCACTCCTGCACCCAGCCGGCCTCACATTTTTCTTCACCTGGCTGCCCCTGCAAGGCAATAACGAGCCAGTGAGCCTGCAATCCTGGCTCTGAACCATCTCCCCAAACCGTGGCCTTTCTCCGGTCCCCCAACCGCCCCTGCCTAGGACTTGGCCTCGCTCCTGGTCCAGTCTCCACGGCCTCCCTGCCCCTGCTCACACGGCCAGCCTTCCCGCCCTCGAAGCCGCAGGGACGTCCTGAGTGCCACATCCCTGTCCTGCGGACCTCACAGCGAGCCGCACAACTTCTCTGGAGCCTTGTTCCTCCCCTAGAAAGTGGGCGGGGTGTGGATGAAACGAACCCCACAGGTGACAGTGCCCGACCTGGAGTGTGGCACCCAGTGGGTTGGTGAGTGTGACTGTAATTCACGGGCCAGTTCTGGGGGGAGAGCCCAGGAAAGGGGGTGGAGCGAAAAGACACACCCCTTTGCCTTGTCCTCTGGATGTTGCCAACGCTGACACAGCCCTGGCAGGCAGGTGCCATTAGTGTCCCCATTGCACAGATGAGGAAACTGAGGCTCGGAGAGGCCAAGCATGGCCAATTAGGCTGCGGATATGAGCTGAGTGCTTCCCACCTCACCATCACCCTGGGGCACACCTCCCCCACCGCCCTTGGGCAGAGGCCCCTCTCACCGCCCCCCCCCCCCGCCTCCCTGGTCTCCTTGGAGACCCACACGCCTTCTCTGAGAAGCCTTCCTCCACCCCCCTCACCCACAGCACAGCTTCTCAGTCACAGGCCCACTGCTGTCTGCTCTCACCTCCCTTTCCATAGTGACTGGGCCTGAGGCTCCGGTGCCACCACTGGCCTGGCTCTGAGGGTGCCTGTGAGTGCCCTCCCAGGCCCCCCACGCTGGGCCTGTGCCATCCCATCTGTCCCACTGAGTGTGGGTCTGAGCAGCCCCGTTCGTGGAACAGCTCCCCACATCTTGGGAGATGACATACCCTTCCTGAGAGCTGGGCGTGCAGCCCCGACGTGCACACCTCCCGTGACTGGCAGCTGCTCCCTGACAGCCCGATGGGTTTGTGGTTTTCGTTTCAGTTGGCCTCTCCCAGGTTGGGTGTCACCTCACATTCCCTCCACCGTGCGGCCCCCCAAAAGGCAGTCACCTGGCTCACTGAGGCCGGGCTCCTGGGACTACCTGCCTGTCGCCTCCACCCTCACTTCTGCTCCCTCGCCAGCCTGGCCTGCCTTGGGAGTGCCCTCTCTCTCTGACCTCTGGACACCCCCTGTCCCCGCAGTTCCCCACTTGCCAGCACCTTTCCAGCTTCTGACCTTGGCTCGTCTCTCCCTTCCTCCCCGCTGAGCTCAGTAGGCGGGGCCCCCTATAGACCTCAGAGTTTGCAGCCACCTGTACCTTCCTGGCCTTGACCCCTGTGCACAGGGAGGTGAATTCCGATTCTCTCTCCAACCCAACCACAGCCTCCGTGGGGCTAGGGCCCCTAGATATAGTTCTGGAGACAGCATCTCAAATACCAAAGTCCCTCATGGCCATGCTTGGCCTCTCCGAGCCTCAGTTTCCTCATCTGTGAGAAAACAGTAAGTATTTGTTGAATGAACCCTGAAGCGGACGCCCCTATGAAAGAACGTGGTTTCCCGCTGTCTCCAGGGCCAGCCGGGGAGCACCAGAGGGCGCTCTCGACCCGGGGAAGGCCGCTGTAGGTGCCACTGACGGCTGCGTTCAGCCCGGGGTCTGGGGGTGCAGCCAGGACACTGGGCACTGGGGACACAGGCTAGAGAGGGACTTCTTTGGCCTCCAGGGCGCCGCCTGCTGGGGTCAGCGATCATCACAGTGGCAGGAACTGTCAAGGAACCCAGCCTGTGCGCATGCACAGTGCTAGTCTTCCCCCCACGGCTGAGGGAGGTTAGGGTCGTACGTGCTTGTGGTCACACAGTCGTCGACAGAGCCCCAAAGCCCCGTCTCTCTCCACTGCATGGACAGGACAGGGGTCCAGTCCTCGGTTTCAGGAGAGGCCGGGTGGACCAGCTTCATGCCAAAATACCTGCTTTCTCGCAAGTCCATTATCCGGAGTGCCTGCGTTCGGGGTGGGTCTGTGAGCATCCTCTTCGTACAATGGGAGAGGGGTCAGTCAGCAGCCAGTCTGGAGGGTCCCTCTCTGCAAAGATGCCCTCCCAGGTACACTCAGAAGGCCTGCATCTGCTCTCCTAGAGCTGGGCTTGGGAGCAGGTACTGCAGAGGCTGAAACTGGGGTTGGGGGCGCCCTGGCCACTGCCTGGAAGGGGAGAAGCTGAAGGGGGAGAGCAAGGCATCTGGGAGCTGAGGGCAGCAGCAGCACAGGTCTCCTGCCTCTCAGCCGCCCCACACTCAGGGGGACGCTGGGGACACAGCTTGTGCGCCAGGCAAGAGGCCTGGGGAGGGAAGGCCAGCGGGGTGGCCGTTCCTGAGGTCCCGGCTGTCTCCCCGGCCCCAGTCTGGGGCTTTCACTTGGGGAAATCTGCTTTCATCCCGTTCCCGCTCCGCTGGGAGCGGAGGGCTGGGGAGCCGCGTGGCGGGGGTCAGATTGAAATGAGATGTCGGGTGTCAGACTCTGAAAACAGATGAGTCTGCGACGTCCCCGAGAACCATCTCACGCCTTACATTTTTACAATCAAAGCTGGTTTCCAAACCACGAGCGCGCGAGAAACGCGAGTGTGTGCTGCCCCGTGGTCCTTCTTTGTTCACTTGATTAATTCCAAACAGTCAAACTGAGTCATTCATTTCGAAATTGGTCCCAGGCTGAGGCCCTGCCGCCTGGGTCACATTTCAGCTCGGAGCTGCTGCCGGCCCGGCCCAGGGCCCGGGCTGTCGGTGCTCCCACTACTGCTCCCAAGGCGCTGTGCAGCTCCCCGCCCCCGGCTCCTCCCCGGCTCCTGTGCCAGTCGCCAGGTGGGTCCTGGGCGGCCGTGCTGGGCGGGCGGGCGGCTGGCACTGCCGGACGGGCGGAGTGCTGGGTCTGGTCCCTCGCCTTGATTCAGGCTTCAGCTGCCAATGATTGCAACCGCCTCCTCCCTGGACCCCTTCCTACAGGCTCTGCCCTGGACCAGGGCGGCCTCCTCATAGACACCTCTGTCCACATCACGGAGGGGCTTCCCGGCCTCGCGACTCTTCTGCTGGGTGTGTGGGGCTCTTCACTCAGCATCACCTTCGCTCCTCCCCCTGTGCCCTCCGAGTCACCGTCCCGGGGCACGCGGGACTAGCTAGCACCCCTGCCGTGTTCATGGTGCTTGCATTGTGCTCCATGCTGTCCTCCTGCCAAACTCCTACACATCCCTCATGACATACCTCAAAGGCCCCTGTTCTGAGGGACGTCCCCTGTCCCAGGCAGAGTGAGGGTAGGGCCCCTAGATATAGTTCTCGAGATAGCATCTCAAATACCAAACAAAGTCCCTCATGGCCATGCTTCTTCCTCCGTGGGCAGCAGCCCTGTCTGCACGCACTACCGCCCTCCCCACGGGAGGACAGTGGCGGGATGGGTGGGTGACAGGCTTTTATCTGCGGTCAGAATCCCAAGAGAGGGGGCGGGGCCAGAAAGCCACTTAATCAAGTAGCTGAGAGCCCATATCAGGGGGAACCTAAGAGCACTTGCAGAAACAATGTGTGCTTCCCAGTGTCTTCTCGAGTGTCACCTACGGGGCAGCTGAGAGACAGGAGACCTGTGCTGTTGCTGCTCCTGCCCTCAGTTCCCAGATGCCTCGCTCACCCTCTGCAGCTCCACCCCCCACTTCCAGGCAGGTGGTAGGACAGACCACCATCTGGGCCCTGCAGGTCTGCAGGAGGAAGCCAGGCCCACAGATTTGCCACTGTGAGACTGGGGAAAGTGGCATGGCGACTATAAACCTCAGTTTTTCAATCCGCGGAATGGGTGCAAGTCATAATGCACAGGGATGGGAGGTGCTTTGAAACGAAGTGCCGCACCGAATGGATTCCTAATGTGTTCGTCCAGACCAAGCCGCACACGTCGCAAAGGTGGACACAGAAGCCCAGAAAGGCTAAGTGACCACCTAAGGGCAGGGGTGGGGTCTCCATCACAACTGTGGTCCCCTGTTCGGCTCTGCTCCAGTCAGCTGCTCCCAGATAGGACAGGACCTGACATTTCAACATGAGGGGGATGTTTTGCTTCCTAATGTCTAGTAATGATATGACACAGGTGTATGAGGGGCGGACAGCAGAGAAGGTGGAATGGAGAAATGAATTCTTCCTTAAGTTAGACGTGTGTGTGTGTGTGTGTGTGTGTGTGTGTGTGTGTGTGTGTTTGGAGAGTAAGAAAGGGTCTTAACAACTTCATAATGAGGTGGACAACAGTGCACAGGGAGAGAGCTCCAGGGCCAGGTCAGAAAAAGGCGAAGAGGAGAGGTGGAACATTTACTCTAGACCTGCTTACTCTGGGCAGTTCCTGTGCTGGAGGAGAGACAGCAGCCTGGATGTTACCTGGGCTTTCTCAGGCCGGTGGGCTTGTGCCCAGCCAAGCCCTGACAGGCCCTGCGCTCAGCTTCCTTGCCTGTCAAGTAGGGCTGACACCATCCAGCACGGGAGAGCGTCCACACAGCAAGCACTCAGTAGGTGCACTTGCTTCCCTGGCATGATGGAAGGGCTTTGGGGGATGGAAGAGTAGTCCTTTTGTCCAGTTTCCTCTGGAGGGAGACTCTCTGAGCCCTTGGTTCCGTGCTACGTCTCTGGGGACAGGTGGTTTCTATGAATACAGAGCCAAGGTTTTCTGGCCTCCCACCTCTCACCGTGGCCTCCAAGATTCTACTCGATGGAGACCTCCCTAGCTTTTCCTTCTAGCATCTTCTCATCACTTGCTTGCTCACTGCAGCCACACTGGCCTCGCTGGACACATGGCACCCTGGACACATGGCACCCTGGACACATGAAGCTTGTTCCCAGCTCATTACTTGTGCATTTTCCTCTGTCAGGAGCTCCCCCACCCCCCAAGATCACTGTACCTTTCACATCATTTAAGTCTCAACTCACATGCCATCTTTTCCAAGAACCTTCTGATTATTCAATCCAGTTTCCAATTTAAACCCACTCACCCACGCAGCTAGCATGCGCATCCCACCCTGCTTTATTTTCTTTCTGACACGTGTTATTGTTTGAAGCTATCTTGTTGGTTTATTGCTTCTCTCTTCCCCACTACAGGGAGAGGCCTTGTCTCTCTTGCTTGGTGCTGGCCCAAAGACCTGGAAAAGCACCAGCACAGAGTCATTGGTGGATGAGATGGCACCCCCACCCCCAGGGTCACAGCCCGCTGGCATGTGCTGAGTTCTACGATGCCCAGGCACCTCTGGCCTTGAGGCCTCACACCTTCCTCATCTGTCCCACTGCACAGAAATCTTAAACCCTGGAAAATGTCACCAAATATATATTTCCCCCCAAGAAATGTTTACATTGCATTCTGAAGGTGTAAAATAAACCAGAAAAACCACTAAAGTTAAATGGTAAGAGCCTGAAAGGTCAAAATGCCAAAGAGGAAATGTTAGGATTTTGCTTTGTAAATAGGAGATGATGTGAGTTCTAATGTTTCCTGGACAAAAGTCAAGGGATAGGCAAGATGGAGTCCTGCATGAGAGGCAAGTTTTTTCATCTTATGCATAAGCTGGAGTTTGGAGAGAAAAATGGGGATTGTGATAAGAAACCTGCAGGAAATTCACAGTGACACCTGATTTTTCCTCCCACTCTGTCCCCTGGAAAACTGGCTGTGTTGCCCACCTCCCCTTCCCCCGCAGCTCCTCCAGGACTGCGACTGGGTCTGATTCATGTTTGTGGGCTGCAATGCACAGGGCATGGCATACCTTACAGATAGGTTGAACAGACCGAACCAAGCCATGAGATGGCTAAATCACTTTATCCATGTAACTGCTGATTACTGCTCCAAAATGCAAGAAGGCTGTGCCCAGTGCTCCTCTGCCAGTCCCATCTTGGAGTCACCATGTTCTGAGCTCAAAATTCCCTTATGCTGCCCACACCATGTTGTCTGCAGTCCCTGGACCAATTAGGACCTAAAAGCTCTTAAACCTGCCCATTTCCTCTTTACCAGTAAATGCTGTGCCTGCAATTCCAAACTCTACCAGAAGGTGGCAGTTATACTTACAGAAGCATTTTAATCTCTAAAACTATACTTCTAATGAAAATACATCCTAAATTAAAACAAGATATATACATACACCCATCTATTTCTTAACTTATCATATTGGCATCGATTTAAAAGTATGATAATGCCTACAGTTGGCCAGGGTTTGGGGAAACATGTAGCGTTCATACGCTGTTGGTGGGAATGTAAATTAGTACAGCCTCCTGGAGGGCAATTTGGCAATACACATCAAAAGCCTGAAACATGTGCAAACCCTTTGGTCCAGCAATTCCACTTCTAGACATTTATCCTAAGGAGATAATCATGGAAGTAAGTCTAGATTTATTCCCAGGATGTTGACTGCAGGGTGAAAAATTGTCACCATAAATACTATAACTTGGAACCGGGTTAAGTAAATTATATATGATAAAATACCACGTAGCTGTTACATCCTATAAGAGTTCTTAATGACGTGGAAAAAAATCTCATGATACATTAAGTGAAAAACATCAGCTACAAAATACATGTCCACTGTAATCGCAGTTTTAGACTAAGAAATATAGACATAAACTTGTGCATAAAAAGTGCTGGAAGAACAAAACACAACAATATTGAAAGGACTTGTCTGTGGGTGGTAGGGACGCAAATGACTGCTTTTTCCTTTTCTGTATTTTGTAAGGTTTTATAATAAACACGCTTCTATTGTCATCAGCAGAGAGCCATTAATGAACGCTTGCGGCAGGAAAGACGGGCCAGCCTCTGTGTAAGTCGGCTGTGGACATGGGACCCCAGCCCATGTTCTTCTGTACCCCACCCCACAGATGTGGGCGGCTCCTATGGCTCTCTCCCCCTCCCCCCACTCTCAGGCCCACATATGGACCTGGTTTCAGCTGATCTTGCTCAGGGGAGAAGCCAGCCTGGATTAATCCAGAAAAGCAGCTGGCAGTCTCCACCATGGCCCTCCTGGACTCTCTTCTTGCTCTTACTTGCCTGTAGGAAGTGATATGTTTTAGGCACAAACTACTAAACAAACAAATAAATAAAATAAAGTGAAATAAACCCTCCCTGAGGCTGGTTTTGAAGTTTACTGGGTAAACCCCTTTTCTGCAACTGCAGGGTCTCCAAGCTGTTTTCTCCTCCAAGCACGGCCACTGTTTGGTGACGGGTCAGAATGAGCTCCCAAGCTCGTCTTTCCTCCCGCCTCCAGCTCTGTGGGTGTGATCTTCCCATGTTCCGAGAGGCCGAGCAGCTGGCCCGAGTGTGCACAGCTGAACCTGGACCCAACGGCGGTCTGACTGCCGGGAAGCCCCCGTGACACTCGGCACAGGCGGTGTCTCTGAGGCGGCTCAGGCCCCTGGCCCGGGGAACTTGCCCCAGGCTCTGGAATGACCACCCGGGGAGGCCTGTAAACAGACCCCAGGCTGCGAGCCCGGCCCTCTCCTGGCCGAGGGTGTGTTTCAGCTCCAAACCTGAGCCTCCTACCCTCTTCCTGCCCACATGGGCCACCTTTCCCTGCTGCAGGGGAGCCCCCGCGCGTGTTGCCCGCACCCTGTGGCCCTCATGGAAGGGCTGACCCTCAAGGCAGTGCTGCATGGAGGGTGCTTTGGGGGTGGGGGTGGGCACAGGCTGGCTCCTGGGCTGGAGCACAAACGCTCTGGGCCCAGCGGCAAGCAGAGCCAGCATTGCCAGGGAAAAGGCCCAGATTGGTGTGGAAACAGTGGTGGGCCTGCAAACGGGGGTTGGGCCACATCAGGAAACGGGGTGACCCAGGCCTGGGGCAATTACAGGTGTGGCACTGGCTTCCTGGATGGTGAAGAGCTGGAGGGGCCACAGGCACTGAGCAGAGCTGTCAGCAAACAGCACCCTAACCTGCCTCCTTCCCAGAAAGCTCCTAACTTCACACCAGACGGTCCACGGCATGCAGGTCTGCCCCCCGGCCTCCTGACTCCCACATTCACAGCCCCGTGTCTGGCCTAGGCTGGGCATCACGCATCTCACACGGTCACCCTTCTCAGGCTAGATTCCCAACAGTCCTGTGCCACCCCATGTCCTGTCCTGTTTCACCTGTGACCTGCAATGTCTGAGTGCTCCAGGAGTGACCTCACTTCACCTGAACCCCAGCTCCCCTCTTCACAGGGAAGGAAATGGAGACTGAGGGCAGCCAAGTGGTTCAATCCCTGGATTCAACCCTAGGCTGCCTCCCTCCACAGCTGGACTCCTGCCTGGGGCCCACAGAGCCCGCCCCCACACCAGCCAACGTCCTCTCTGATGCCAGGGAGGGGGCGGGGGTCCTGGGTCCCCGTGTGCTCAGAGGAGAAGACAATGGGCACTGAGGGACGAGCCCTCTCACCAGCCTCCAGCCCCCACCCTTGGCCATTATTTTTATTATTATTGTTATTAGTTATTATTTTTAACTCTCAGCCCTGTGGACACTGGCATCTACAGTCAAGAGTCCGTTGGAGTGTAAAGGGTGCTAGGTTGCCTGGAGGGTTCTGTCAGAAAGCTTTCAGTTCTGAGCTGCTGGAGCGAAGGGCCCCACAACCTGAGGCTAAAATATTCCAGCAACAGCCTGGGGGTCCCAGGCTCCAGCTGCTCTGGAGGATCCTTACTCTGCCCTAGTCCGGGAGGGCTGTGGGGGAGGCGGGGCCCCGCCCCCAGGTGCTACCTGGCTGGTACTTCACGGGGACCAGCCTGCCCGCCGCTGGGGTAGCTGACCCCAAACGTGACTCTGAGCCCCGTGTGGGCCACTCTGAACAAGACATAAATGGACCCAAAGGCCCACTGAGTCCCGCGGGGCCTGGCTCGTGATGTATTTTTGGAACTGTGACCGCCCCAGTCTCACTGACTCCCCCTCCAGTGCTGCGAGGGAGGCCTTCACCTCCCCACCCCCACCCCGCTTCACCGAGCAGGAAACGGAAGCTCAGAGAGGGTGAGCGCCTTCCTCGAGGGCACCCAGCTAGGAAGCCCAGCTTGGAATCCAAGACCAGTTTCCTTGATGCTTGGGGCTGACTGCCCTCCACAGCCTCTGGGGAAGGCGGCTCCTGCAGTCCTGGGACCCCCACCCTGCCTCCATCTCTAGGGTCAGGACAGAGGTGGCCGTTGGAGAGGCCTCTGAATCCATCCACATTTCCCTCCCTGGCCTGAGGCCCAGGACAAACATGGTCCCGCCACACCCTCCTTCCACAGGCTCACCCCCTGCCCTGATGCGCCTCTGGACCTCTATGCAGGACTCAGCCCCGGCCAGCTACCTTTCAACCTGCTTCTTCCCTGGCCCTCCCCCAGTCTGGGCTGGGGACCTGGGTTCAACGTAAGCTACGCTTTAGGTTTAGCTGTAAAAGACCTGACAAGGGATGACACCACAAAGGCCAAACTGGAACCAAGCGTCTCCTGTCCCCTTAGGGGTGACAGAGAGGGTGGGTGGGACAGGGAGCTCTGAGGAGAGGGGCTCCCTAGCCCAGGGCTGGGCCCTGTGCTCAGGGAGACAGGCGGCAGGAAGAGCAGTGCTGGGTGGGCTCAGGACACAAGGCGACTTCTCAGAGCCGCTCGGCTGTGCCTGCAGGGCAGCTGGCGCGCAGGCAGTTCCCACCAGGCCAGCCCAGCAGATAGATCAATGCTAATCCCTCCAAGAAAGACCAGAGTCCCCGAGGAGCAGAGAGAGAGCAGTGCAGACAGTTAAATAAAGGCTCGGAGGAAGAATACTGGCTTGAGAGAAAAGGGCAAAGAGAGCAAAAAAATAAATGGCAAATTACCGGGTAGCCATCTCGTCCTGATTGCCCCTGTGGTAATTAATACGTCATTAATAATCAGACTTTCGGCAGAAAACCATATGGCAGCACTTAGCACTCTCAATCGGGCCCCACACCGCTCCCCCCAGTGTTCTATGGAATTGCAGCAGAGGCTTTTGGTGGGTAACCGCTGCCTTTGGGGAGACTCAGGGCTCTGACAGGTCTAGGGGATGAAGCACCCCATTTCCGGCTGCACTGGGCTGGGCTGCAGGACCACCAGCCCACACATGGGGAGGACCGCACGGGCACACGGGCTCCCGAGGGCGCTGCCACAGCCACCCAGGAAAAGGCCCCTAAACGGCCGAGAGGCCTAGAGAGCAGATGCGGGCCTCCTGTGGCGACCCCGGATGGGGGAACTGAGGAAGGCAGCTTCAGAAGCCAGAGCTGTGGCAGGGCAGGCCTTTTCTGCTGCTGGAGGCTCTGTCCCCACGTGCTCGGCGCACTGCCTGCCTGGCAGCGTCTCGCAGGGTGGCACCTGCCTCAGGCTGCGGCCTCAGGATCTGCATTTGTTTAATGCACTTCGTAGTGCACAGCGCCCTGCTCCACAGCCCTCTGCAGTAGGCACTTGGGCGAGCCCACGCAGACTCCCTTCCCGGTGATGCTCAACGGTGGGGAAGTGCCTGTGGCCTCAACCTGCACACTCCTGAGGGCTCCTGGGGCGCTGCTTGCGCGGAGAAGCCCGGATTCCGAAGGGCGCCGATCAGGAAATGAATCACGGTAAGTGGAAGTAGAAAATAAAACAGTCATGGGAAAGGAATTCCTTTGGAAGGTGCGTTTTGACTGGGCAGGCTCCCCGTGTGCTTCTTGAGTGGAGTCGCCAGGATCTGTCAGGCTCGGGAAACCTGGCGCGATGGCTCACAGATTTGCTGCGTTTCTGGGCGGATGATCCCCGATGCTCAGTGCTGCCTTGGCCACCAGCCCCTCCCCTACACCTTTCTCAAACCCAGTGCCCTATGGCCCACTGCCCAAGCCGGGGAGCCAAAGGGATTTTGGCAAAGAGAAACGGAGCCGGGAATCTAGTTTCGAAGCCCAACTCATTGTTGGCGTAACTGCCTGGCTCCAGATGCCCAAGCACGTGAGACAAAAACCACGGAAACAGACCCACTGCTGCAGGGCAGTTAGAAATGGGGGTGTGGTGCTCGAATTCTGTGCCCCCCCACCCCCCCCGAAGCCGGGGCCGGGGTGAGGGGCGGCCAGGCTCCTGCAGGCTCTCTTGGAAGGAAAATGGTCATGGGGGCAAGTGGAGCCTGCTGAGTTCTGCGCTGGCGATCATCCACATATTTAAAAAGAGACAGCCCCTGTCTGGACTGATTTTTTTTTTTAAGACACACCTCTCTAACTAAGTATTATTTTCAAGGAAGTGCCACAGAGAGAGAACAAAATGTCTTATCTTTCAGGAGCAGAGGGCATAATCCAGGGCACTTACTGGAGGACCTGCAAAACACAAGCAGAGAGGCCACGGTCAGAACCAAAGTGGGAGAGGTCCCCTCCCCCGGGAGCCCTCCCTCCAACAGCTACTGGCCTCCCGGCACACCAGGCTTAGAAGCTGTCGGGGGTCCCCAAGCGAGTGGCCAAGTGGCCCGGAGAGGGACAGCCTTTGCTCTTGTGGGGCTGGGGTGGGCGTGTGAGGGTGAGGACAATCCTGCACACATGGGTTAACACATTCGTTTCAGGAGGCTGCTGCGGATCCCTGTGGGGGCCACCGGGCTGGATTTTGGCCATCCAGAGAGGAACTGAACCCTGTTCCTGCCTGCAGGACAGATTTTGGGAGAGACTTGGGGAGAAGACATTGGGGGCAGAGGGACGAGCAAGCATAAGGGTCCTGGGATGTGTGGGGCTGAGCAGCCGTGTGGACGGTGCCGAGGCCCAGGGGAGGTGAAGGGCTCCGAGCTAGGGTGCACAGGGCGCTCGGAGCGGGTGAGTTCAGAAGCTCAGGTGCTGCGGGTGGCACCAGCGGGCTTGTCCCTAGAGGTGCAGACTCACGGAGAACACTCACCACACCGACAGGCATGCTCACCATCTGGTGTGCCAAGCACATTGCACATCTTGACAAAGATGCATTTGACCTTGACAATTTGTGAGAGAAAGGATAAATACCCCCACATGACAGGTGTCAACAGAAAAAAGTAGCTTGTTTACGGCCACACAATTGGTTAGGTGTGGAACTAACCAGGAAGGAGGTCTCTCAACTCAAAACCCTACATGCTTTCCACTAAGCCATGTCTGCTCCCGCCAACCTGTGACCACCCTCTGGAGAGAGAGGCCGCCCTGGGAGGCACGTAAGGGGAGCCAAGGGTGAGTGCAAGAGCAAGGTCTCAGACTCAGAATCTTCCTTGAAATAACAGGTATTTAAGAAACAATTACACAGGTGAAGGAAGGCACAGGACCGGATCGAGGCTGGGGCCCACTCAGGACGGGAAGCTAGGCGGAGTGCAGAGGACGAGGGATGGTTTCTGGGAGAGGAAGGGGAGAGAGGAGCGTGGCAAAGATGGGAATGCTTATGACTCGCCAAGATCGAGGGGCTTTGGAGGGCAGCAGCAGGAGAGGGCTGGGGGGAAGGCAGAGCACGGGGCCTTGTCTCCGAGTCATGACCCAGGGGGGTGGAGGGGTGGGGCCTGGACGACTGGGCATGGAGGAGTGATTCGAGGGAGCAGGAATGGCAAGAGGACACAATGCAGCTGTTCCTGTATAGGCCACACAGGCCAGGCTCCCGCTGGCAGGGGAGATGGAGAGAGATGCTTCAGAAAATACTTGTGAGGACAGACAGGACTAGATTTTTGATTTAATGGTGGAGGTTGGGGTGGAAGGGTGCATGGGCATACAGGAAGGAGAGAGGTAAGATGAAGATTTTTGACTTGAAAACTGAGGTATGATGGTGCTCATACCCATGAATGGAACACGGGACTGTGCATCCCCCGAGTTTATGCCAGTGGTCGGCAAACCTCGGCTCTCGAGCCACATGCGGCTCTTTGGCCTCTTGAGTGTGGCTCTTCCACAAAACACCACGGCCTGGGTGAGTCTATTTTGAGGAAGTGGCGTTAGAAGAAGTTTAAAAAATCTGGCTCTCAAAAGAAATGTCAATCGTGCTGTCGATACTTGGCTCTGTTGACTAACGAGTGTGCTGACCACCGGGCTAAACTGTGGTCAGGACAGGGCTTTGGTCATTGGATATCCGTCCAGCTGATTTCTCACTTTCAGACAAAGACCTTGCTCCCTGTTTTACAAAGAAATGAAAGCTACTGGAAGGACGCTCATCATCTTTCTGATGCCGCACTCACACACCTGCCTGCACCCGCGCCCGCGCCTGCGCCCACCTCCTCTCCGGGTCCCCCAGGTTCAGGCAGAGGAGCTTGAACCTGGCAGGGACCCGGCACCCACCTCCCTCTGGGTCTGTCACAGGCAGGCACACCTCTCAGGCAGGCTTTTCCCACAGCTCTGAAATGTGCTCCAATTCCTCTGATTTTATTTCATAATTGAAACAATTTTTTTCCAAGTACAGCTGACATAGAATATTATATTAATTTCAGGTGTACAGGATAGTGATTAGACATTTATGTCATGCATGAAGGACCACCCTAGTAAGTCTAGTACCCACTTGGCACCAAACATAGCTATTCTAACTGCTAACTATATTCCCCATGCTGGACGGTACCTCCCTGTGACTACTCTGCACCTACCAAGGTGTACTTTTTTTAAAAAAATATATTTTATTGATTTTTTACGGAGAGGAAGGGAGAGAGATAGAAAGTCAGAAACATCGATGAGAGAGAGACATCGATCAGCCGCTTCCTGCACACCCCACAGTGGAGATGTGCCCGCAAGCAAGGTATATGTCCCCGACAGGAATCGAACCTGGGACCTTTCAGTCCGCAGGCCGACGCTCTATCCACTGAGCCAAACCAGTCTCGGCCAAGGTGTACTTCTTAATCCCGTTACCTTTCTCTGCCTTATTTCACTGAGCGTAATATACTCTAGGTCCAACCATGTCATCACAAACAGCAAGGTTTCATTCTTTTCTATGGCTGAGTAGTATTCCATTGCATATGGGTACCACATCTCTTTGTTTTTTAAATTTACCTTTATTGTTGAAAGTTACAGATGTCCCCTCCCTCCTTTTATCCATTGATAGTCCCTTGGGTTGCTTCCATATCTTGGCTATTGTAAATAATGTTGCAATGAACATAAGGGTGCATGTATGTTTTCAAATTAGTGTGTTGGATTTCTTTGGCTAAGTACCCAGCCGGGTCAGAAGGCCGTTCCATTTTTAATTTTGTGAGGACTCTCCATACTGCTTTCCATTGTGGTTGTGCCAACTTGCAATCCCCTCAACAGTGTAGGAGGGTTCCCTTTTCTCCACATCCTCCACAGCCACTGCTGTTTGTTGATTTATCGATGACAGCCACTCTGGCAGGTGCGAGGTGCTATCTCATTGTGGTTTTGATTTGCATTTCCCTGGTGATTATTGATGGTGAGTATCTTTTCACATGTCTGTCAGACATCTGTATGTCCTCTTCTAATTCCTGATTGAAAAACATTCTTGGCTTCCACACCCTCCTCTGTCCTGCTCGGTCCTCCTCTCTCCCTCATGGCCCCGTTGCAGGAAAGAAGTCCTGGGAGGTGTGTGGTGTGACAGATCACTAGAAGCAATGCCATGGGACCCCAAACCATGGCACCATCCCCACTCTGGGGGGCCAGAGTATGAATGGCAGCATTCCAGACTGGTCCTGCAGCTGGAGGGATAGGCCACATCTAGCCCACCCGACAGATTCCAAAACACACCGACCCACCCACCTCGGGCCCGACGGGAACCATATCGCCAGGGCACCAAGGCCTCATAGAGGGCACTACCATTACAGCCCCTAACTGACACCTTCTTCTGGGCGCCCCAACCCCACCAGCTATAGGTGCCTCTAAAAAACATGCCCACCCCTTCCCGGAGTGCTCTATTGCACATGGAATAATACCCAAACTCCTGCTCTCTCACTCGGCCCCCACACTCCACCTGCCTCCCTCGGTCCCCCAAAGGCGCACCGTCTTTGGCCTCAGGACATTCACAGCTACCGTGTCCCTGCGCGTGGCAGGCCGTGGTTCATAACCACCGCCTCGGAAAAGCCTTCGGTAAGCATGAAGTCTGAGGCGTCTCCTCACCCTTGGCCCCACTGATTTCTGTCAGCTCCCTGCTATTTCCTTTCCATCACGCTCTGTAGTGATTAACTATTTATTTGTGTGATGTTTATTGTCTGTCAGCCCCATCAGCAAGGCAGCTCCTTGTGAGCCGGGGCCCCATCTGCTCAGCTCCCCACCGTCTCCCCTGCCTCCCACAGGGCCTGGCAGGCACATGCACTTAGTACATGCGAGCGGAATAGATGGGGGGCACCTGGCAGGCCCTCCTCACTGCACTTCACCCCTAGGGTTGTGTGGCGGCTGCAGTAGCCCCTGGAGAGGGGATCTGAGGCCTTTGGCGAGCAGGGTACACAAGATGAGGGGTGGGGGTGGGAAGGGCCTGCTCAGGCTGTCCAGGGGTCCCTGTTTAGGGAGTGAGGCTGGCGGGAGGGCCCCCATCCAACCATGTGGTGGTCCCCCCCACGGCCCAGCTCATTCTGCACACAGCTTTCAAACATGTGTTCCAGGCCTCGGCTGGATCTGCTCACTTTGCTGTCAGGAATGCGGGAGCAAGTCAATAAGAGCCAGATGGCTTGGGAAATGAATGAAATGAGTGAGAGAGTAGAGGGGTCAATGGCTCTGTGGCCTCTTTAACTGAACTCATGTGGTCAGACAGGGTTTCCCACTTGCACCTTGAGGTCTGGAGGGTACATGAGTGGGCTTGTGAGCAGAGGCGTGTAGAGTTTCTGGGGCCCCATGTGCCCCCCTTGAGCTCTTAGCTCCTCCCAGGATGATGACTGCCTGAGTGTTTCCCAAATGGAAAAGCAAACTGGGAAGAATATTTCCCACTGCCTGGCAGGTGCCCAGTGGCATGCTGGGAGGTAAGGGCTGGCCTTGGTGCCTGAGGCTACCAGGCTCACAGCCCGCTCCTGCTGCTCTGTGTTGCACCCGGACTCCTGATGCCCACTTCTCCTGCTCCCTGCTCTGCCCAGCAGGCCCTGGCTCTGACCCCGTCCTCTGCCTCCCACCACAGGCCCTGGCTCCTGACTTTTGAAAGCCCAAACCTACCCCAGCACGAGGACGACCTTCAGTCATGCCCCCAGAGTTTCCCCAGGGGAGCAGAGTGAACCCCACAGTCTACTGAGATATAATTCACATACCATGAAATTTCCTTTTTTTTTGGTATTATTAGACTTTATTTATTATTTTTAAAAATAAATCTTTATTGTTCAGATTATTACAATTGTTCCTCTTTTTTCCGCCCATAGCTCCCCTCCACCTGGTTCCCACCCCACCCTCTGCCCTTACCCCCCCATTGTCCTCATTCATAGGTATATGATTTTTATCCAGTCTCTTCCTGCACCACCCACACGCTTTCTCCCCTCGAGAGTTGTCAGTCCACTCCCTTTCTATTCCTCTAATTCTATTATATTCACCAGTTTATTCTGTCCATCAGACTTTTTATTCACTTGATTTTTAGATTCACTTGTTGATAGATATATGTTGTTCATCATTTTTGTCTTTACCTTTTCCTTCTTCTTCCTCTTCTTAAGGAATACACTTCAGCATTTCATATAATACTGGTTTGGTGTTGATGAACTCTAGCTTTTTCTTATCTGTGAAGCTCTTTATCTGTCCTTCAATTCTGAATGATAGCTTTGCTGGGTAATCTTGGTTGTAGGTTCTTGCTATTCATCACTTTGAGTATTTCTTGCCACTCCCGTCTGGCCTGTATAGTTTCTCTTGAGAAATCAGCTGACAGTTGTATGGGTGCTCTCTTGTAGGTAACTAACTGTTTTTCTCTTGCTGCTTTTAATATTCTTTGTCTTTTGCTCTTGGTATTTTAATTATGATGTGTCTTGGTGTGGTCCTTTTTGGATTCCTTTTGTTTGGGGTTCTGTGTGCTTCCTGAATGTGTAAGTCTATTTCTTTCACCAGGTGGGGGAAGTTTTCAGTCATTATTTTTCAAATAGGTTTTCAGTGTGTTGCTCTCTCTCTTCTTCTGGCACCCCAATAATTCTGATGTTGGTATGCTTGAGGTTGTCCCAGAGCCTCCTTACACTATCTTCATATTTTTGGATTCTTTTTGCTTTTTTGTTTTTCTGGTTGAGTGTTTTTTGCTTCTTTGTATTTCAAATCTTTAACTTGATTCTTGTGGTCCTCTAGTCTGCTGTTAGGTCTCTGTATAATATATATATTTTTTATTTCAGTCAGTGTAGGTTTAATTTCTAGTTGATCCTTTTTAATATCCTTGAGGGTCTTGCTAAATTTATCAGCCTTTTCTAGGAAATTCTTGAAAAACCTAATAACCGTGGTTTTGAACTTTTTATCCAGTCATTTGCTTTCCTCCATTTCTACCATTTGTGATCTGTTTCTTTGTTTCTGCATTTTGGCTGCTTCCCTGAGTTAATAGAGTGGCTTTGTGTGCTAGGTGTCCTATAAGGCCCAGTGGCTTAGCCTTCTCAGCTACCTAAGGTGGACACTCTTGGTGCTGTGTGCACAGTCTTGTTGTAGTTAAGCCTTGATTATTATTGGTATCACTGGGAGGAATTGACTTCCAGGCCAATTGGCTGTGAGGATCAGCTGTGTCTATATTCATAAAATATATTGGTTGGTAGTTTTCTTTTTTTGTGATGTCTTTGTCTGGTTTTGGTATTCAGATAAATTTGCCCTTATATATATTAGAGGGCCAGTGCATGCAAATTCATGCACTTGGCAGGGGAGGGGGTGGTCCCTCAGCCCGGTGTGCTCCCCTCTTGCAGTCCAGGACCCCTCATGGGATGTCCACCTGCCAGCCTAGTCCCCATACCCTGGGGAGTGGGCCTAAGCAAGCAGTCAAACATGCCTCTGGCAGCCCGGAAGCCCTCGGGGGATGTCCATCAGTTGGACATCCTTAGCGCTCCTTAGCCTGCCATGGAGGCAGGAGAGGCTCCCACTACCACTGCTGCACTTGCAGCTCTCAGAGCAGCTTGTGGCTGAGCGGAGCTCCCCCTGTGGGAGTGCACTGACCACCAGGGGGAAGCTCCTGCATTGAGCGTCTGCCCCCTGGTGGTCAGTGCATGTCATAGCGACAGGTCATTCCTGGTCGTTCTGCTGTTAGGGTCAATTTGCATATTATCCTTTCATTATATAGGATTTGGATGAGCTTATGAAGAATTAGTATTAATCTTTCTTTCAAAGTTTGTCAGAGTTAATGAGTAATGATTCTGGGCTTCATATTGTGGAAAGCTTTTGTATGACTGATTTTCTCTCTATCCGTCTATTCTTTTTTTGTTTTTTCTATCCATCTATTCTTATTTTTAATTTCTTCTTGAGTCAGTGTAGGCAGTTTGTGTCTTTCTGGGAATCTGTCCATTTCATCTAGGTAATGTAATTTGTTGGCATACAGTTGTTCATAGCATTCCTTTATAATCCTCTTCTATTTTGCTAGTGATATCCCTGCTTTTATTCCTGATTTTAGTAATTTAAGTGCCCACTATTTTCTTCTTGATCAGTCCTAGGTAAAGGTTTGCCAATTTTGTTGATCTTTTCAAAGATTCATTTTTGGTGTTGTTGATTTTCCCTGTTGCTTTTTATTTTCTATTTCATTTTTTTTTCCATTCTAATTTTATGGTTTTCTTCCTTCTGCTTGTTTTGGTGTAAGTTTGCTCTTCTTTTTTTAATGTAGGTAATTACAACTATTTATTACCCTCTAGGCCTATTTTAGCTATATTCTATGAGTTTTGGTATGTTGTGTTTTTATTTTCATTCATTTGATTTCCCTGTGGTTTATTCTTTGAGTTATTGGTTATTTAGAAGTGTAATGTTTAATTTACCCATATTTGTGAATTTCTCTAATTTTCTTATGTTATTGATTTCTAATTTAATTCTTTTGTGGTCAAAGGACATATTTTATGACTTCAATCCGTTTACATTTATTGAAGCTTGCTTTACAGTTTAAAATGCATTCTATGCTGGAGAATGTTCCATATTTACCTGAAAGTAATGTGTTTTCTGCTGTTGTTGATTGAAATATTTTATAAATGTCTGTTGGTCTTGTTGATTTATATGTTGTTCATTTATTATATTTCTTTGTTGTTGTTTTTTTGTAAGTTTGTTCTATTCATTATTGAAAGTGGGGTCTCCAACTCTTATTGTTAAATAGTCTATTTATTCCTTCAATTGTCATTTTTTCTTTGTGTATTTAGGGGCTCTCTTTTAAGGTGTATATTAGTATATAATTTAAAAAATATCCTTTTATCATTATAAAATGTCCTTATTTGTCTTAGAATCTATTTTGTCTGACATCAGAATATGTCGTTTGCATGACATTTCTTTTCTCAGCATTTTATTTTCAACTTACTACATTTTAAAATCTAAAGTTTGCTTCTTACGGCATATACCAGAGGCCCAGTGCATGAAATTTGTGTATGGGTAGGGTCCCTAGTGGCTGCCAGCTGCTGGCCAGGGGCCTCCCTTCATTCCATGCCTCCCCCTGGTGGTCATTGCATGTCATAGCAAGTGATCGAACTCCGGGTGGGTCAAAGTCCCGAGGAGACATTTTGTATATTAGGCTTTTATATATAGATAGTTGGATCACGTTTTTAAAAAAATAGAATTAAACACTTTTAAGTTGTGCCAATACATACATAATATAAAATTGATAATCTTAAATATTAAAAAATGTACAATTTAGTAGTGTTAAGTATGTTTACATTATAATGTATTCAATCTCTAGAAGTTTTCCATTTTGAAAAATTTAAACTCTGTACCTATTAAACAATAACTCTCCATTCTTCCTCCCCTCAGTCTCTGGCAGCCACCATTTTACTTCCTATTTTTATGAGTTACTACCTCCCTCAGTAAATGAAATAATATGGTATTTGTCTTTTTGTGACTGCCTTATTTCACTTGGCATAGGTAATGTCCTCAAATTTCATCGATATGATGGCATGTGTCAGAATTTCTTTTTTTTAAAAAAAAATACTTCATTGATTTTTTTACAGAGAAGAAGGGAGAGGTAGAGAGAAACATTGATCAGCTGCCTCCTGCACACCTCCTACTAGGGATGTGCTCACAACCAAGGTACATGTCCTTGAATGGAATCAAACTTGGGACCCTTCAGTCTGCAGGCTGATGCTCTAGCACTGAGCCAAACCGGTTAAGACAAGAATTTTCTTTTCCTTTCTTTCTTTTTAAAAAAAATATATTTTATTGATTTTTTACAGAGAGGAAAGGAGAGAGATAGAAAGAGAGAGAGACATCGATCAGCCACCTCCTACATGCCCCACAGTGGAGATATGCCTGCAAGCAAGGTACATGCCCCCGACTGAAATCGAACCTGGGACCTTTCAGTCCGCAAGCCGACACTCCATCCATTGAGCCAAATGGGTCTCGGCCAGAATTTTATTTTTAAGAATGAATACATGCAGGAGACAACCGATTGATGTTTCACTCTCACATTAATGTTTCTTTCTGTCTTTCAAAAAATCAATTGAAAATGAATAATATTTCATAGTATAGAAATACCACATTTTGTTTTTTCATTTGTCTGGTGTTGACTTTTTGGCTATTGTGAATAATACTGTTATGAAATTTTTGCTCGATATCCTGGTTTCAGTTCATCTAGATATATACCCTGCAGTAATATTACTGAATCATATGCTAACTCTATTTTTAATTTTTTGAGGAATTACCATATTATTTTCCTGAGTGGCTGTACCATCTTACATTTCCATCCACAGATTCCAAAGATTCCAATTTCTCCACATCTTTAATCTGCATTTCCCTAATGATTAATGATGTTGAATGTTTTTTATTACATTATTTCTTTATTGATTCTGCCAATCTCTGACTTTGATTGAACTGTTTAACCCTTTTATATTTAATGTAATTGCTCATAAGGTAAGGCTTATGTGTTTGAATTTGCTATTTAATTTCTATGTCTTATGTCTTTTTCATTCCTCTATTACTTCACTACTGCTTTTTTTTTTGCTAAGTATATGTTTTCTAGTGTAACATTTTCATTCATTTTTTTAAATTACATTTTTTTGGAGTTATTTTCTTAGTGGTTGTCCTGGGAATTAAAATTAACATCTTAATTTAAGATAATATGGTTTTGATTAGAAATAATTTACTTTTAATTGTTTATAAGTACTTTGCTCCAATATAGCCCTGTTCATTATCCTTTACCACTTTACTACATTATAAACCCATAAACACAATTTTATAATTATTGCTTTATGCAATTGACTTTTAAATCAGAATAGAGAAAAAAGTTGTAAACAAAAATACACTTACATTGTCTTTCACATTTACTTATGTAGTTACCTTCACTGAAATTTATTATTTCTGTGTGGACTAAAATTTCTCTCTAGTGTCCTTTCATTTCAGACTGAAGGAATCTGTTTATTACTCTTGTAGGTCAGATCTGATAGTGATAAATTCTTTCCCTTTTGTTTACCTGGGCATTACTTAATTTCTCCTTCATTTTAAAAGGATGGTTGATTATCAAAAGCCTTTCATAGGAGATTATATATGTCCTGATTCTTAAAAACAAACAAAAACTATATATATATAGTTTTTGTTATATATATATATATATATATATATATATATATATACAATTTATATTTATATAAATTATATATATAATTTGTATTGTTTTCAGAGAGGAAGGGAAAGGGAGAGAGAAAAGATAGAAACATCAATGATGAGGGAGAATCATTGATCAGTTGTGTCCTGCATGCCCCACACTGGGGATCCAGTCTACAACCTGGGCATGTGCCCTGGCAAGGAATTGAACTGTGACCTCCTGGTTCATGGGTCAATGCTCAACCACTGAGCCACACTGGCTAGGCTTTGTGCTGATTCTTGAATGAAAGAAAGAGCCATGAGAGTGTGTAAGAAAGAGTTACTCAACAGACTTGAGTTGTCCAATACCTGCACATTCCAAAGAGATACCTGATCCTGACCAGCTCAAGGAGATAACCTTCAGTCCTTGGGATATACCGCCTAATAGGAGTGTCTTTGAATACCTGGGGCCTTGGACCACACCAGGTAGTTTACGGCAACAATGTGAACTATGGTGGGGAGGTTTTGGTCATGCTGTATCAGTTTGACCTTTGGAGGGGCTGGAGACTGAATAATTAAGGTCAGCCACATGGGCGCTCAATAAAACACTGGACAGCAAGTCTCAAGTGAGTTTCCCTGGCTAGCAAACATCACACATGCTGTCACACACCCTTCCTGGGATAATTAGGGCTGTTGGTACAACTCCATGGGGAGGGAAATATTGGAATTTGGGGTCCAATGTTCCTCTTACTTTTGCTGACTTTAATCTGTATCTTTTTGCTGTGCTAAGTCATAATCACAAATATAATAAAAATAAATTTGGGATCCAGGCCCTTCTTCTTTCATATATTTCTTCTGCTTCTTTTTCTCGGTTCTCCTCTTTCCTTTCTTCCTTAGACTGAATAATCTTAATCGACCCCTCTTCAAGTTTGCTGATTTTTTCCTGCTATCCTGAAGACTGTTGAGCCTCTCTAGTGAATTTTTCATTTCAGTTACTATACTTCAGAGTTTCTATTTGCTTCTTTTTTTTTTTTTTTAATACTTTCTCTCTACACATTGATGCTCTCCACTTGGTGGTACATATTCTTGGGCTTTCCTTTGATTCTTTAGACATGGTTTCCTTTAGTTAAGTATATTTAAAATAGCAAATATGATTTTTTTTTTGTCTAGCATTTCCATCTGGGCTTTCTCAGAGATAATTTCTATTGATTGCTTTTCCCCCTTGTTATTGCCCTACTTCCTTGTCTCTTTGCGTGTCTCATAACTTTTTATTAAAAACTGGGCTTTTATAGTTATTTAGTGTGATTACTGTGCAAATTAGATTCTGCTCCTACTTTTCAGGGTTTGTTGCTGCTGTTGGTTGTTATTGTTGCTCAGTGTTTAGGGGTTTTCCTGGAGTCCCTAAAGTGTGTATTCCTCGTCAGTGCAGCTATTGAATTCTCCGCCTGGTTAGCTTACAATCAGCATTGACAGAAGTTTCCTTCAGGGTCTTATCTGGGACGTCTCCCACCTGGTGCCAAGGGGCTCTTTATGTGGGCGGGAGCAAAACGCAGGCTCCGCCTCTTCACAGCTCTGCTGTTGCCTTCATTGCCTGCCTGGGCAGAAGTGAGAGACTGAGACTCTCAGGCTTTTCCTGAGCATGCACACAGCCCTTCCCATGCATGTGCCATTACAGTATGTCAGAGCTTTGCAAAGCCCCTTTAGACATCTCATCACCTAGATTTTTTGTTTGAGTTTTTGTGTCAGCTTCTTGTTTGTTCCAACTGGTATCACCACTTCAGGCAGCTGTGATGTTAAACAATTGCCGCTGAGTGTTTTTGGCAAGCACTCTAGACACAGGGCTTTCCCAGTGAGCATGCTCTACATCAGGTCAAATAGAGGTAAGTCCTGGGTACAAGCTTTTCCAGGGAGTTTACGGATATGTCAGAGAGTGACAATTTTCTGAAAATGAGCATTTGGGGACCTTCAACCCTGTCTGTCTCCTTGGATGGCTGCTACTGTTCACAGGTACTGTGGTTTGTAAGGCTTATGTTTTTGTTTTAATTTTTATTTATTGATTGATGAGAGAGGAGGGTGGGAAAGAGAAACATCGATTTGTTGCCCATCTGTTTACGGATTCATTGGTTGATTTTTGTGTATGCTCGGATTGGGGATCAAACCCGCAAACTTGGCTTACCAGGACAAAGCTCTACCAACTGAGCTACCTGGCCAAGAAGGCTGATTTTTTTTTAAGGCTATGGAACTGAGCAGATGATCAAGTTAAAACGTTACAAACACTGCTGTTCTTAGCAAGATTTATAACTTTTTCTTGAATAAAGGGTTTGTTGCAAGTTTTCCATTAATTTCCATGGTTGCAGAAAGATCCATTTTTTCCTAGTTTTCTTGATGCTTTTATAAAGAAGCAGAGTTTCAGAGGTCCTTAACCCACCATTTTAGACGTTCTCCTTCCACTGGATTTCTAGAAAGCGTTTCTTGGGGTCGAGGTGGATAGAAGATCCTAGCGCTGAACCTGCTGATCTAAGGCTGGGAGCTGGGAGAGTCTGTGGGAGCCTCCATTTGTCTCTGCAGATTTAGCACCGCATCAGCCAAGCAGCACTTGATTGCTTCATCCTGGTTTCTTCCTGCATCCTCAGACTGTATCCTTCATTGGCCCACCTGTCATTTCCCTCTCCCTCCTCTCTGCCCTCCCCCTTCCTGTCAGCAAGCATTTATTGACCATCTCTTGAGGGCCTGTGGGTCCAGCCCCAGCTCCTGCCCCAGGAGCCTCCGCTTTGGTGGAGGGGAAAGACACGTTTTCAGAGGAGACAACCGCAACCAGGCCGTGCTGGGACAGAGGGAGGTGTCTGAGGCTGGCAGAGTCAGGGGAGCCAGGGGAAGCTGAGGGGGAGCAATGGAGGTTCTTGGGGGTGAGTGGGGCACCCAGAAGGAGAACGTATCTGGCTCAATGGCCCTGGAACGATGACCCCAGAGGGCAAGAGCAGTGCCGGGCTTCCCCAGCTGAGAAATAGGCCAGTAGGGAGATGAGTATTTATCCCATTAGGACAGGCGCAGGCACAAACACTGCGGGGCCATGGATGCACTCTCCAGGCAAAGGCTCCCCTGCAGCTGGAGAGCGCCCGCCCCCGCAGGCGAGCAGGCCAGGCTGTCTGCAGGTCTGTCACAGCAGCAGCAGGAAGGCATCGCAGGCAGACACTGTCCACCAGGCAGGCTCCCCGGGACACAGGAAAAGGTCTGGTTTTACAAGGGAAGGTGCCAAAGCCAGGATGTGCATGTGTGTGAAACTAGAAATAAACACCAGGCTCAGCTAAAGCTAATCAGAGGGGAACATCTGCTCCGGGTTGTTCACACCATTCTCCGACGGCAGGGGATCAGGACATGGATCAGGACACGGCCTGGGAAAGGGCGGCCAGGGGTGCGAGGTGCTGCCCGCCCCCAAATCCAATGCCGACCTCAGACAAGACACTTCTTCCTTTGAAGCCTCAGTTTTCTTATCTGCAAAACGGGGCTAATCACAGATGCTTATCTTGTAGGGTCTGTAAGGATTACATGACCTGGGGAACTTGAAAGGACTCAGCACACAAAATCAGAGGCCCAGTAAGGCCTTATCTTTCTTTCTGTGACTTTTTGATTGCTGTAAACTGAAGTCATAATTCTAACGGGTTTTTGAGTAAGTTGAGTAATATTATACATTTCCCTAGAAAAAGTCACTTTGTATTGCTCATCTCCTTCCAGAATGGATGTCAGGAGCTTACAATAAAAGGCAATAAAACGATGGAGGAAATGGAGGAAACCAAGATGACGGCATAGGTGAACACCTAAACTGCTGCTTCGCACAACAATTTCAAAACTAAAAGACAGAATGGACATCTCCAGAACCACTGGAAACTTGGCTGAGTGGAAATTCTACAACTAGAAGGAAAGAGAGGGGCTCACGGAGACTCAGAGGAGCTGCAAAAAAGCTGAGGCACAGACACGCGTGCACGGAGAGAGCGGGCAGCGGAGTGCCTGGCTGGCTTCCTCTAGAGCAGCGGTTCTCAACCTGTGGGTCGCGACCCCTTTGGGGGTGGAACGACCCTTTCACACGGGTCGCCTAAGACCATCAGAAAACACATATTTCCCATGGTCTTAGGAACCAACAGACGACTCCTAGGTGTAGCAAAGTGTAGCAATGTAGTTTACTGTTGTCATATTAAGACTGTTACCCATGCTACACCACAATTCAAGATAAAATTTCATTTATTTGTAATTAGAAATATTTCACAATATATAATTACATATTGTTTTTGTGATTAATCACTATGCTTTAATTATGTTCAATTTGTAACAATGAAAATACATCCTGCATATCAGATATTTACATTACAGTTCATAACAGTAGCAAAATTACAGTTATGAAGTAGCAACGGAAATAATTTTATGGTTGGGGTCACCACCACATGAGGAGCTGAATTAAAGGGTCGCAGCATTAGGAAGGTTGAGAACCACTGCTCTAGAGGGAAGGAGAGGGAAATCCCTGACTGCACTGAACCCCAGTTCCGGGTGAGACTCATATGGGGGTTGTGGGGAGTCTGGACTGTTGAAAAAAGGGAGGAGTGCATGGAAACTCAGGGAAGCCACTAAAAGCAGAGGTTTGCAGAAGCGCACGCCAGTGCACTCAGAGAGGACTGAGTGCTGATTGTGCTGCCGGCTTTCTCTAGCGGGTAGAAGACCAAACTTCCTAACTGCACTGAACTCCACTTCCAACTTCACTAAACCCCAGTTTCAGGTGAGACCCTGGGGACCCAGAATCATACGGGTTCCTGGAATGCATGGAAACTCAAGGGAGCTGAGAAAAACAGAGGACTGGAGGCTCGTGTACAAGTATGTGCACAGAAGGCTATAGCAATTACCGAGGGACACTGATACCCAGGGGCCAAGTAGGGCAGGGCTGACAGGAAGCCAAGGCTGTCTGCTCAGCCCTGAGACTCTGCCCCATCCAAGCTGAGCTTTTGCAGTTTTGCAAATCTTGTCTCATAAGGCTGACTCCAGCACAGAAGTTCTCCTGGTATAGACACAGCTGATCCTCACAATCAGTTGGCTTGGAGGTCAATTCCCCCCACTGATACCAACAATAATCAAGAGTTAACTGCAACAAGGCTGTACACACACACAGTCCACAAAGCAGTGCACCATGAGAGTCCATCTCAGGTAACTGGGGAGGTGGAGCTACTGGGCCACATAGGACACCTAGCACACTAGATTACAAAGCTACTCTACCAACTCAGGGAAGCAGTGAAAGTGAAGAGACAAAGGAATGGCAAGAAATATTCAAAGTGATGAATAGCATGAACCTACAACCAAGATTACTCTACCCAGCAAAGCTATCATTTAGAATTGAAGGGCAGATAAAGAGCTTCACAGATAAGAAAAGCTAAAGGAGTTCATCAACACCAAACTAGTATTATATGAAATGCTGAAAGGTACTCTTTAAGAAGAGAAAGAAGAAGAAAAAGGTAAAGATAAAAATTACGAACAATAAATACATATTTATCAACAAGTGAATCTAAAATTCAAGTGAACAAAAAATCTGATGAACAGAATAAACTGGTGAATATAATAGAATCAGGGGCATAGAAAGGGAGTGGACTGACAATTCTCAGGGGGAAAGGGGCTCGGGGGGTTCGGGAAGAGACTGGACAAAAATCATACACCTATGGATGAGGACAATGGCGGGGGAGGTAAGAGCAGAGGGTAGGGTGGGAGCCAGGTGGAGGGGAGCTATGGGGAGAAAAGGAGGAACAATTGTAATAATTTGAACAATAAAGATTTATTAAATTAAAAACAAAGGTAATAAAACATTTTATGAGGACCGAAAAAAGAACTGGGTGATGAAATGCACATTTGCAGGCCTGTGGTGTGTGTGTGTGTGTGTGTGTGTGTGTGTGTGTTATTACACACAAAATCTAGAGTAAAGGAAACCATGGCAATCAACATGAAGCAGCCTTCAGCTTCCGGAAGTCAAAGCACACAGAGCACCATGACGGCATTTCCTACCAGGGCACTCTAGCAAGTTTATCTGGGGCCTCTATAGAAGGAACTAGATAATGCAAGCATGCAGCACAGGGGGGAGGAAGCCCACGCCCAGCGCCAGGAAGAAGAGTCGGAGGCTCAGAGAGAGCCTGTTCAGCTCCCCAGGCCCAATCTGCTGGAGGTCCTCTTGGTAGTGATCCCTCTGGCATACACCGTGCCCTCCTGGAGAAGCTGCTTAGGGGCTGGGCATGTGTTCATGCATGCATGCATTCATTTGTTCACTCACTGCTTGTGCATTTACATTCCCAGGGCCTACTCTGGGCTGAACAGTGAAGACTTGGGAGATGCTTACGCTAGACTTAAAGAATGCCGACCTTTCTTGGGCTATGAGTTCAGGTAGAGGAGATGACATCCTGGGGGGGGGGGGCCAGGGTCAGAGGGGGAGGACCACAGACAGCCCTGGTGAGGCTGGAGGTGGGGACACGGGGGAGGGGTGATGAGAGCTGCAGGAGCTGTGGGTGAGGACCAAGAAGGGGACGCAGGTCTGAGATGTACTGTGAGGAGACTGACCAGGATTTGGTGTGTGGGGGTGGAGCTGGGGGAGGGGAGACGAGAGGAGGGATCCAGAATGATGTCCAGGTGTCTGCACAGGGAAGCGGGAGGCTGGAGGTTTCCTCCCTGTGAAGGGGAGCTGGGGAGAGCAGGCTAGTGGAGGTGCTGGTTCACTGGGGCCAAGACCAAACTCCAGAGGAGATAATGTAGCTGGAGTCAGGAAGGGGGTCACTGGCAGTGTCATGGAGGTGCTGTTGCTGTAGGAGTGGGAGAGAAGAGAGAAGAAGGCAAAGAGCAGATTATTTAAGAGCAAATGGGGTACTATAGAAAAGGCAGAAAAGAAGGGAGTCAGAGATGTGGGAGGAAACACAGGCCAGGGCTGAGCTGGGAATACAGGGCGGGACGTGGGGGTGGCCAACAGCGAGGATGAAAGAAGATAATGGCGGCGAAGCATCTGCTGGCATGACATCAGACGACGTCAGCGTCAGCGGAGTGGCAGTGAAGAGAGACTGGAGTTGGCTGGGATGAGTGGAAGAGCGCGGTGGAAGAGTCAGGACAGGGTTGGTGTGTGGATGCCTCTGCGGAAGCTTCTCTGAGTGTCTCGGGTAGAGGATGTGCAGAGCAATGCGTTTTGGGTGAAATGAAGATGGCAGGAGGGAAGGTATGGCGTGTACAGATGAGTCTGCAGATCGAATGGAAGGAAGAAGGAGTATCTTCCTGGTGCCTCTGCCAAGGGAAGGGCAGGATAAGTCTGGGGAGGGAGAGGGGCACCAGGAGAACCAGGGACAGTGGGCTGGTGGGATCACCATCAGTTCCCACAAGACCAGGAGAGTGAGACTAGGGATTGAAGTTTCTGAGGTTGATACTAAGATTCGGAGGGTGCCAAGGACATGGGTGGGACAGTCACTGAAGGAAAAGGGGTACCGGGGCACTGTGGCCTCCAGGGGCAGTGGCGGGAGTTGGAAGGGAGGAGAAGAGCTGGCCCAGGACCCATGAGTAATGAGGTGCTATGGGGACTGGTGCATCCAGCTCAGTCCCTGGTCAAGGGCAGACTTCTAGGCCTGAGAGAGGGAACAAGAGAAGCTGGCACTCACCGGGATCACCTCTTCTTCCAGGCTTGCCACGCCGCCCAGGGGGCCCTAGACAGGAAAACAAGAATAGACTCATTGAGAAGGGAAGCCAGTAGGTTTGGGCACAGCCCACCTGCTGCCTGCCCACCCACCCACCCACCCACCCTGCAGCTGCATCCTGGCGGCAGCTTGCCCGCCCCCCTGCCGGCTGAGGGAGAGGAGAGGTGTGGGGAGACACCCCTCCCTCGCCCCTGCTCCTCCCAGCCTTCCCCTGTTGGTTGCATTCTCACCCCTCGCTCTCTCATTCAGTTATTTAATCACCGATTCATTTATCCATTCACAATCCCTTCGGGGGGAGGAGGGGGAAAGATTATCTGGAAACTCTTGAGGCAGAACAGTTTGCAACTGAGAAACTTCTAAATGAGAAATATAACGCCGAGGTGGGAGTTATCCTATGAAAGGCCTGACCAATGCTTTTTAATCTCCACGGCGATAAAACATCAGTGACAGCACACCACATAGAGACACCATCATGGCATTTCAAATGCTTGAACTCGGCAAGAAGAGGAACTACCCTACGCATCCACTGTCCTGCCCGGGCTCACTAGAACCCTCAGCACCTCCCAGCCCCGCCAGCTCGGATGGATGCTTCTACATTTCTCGGGATTTATTGCAGAGAAGGCAGCTTCTGTTCAGTATGCAGCTCTCCATCTACCTGGCTGGAGCCTTTCTGAATTGATGATGAGAACCATCTTGCCTTTGCCTTCATCCCCTCTGCCCTCTTCATTCTTTTCTGTTTTGGGGAAAGGTGTGCAAGCACTAGATTACAAATGAAACGGCACTTCATACCCGTCTCTATCCTGCCTGTCCCCCTGCGTGCCAGGCGCTGTGGTGGGCCCTGAGGAGGTAGCTGGACAGACTGTGGCTGTATTACAAGGTGCTGCCCTTTCTCGTGAAGGTCACCCCCTCCCCAATTCCCAGAACCACCACCGAGGAGAGACAGTCTGGTCATGGATCAGGGTAGTTGTATGTGCTTTCCCTTTTCCCTCCTCCTGTTTTTTTTTTTAAAATATATTTTATTGATTTTTCACAGAGAGGAAGGGAGAGAGATAGAAGGTTAGAAACATCGATGAGAGAGAGACATTGATCAGCCGCCTCCTGCACGCCCCCTACTGGGGATGTGCCCGCAACCAATGTACATGCCCTTGACCGGAATCGAACCTGGGACCTTTCAGTCCACAGGCTGACGCTCTCTCCACTGAGCCAAACCGGTTTCAGCCTCCTCCTGTTTTTAAGTGGTGCTCATTGTGTGCCCCTGATCCAAGGATTGGGACTGGACAGTGAAGCAAAAGCAGCTCAGGTCAGGGGGTCAGTGGCACTTCACGACTTTTGTTAAGGGGGAATCCTGGATGGGCAGGAGGGAGGGCCTCTGAGAACAAGTGAGAGAGACCTTTGCAGGCCAGGCTCAAGTGAGAGGGAATGTCTGGCCAGCCCTGGAGGCTTGAGATCAGGATGGTTAAGCCAAATAATTAAAAACATGCTGTTTTCTTGCACCCCTGTGTTTGTGGTCAAGAACACGTAACACAGAATTTACCGTCTAACCATTTTTAAGAGTGCAGTACGTTAGTGTTAACACATGTCCAGTGTTGTGCACAGGTCTCCAGGACTTTTTCATCTTGCAACATTGGAAACTCTATCCATGGACAGTCCTCTCTTCCCCATCCCCCAGCCCCCTAGAAACCACCATCCTACGTTCTGTTTCTAAGACTTTGCTTATCTTTAGATATCGCAGATGAGTGGAATCTTGCAGTATCTGTCCTTTTGTGAGTGGCTTATTTCATGTAGCGCAATGTCCTCAAAAGTTCCCCCCTATTGGTGAAGTGACCATTTCCTTCTTTTTGAAGGCTCAGTAAATATTCCACTGTCTGTACACACCGCATATTCTTCATCCATTCATTCCCCATCTGGTGGTGGATACTGAGTTGCTTCCACCCCTTGGCTATTGTGAATATTGCTATAAACAAGGGGGAGCAAGTATCTCTTCAAGATGCTGTTTTCAATTCTTTTGAATAAATACCCACAAGTGGATTGCAGGGTCATTTGGCAATTCTATTTTTAATTTGTTGAGGCCTGTCCTTACTGTTTTCTATAGTGGCCACACCATTTTACATTCCCACCAACAGTGTACAAGAGTTCCAATTTCTCCACACCCCCACCAACATCTGTTATTTTCTGTTTTGCTTTTTTTTTCTTGAATACTGGCCATCCTAATGGATGTGAGGTGATATCTCATTGTGGTTTTAACTTGCATTTCCTTATTAATAAGTGATGTTAAACATCTTTTCATATACCTGTCGGCTATTTGTACATCTTCTTTGGAGAAATGTCTATTCAAGTCCTTTGCTCATTTTTTAGTTGGGTTGTTTGCTTTTGTTACTGAGTTGTAGTTCTTTTTTGTTTTCCTTTGGTTAATCCTCACCTGAGGATACTTTTCCCATTGATTTTTAGAGAGAGTGAAAGGGAGGGAGGGCGAGGGAGAAAGAGCGAAATATTGTGAGACACACCCATCAGTTGCTTCCTGTACCCGACCCACCCGGGGCTGGGGATTGAACCTGAAGCCCAGGCATGTGCCCTCGACTGGAAATCAAACACACGGCCCCTTGATGCTTGGGCCAGTGCTCCAACCATTAAGCAACACTGGCCAGGGCTGAAGGAGTTCTTTGTGTATTTTGGAAACTAACCCGTTATCAGGTATATGGTTTGCAAATGTTTTCTCCCATTCTGTAGGTTACCTTTTCATATTGTTTCTTTTGCTGTACAGAAGTTTCATTTTTTAATTTTTTAAATCCTCACCAATGCACATGAGAGAGAGAATGAGAGAGAGAGAGAGAGAGAGAGAGAGAGAGAGAGAGAGAGAGAAAGAGAGAGGGAGAGAGAAACATCGATGTGTACATGCCCCAACCAGGGATTGAACCTTTAACTCAGATATATGCCCTGACCAGGAACTGAACTGGCAACATTTTGGTACACAGGATGATGCTCAACCAACTGAGCTACTCAGCTACTCAACCAGGCTGTGCAGAAGCTTTGAAGTTTGATGTAGCCCAGTTTTTCTATTTTTGTTTCTGTTGCCTTTTAAATCTTTGAGTTCTTTTGTTTATGGTAAGGTGAGGACCCACTTCATTCTTTTGTCTGTGGTTATCCAGCTTTCCCAACTCCATTTGTTAAGGATATTATCTTTTGTGTAGCCAGACTTGGCACCTTTCTCAAAGCTGATTTGACCATGTCAGTGATGCAAACGTGAGCACTGAGAGCAGGAGTTCATGCTGGTTGCAGCCCTCAGGTTTCATGCTGGAATCACCCAGGTCCATGTTGACTTATTAACAAGATTCTGGCACCCATAACCGACAACAGCTCACACTGCAAGGGACGTGTAGCTGATGAAGGGGTTCCAGGCCCACTATACCGGCTGAGGCCTCAACTCCCTTTCTCCTCGTGGGCTCTGGAGGCCCCTTTATTGGACCCTCTTTCCAGAACTCTGGGAGAAGAGTTGAGGTCAAGTGATTCAAATCCTCCAGACCTTCAGCCTGAGCTCCAGAGCCATTGTGGAGTGCACTTGAATGGAAAAATCAGGGGAGGTCCCCAGATTTGAGTTTCTAAGACCAAATCATTAAAACATCTCTCCCAAATATAAATTAAAATCACAATGAGATATCACCTGTCAGAAGGGCTATCATCAATAAACAAGTGTTGGTGCTGAGACCGGTTTGGCTCAGTGGATAGAGCATCGGGCTGGGGATTGGGGGGTCCCAGGTTCGATTCCGGTCAGGGGCATGTACATTGGTTGCAGGCACATCCCCAGTGGGGGGTTTGCAGGAGGTGGCTGATCGATGGCTCTCTCTCATCAATGTTTCTGGCTTTTTGTCCCTTTCCCTTCCTCTCTGTGAAAAATCAATAAAATATATTTTAAAAAAATTTCTATAAAAAAATAAACAAGTGTTGGTGAGGCCCTAGCTGGTTTGGCTCAGTGGATAGAGCCTTAGCCTGTGGACTGAAGGGTCCTGTTTGATTCTGGTCAAGGGCACATGCCCACGTGGCCAGCTTAATCCCCAGTAGGGGGCGTGTGGGAGGCAGCCAATCAGTAATTCTCTCTCATCATTGACGTTTCTATCTTGCCCTGTCCCTTCCTCTCTGAAATCAATAAAAAAATTATTAAAGAAAAAGTGTTGGTGAGGACATGGAAGAAAGGGAACCTTCATGCATTGTTGGTGAATTTGTAAACTGAGGCAGCTACTATGGAAAATGTATGGAGGTTCCTCAAAAAATTAAAAATAGAACTACTAAATGACCCAGCAATCCCACTTCTCTGAAAAAACCAAACCATTAATTTGAAAAGATATACACATCCCTATGTTCATTGCAACATCATTTACAATAGCCAAGATATGGAGACAATCCAAATGTCAAGCGATGAATAAAGAAGATATGATACATAATACAACGGAATATTACTCAGCCATAAAAAAAGAATGAAATATAACCACTTGTGACAACATGGATGGATCTAGAGGGTGAAAGAAGTGAAACAAATTAAAAATAGAATTGCAAATGACCCTGCAATCCCACTTATACTATGTGAAAGAAGTCAGACAGAGGAAGACAAATATCGTTTGGTTCCACTTATAGGTGAAAGCTAAAAAACAAAATAAACAATACAGAAACAAACTCGTAGGTTCAGAGAAAAAAACGGATGGCTGCCAGATAGGAGGGTGTTGAGGGTTGGGTGAACAAGGTGACAGGACTAAGTAGTACAAATTGGTAGTTACAAACTAGTCATGGGACGTAAAATACAGCACAGGGAATACAGGCAATGATAGTGTAATAACTATGTACAGTACCATGTGGGTAGTAGTCTTGTTGGGGTGATCACTTCATAAATCACCTAAATGGCGAATCACTATGTTGTAACCATGACACTAATATATTGTATGTCAACTGTAATTGGAAAAAAATGTTAAAAATAATTTCTGCAGATAATTTTGTTTTACAAATATCAGTCCATCTGGGGATGGAGTGATCTGCCTGCTCATTTTCAGCCTCGCCGAACAAAGCTCTCTGTTCCTCAGAGGAAGAAGTCGGGTCCTGGGCACACCTTGTGGGCCCAGGGAACATGGTGGTCTTGGGGGGCACTGACTCCCCAAGAAGCTGGCCCGCTGGTGTGCTGCTTGGGCTGGGCCAGCACCACAAGCCACACTGTCCTTTGGGAATTAAAACCACAGCCCCTTGTGCAGCAAATACAGCTCCTTCCAAAGGGGCTATGTCCCCGCAGGCCTCCTCCATCACCCACCACACCGCAGGGAGCCTGGTGGTCCCGAGCCCCGATGTTTGTTGGAAAGTCCCAAAGCAATTTGGAAAAGCAATGCCACAGGCTGTCGGATTGTAGAGGAAATGTCTGCTCAGAACCAGGATGTTGGTTTAGAACCAGCAACTTCTGCTGCTCAGTGAGACCGGTCCCTCCTGCCCCAATGACCCGATGCCCAGACCTGGCCAGCCTGCCTTGACATCGTCTCATGTAGTGACCCAATGAACAGAGCCCATGGCAAGGTGAGGGGGAGGGGAGCTGGCAGGCGGTCCCGACCTCACATTCACAGAGACTCACAGGTGGACACCGATGTTCTCTCCCCAGGAACGGGAGTCCTGGGCAGCCACGCGGCCCCTGACAGTGTTTAACAAACACAAGAGTTTGGCAGCACCCTTTATTGAGTGTTTATGCTTGGTAGTAATCTCAATTCCATGTTAACTCATATATGCCTCAGACCTGTAAGGAAGGCTATCATTATTATCTCCATTTTACAGATGTAGAAACCAAAGCACAAAGAGAGGAACCGATTCTCCAAGTCAGACAACTGTCGTGGGCGGGGCCATGCAGCGGCCGCACCCTGCCGCCTGCCTCCCACTCAGGCAGGTGCTCACGGAAGGGGAGTGGTTACAGTAGCCCGCCATTTTTATAACTGCTTTAAAAAAAAAAAAAAATATATATATATATATATATTTTTTTTATTGATATTTTACAGAGAAAAAGGAAGAGGGATAGAGAGTTAGAAACATCGATGAGAGAGAGACATCCATCAGCCGCCTCCTGCACGCCCTCCACTGGGGATGTGCCCGCAACCAAGGTACATGCCCTTTGACCGCAATCGAACCCAGGACCCTTCAGTCCGCAGGCCGACATTCTATCCACTGAACCAAACTGGTTTTGGCTATAACTGCTTCTTGGCATTTATTATTATTTTTTCAATATATCGGGTACCATACGAAATGGAGGGGGCCCAGAGATGGCTCTCAGGTCCATGCATTAAAAGGCCACATGCCACTGCCCACGCCAGAGGCCCCCACGACGTGTGCCTGCCTTTGACATGTGCTCCTCAGACCATCCGAATGCCTGCCCTTTCCAGGCTAGTTCCTGGGCCCCCCCCCCCCCCGGAGTCAGTAGGAGCTTTAATAAAGCATTTAAAATGAGATCAAGGGGTCCAGACCTACTACTCACGTTGGTGGCACACCAGACCCGGACTGGGGGGTAGCCGAGGAGAGCCTGGGGAGGGGACGGCTGCTGCCGTGTTGGAGGCCTGTGCAGGCCACGTGCTGAGTGCTGCTGCTGCCACTCGAGAGAGATGTGGGCATGGTTGGCTTCACTCACAGAAGAGACCTGAGGCCCACAGGTGAGGTGACCTGTCCTAGCTGAAGAGCAAATCAGGGGCCCTGGCCTGCCAGGGCTCTTGCTGGCACTAATGCTGTCCTCCTGAGGCCATCTCTTTGGGGAAATGGACCGTGGTGGAGGTACCAGGACTGAAAATTAGAATGTGTCTCCCAGAGGTGAGCTCCCTGGCTGGCTGAGGATGGAGGACATGGGCTGGCATGGCACTGCCTGTGGGGAGGGTCTGGTGGGTAGGGGCCTGTGGTCTGGGCAGCTGGAAGGGGTGTGGCAGGCCAGCTGTGTGCAGCCATCATCCTAGACCCACCTGGTCCCTAGGGCTCCTGCCTGTGGTGACATTGGGGACTGCCTGGGGCCATCTCCCACTTATTCAGAGGCCAGTTTGGTCAGAGATGCCCGGATGTCCCAGGACACAAGTGGCCCCTTTCTGTCCGTCCTGAGGTCCCATGCCACTCGGCCGAGGTATGGGCCTGGCCTGACTCTGGAGAGTGCTTGCTGGGCAGGGGCTTCGGGGCAGTGCCTGGAAAGCTGCGAGCCTCTGCTGAGCGGCAGCTCCCTTCTGTGGACCCAGGCCCTGCGTGCAGCTGGAGGCCAGGCTCCTGCAATGGGAGGGCCCTTCCCAGAGCCGGAATGCTGCGGGGAGCGAGGAAGGTGGTCCTGCTGGCGAACCTGCCATGTGCCCGGCTTTGTGCCGGGGGGTTGCACAGATGTCGCTCATTTATTCCTCTCAGCGCCCCTGCCAGGGAGGTGGCAGCCACCTTACGCTGCAGATGAAGTAAAAGAGGCTCAAAGGGAGAGGACTGGCCCCATCACCCGGCCGGTGGGGAGCAGAGCTGGGGCGCAAACCTCGCTGTGACTAAGTCCCAAGCAGTTGCCTCGTTTCCTTAAAAGAAGTGAGGACTGCCTGGCCTCCCCTCTAGTCGGATGCCATCGTCTGGCCAGAGACCCCTGGGTGCCCTCTCCTCGGTCCACCCGCCTCTGGGAAGGGGGAGGGTCGGAGTTATTTTCCATCGTGCTGGGGGAGGGTGCTCCCGCACTTCCCAGTTTCAGATTCAGTGAGGCTGGAGGGACCGGGGAATCTGCATTTTTATTACGTTCACCTGGGGATGTGCTGCTGTGGGTCTGGGAAACACACTCGAGACCACTTGGCTTCCTTTCTCTCCTCTCTTCCAACATGATTTTCTTTCTTACAACCTATTTCAAGCCTCATGCACTTTACTTGATGCCAGTTGCCTTGGGGGTGGGTGCAGGGGAGGGGAGGCTGGCGCCAAGCGGTGAGTGTACAATACCCAGGGACGCCAGTTCCGGGTTCATAAACCACCAGCAATTATTTCTACTACTGCGGCCGCAAGGGCTACTGCGGGGTACACTGCTGGGCCAGGTCACATCCATCCTAATGCGGTTTCCACAGCCACCCTCAGCTCCTTTTATGGAGCCGGAAGCTGGATCCAGAGAGGGCCAGGCACTGGCTTGAGGTCACACGGCTTCAAGTAGCAAGACTGAAATTTGGCCCCTGGTGGTCTGGTGCCAGGGTTCACACTCTGAGCCACGGGCTGTTCTGCCTCAGGACTGGATGAGAGGGAGCCGAAGCCCCTCACTAAGTACAGTGGGAGCTGGTGGAATGGCCTAAACCAGAGCTCTCAGTCGACACCTCACCCCATTTCCCTGTCTGAATCCCTGTCCCTGTGAACAGCATCACCACCTACCAGCCCCCGGGAGAGTGGGTGGGTCCCTCCCGGGTGGGTCCCTCCCTCCCATCCATACTTCCTGAGCACCGCCTCTAAGTACAAGAGGTGCCAGGCTGCCACCCTATGGGGCTGGTCACACACACCTCGGTCCTGTCCTGGTGTTCTAAGTGTATTACTGTGATCCTAAAACAACCCCGTGCAGTGGGTACTGTTATCCCCATTTTACAGATGTGGAACTGCAGGTAACTCACTCCAAATCACAGAGTCAGGAAGAGAAAGAACCACTACGGCACCGGCATCTCTCTGTGAACTGATGGTGGCAGCCTCCCTGGCTTCCCAGTTTTCTTCCTTCTCTCTCCCACACGGTCAGGGCAGTCCTTCTGAACCACAGCTCGGATCCTGTACCTCCTTTTAAAGCCACCCATAAGCTCCTCACTGTTCTTAGGACACAGTCTGAGCTCCTTGGCCAAGACCATTCCAGGCGGACCCTGACTTCTCTTTCTGGCCTGCTCTGTCCAGCCCCTACTTGTCTTCCATACATCACTCCTGGCCCACCTTTCGCCAGAACACCTGGCCCAGGACACATCACGGCCCCTGAGCTGTGTTGTTCATGTCTCCAATGTTCCTTCTCTAATTTCTTGCCAGAAAAACTCCTACTCATCCTTCAAAACCCAGTTAAGACATGAACTCTCCTCTGGGAAGTCTTCTGGATGCCCACTCTTAGGCTACAGATATTTATTTGCACTTGGTCCTCGGGGATGGAGCTGTCAACCCATCTGGAGCCCCACAAAGCAGGGACCACATGCAATTTGCCTTGGTCCTCGGAGAGGCTGGCCTGGGCTAAACTGGACTAACACGAATGGTCATCAGACACCATGCCGAGAGGCTCTGGATTCTGGGGTGTCCACTGGCGGCTGTGTCTGGGTCTGATCACTGCTGGACATTAGGAAAGGAGATAAGATCTCTCCTCCTCCTCCTCCTCCTCCTTCTTCTTCAAGTATTTTATTGATTTTTTACAGAGAGGAAGGGAGAGGGATAGAGAGAAACATTGATGAGAGAGAAACATCGATCAGCTGCCCCTGCACATCCCCTACTGGGGATGTGTCCGCAACCAAGATCCATGCCCTTGACTGGAATCGAACCTGGGACTCTTCAGTCCGAAGGCAGATGTTCTATCCACTGAGCCAAACCGGTCAGGGCTAGATCTTTTCTTCTTTATGCCTGTTCCCCTCTGCCCACAGGGCTGGGAATATGCCAGTTTATGAACCAAGGGCAAGTGGCTATGGTCTTTCAATCCAGGGCTGTTAGAAACCCTGGGGGCAGACCTTGCCCGGGTGAACTGCTCCTAACCATCCTCGGGGGAGCGCCGGAGCCTCCAGATAATTAGCCGCATGTGTGTGGGGGATAGGCCTGGTTTATTTCCCAAGGATTTATGAGAAGGGGCGTATTCTCACTGACCTCCATTTCAGGAAAGGCCTCTTTCTGGAACACTTGCCGAATATCAACAGTAAAGCACATATGCTCGCAGCAAGCCTGCCCGGCAGCCTCATTCCTGCCATGTGTTTCTTGTCTCGTTCGCATCGTAGCATTCGCTTTGGGGACTGCATGCATTTCTGAAGGTCCCTAAACACAGCTCCAAGCACAGCACTTATAATTTACCCTTCATGAAAGCCATCACTGCTCTTTCCAAACATACTTGGAAGTGGGTTCAAAGTTTATTTAGAGAAAAAAAAATACATTTTTAATAGACAGAAAGAGAGTGTTTGTGAATTCTTTTTTTCTCCCAGCTCTCCTCCTTGGGACCTTGGGAACGACTCCTTCGGCTCACAGACACTGACATCCTCGGAGCGGACCGTGAACGTGTGAACACGGGTCATCGGCCCGTGCAGGCATTTCTCCAGTTTATTCTCTGTTTATTCACCTGCTATGGTGTTTCTCCCTCCACCCCACCTTCTCATTCTCTTCCTTCTACTCATCATTGCCCATCCATCCATTTATCCTGCTGTAGAAAGACATAGTTTTGGGTGCACAAATGACTTTATTCATCCAGGCAATCAAATATCTATCTGAATATTTATCATTCATCCACTCATTAGATTATTAATCTTTGTTCATTCATCCTTGAGATCACCTATCTATCCATCCATCCATCCATCCGTCCGTCCATCCATCCAACATTGACCCACTCTGTATCAGGCTCAGGGGGTACTCAAATGAGTACATCTGGTTCTTGCCCTTGAGCAGCTCACAAGGAGCTGGGAGATGACATGCAAACAATCCATGACAATGGCGCGTGGGAACCGATCGCAGAGAGATGTGCAGGAGCTGTGGGGCCCGGAATGGCCATGGGTGCTGGGAATCGTTCAGTACCGAAGGGGAGATGGAGCATCCACAGATAAAAACCTGCTCGTCTTCCCTGTCTCCCAGAACCAATGTGGCAGCAGCTGGGGGGGAGCGGAGTCAACGGCCACTCCAAGGCCTGAAATTCCACTCGTGCCTTGTGGACGTTTTCCCTCAGAGACATCTCCTAGCTGGGACTGCTCAGAGATGGCACCGCCTTAGTGATCCTTACAGCGATCCCGCACCTCCTTTCTGCAGAGCAGGGAACAGGCTCAGGAGAGGGCAGGAAGCTAAGAAGCGGCAGAGCCTAGGTACCTATCAGAGTTTGAGAACTGGTGGTCAGTCCGAGTAGCCTGCTGCCGCCATTGGCTGGTGGGTGGCCCTCAGGAAGGCGCCTGCCACTGACCTATCTGCTCTCACTCTGAAGTTTCTAGGGTGCTTGGGCCCCAGGCCTAATTCCTTGGGGTCACGGTTCTCCCTCCGACCCACAATGCCCCAGAGCTAACCAGACGCGCCTGGCATAGAAGCTGTGATCCCTGTCAGGGAGACTGAGTGCTCAAAGGACCCCAAGAAGCCCTGCTATCTCAGTGCTTCTCTTCTCCTGGCCCCAGGCCCAGGGGCCGAGAGCGAGGACCTTGCTTACAAGCAGGGGCCACGCGTGCCACGTTCCAGGCTGCGGCCAGGCCTTGGGCTCGGGATTGGGCAGAGAGCGGCTGTGCTCCACAGAGAGGTCCTGCAGCCGTGGTCCTCCGCGCCGTGATCCTTCGGAGAGAGCGCCGGGGAGCTGGCCTGACCGACGCTGGCCTGCCCGGGCGAGGACGGCAGCCCAGCCCCTCCGTGGGGCCTCAGGAAGGAGTCATTTTACATTTCAGCCTTCGCAGAAGGCTTTCATGTTCTGTGGTGCATGTTCAATTAATTTAGTTTAAAAAACCCCAACAATAAAATAGCATTTGGTGAAGACACACAAATGGAACCAGCCCTAATCAGAGCTAGTTCTAGATACTTATCTCTGTAACCGAGGGGCCTATGAAAAAGAGCCTGGGAGTTGAGGATGGGAGATAAATGTGTTCATTTATCTCTATTATTCCAGAAACCTGAGCTCTAAGGGCAAAGAGGTCAGGAGAGGAAGCCCAGCAACAAAGTTTAGGGAGTGGGGAAGTAGACGCAGGAGGGATTACTGTGGGCGGAAACGGGACAGCTAAGATTTTAAGCCAGTAATGGAAAAGCTCAAGAGCAGCACCCAACTTGCGCTGAGAGCACCCAAAGCTCGGGAGGCAGCAGACCTGAGGAGCTAGAAGCTAGATCCGGGGCCTCAAGCTATGGCCCTTGGGTCAAATCCGGTCCACCATCGACGTTTTAAAAAATTGATTTTTAAAAAGAGTGGAAGGGAGAAGGATAAGGAGAGAGAAGGAGAGAGAGAGAGAGAGAGAGAGAGAGAGAGAGAGAGAGAGAGAGAGAGAAGAGCAAAACATTGATCAGCTGCCTCTGGGATCCAGCCCGAAACCTGGGCATGTGCTCTGACGGGGACTCGAACAGGCAGCCCTTGGGTGCACCGATGACGCCCAATCCAATCAACTGAGCTGCATCGGCCAGGCCCCACCACTGATTTTTGTAAATAAAGTTTTACTTATGGATTGCCTATGGCTGCTTTTGTGCTACAACGACAGAGTTGAGCAGTTGTGACAGAGATGGTATTTGCCTCTGATCTGGACAGCTGCCCTTTCTAAGCCGGGGGTTCATTTTCCGGAGAGAGGGGAGTGGAGTCCCTCACTTGCAGGACGCCAGCAGCACAGTTGAGGGAGGAGTGCCATCAAGAGGAAGTTTACACACGAACCTGGAGGCCCCAAGAGCATTCCTTCCTCAGCCTGGCTCCCAGGACCAGGCGGCTGGGTCTTTGCTTCCTGGCAGGAGATGGGAAGGCTCTTTCCCGAGAATCTGATGAGCAAGGGAGAAAAGACCCAGCCGCTCCCGCCCTGTGAAGCCGCGATCGACTAGCCCGATCTGTGCCCACCGAGCTGCCAGCCAGCTTTATAGTTTCCACTGAAAAATGAGCCAAAGGCACCAGACGCTTGAGAAACCCTCTTGCATGAAAGACAGAGGACAAAACAGGTGGCGAGAAGTAACTCAGAGGACAACGGCTTTCAGAAACAGAAAATTACCCCCCCCCCCGCCGCCACATCCCACAATTAAATGTTCAGAAGGAACGGCGGATATTATACCCATGAATTTAAATCAGGAGTCTATTAAAAAGGAATATTCAGAGAACATTTGCACAAAATTTCTTGCAAATTAAAAACATGATAGCCGCGATTAAAATTTCATTGGAAACAGAGTTGCAAGAGAAAGGTGGGCCAAGTCTCCAAGCAAGTCAGGAAGAACAGATGCAGAAACTGGGAAAAAGAGGTAGAGCTAAGTCAGGACATCAGGAGCAGTCCAGGGATGGTCCTCCCCTCCCCGCCCCCAATAAGGAAACCCAGAGAGAGAAAGAACAGAGAAATTGGGAGGGGAAAATCATAACATAATTCAAGGAATTTGAGTATATTGAGATTTCTCCCCGAGAGGCCAGCTCAGTGAAAGAAAACAGACCTTGCTAAAGGCACTTCGCCTCAAAAATCTCAGAACACAGGGTTTAAGGAGAAGATCCCAAACATACCCCGGAGAAAATAGCAGGCTTCCTACAAAGACCTGAGCAGAAAGGAAGGCTTGGTCTTCTAATAGATAATACCCCAAACGGAAAAAATCAGTCGCAGCATACTCAGGCTATTTAGAGGATTGTGATCATTTTTAAAATGTATTTTTAAAAGTTGATTTAAAAGGGGAAGGGAGGAAGAAATAGAAACACCAATGAGGAGAGAGAATCATTGATCAGCTGCCTCCTGCACACCTCCTACTGGGGATGGAGCCAGCAACCCGGGCATGTGTCCTGACCCGGAATCAAACCTCCTGGTTCATAGGTTGATGCTCCACCACTGAGCCACACCGGCGAGGAAGAAAGGAAGGTGAGAGTTACCGACAGAAGCCCCGCTATTTGTCAGGTGCTGTGTCAGGGCCTGGGGATAAATTGGAGGGAGACAGGCCCAGCCCCACCATCATTACAGACAAGTGGGGGAGGCAGACCCTGCTGCTCCGATCATGTCCCAGATTACAACCTGGTGAGTGACGTGAAGAAAAAGGGCGTGTGCACACAGCCTGTCTGCAGGGTGCAGGTTTTCCTGAGAAACTGACGCTGGAGAGGAAGCCAGAGAGGAGGCGGGAGAGACACCCAGAGCTGCCTGGGTGAGAAAGGACAGTAAGGAGGGACAGCAAGGGCAAAGGCTCTGGGTGAGAGGCAGCAGGGCTCAGCCTTGCTCTCCCATCCCAACCCCCCGAAGGGCTGTGAGCAGGGCTGGGCCTCACCCGCAGCGTTTCTGACTCAGCAAGTTTCAGGTGGGATCCGGAATCTGTAGTTCTAATGGCTCCGGATGAGGGGGATGCTGCTGGCCCAGACCTGCACCGTGAGAAGCACTAACCTAGATGTATGGAGAGCCCGACCCTCTGGGTGTGCAGTGTACCCCGCAGGCCAGCAGCTCTCACACAGGGGAACCATTTGGGTGTTTGTGCTGTGTGCAAATTTCCCGGCCACCCCACAGATTCCGATTCCTGGGGCTGGTCAGGCCCTAACAATGTGTGTTGACGTGAACGTCTGTGGTCCCAGCGGCCATTCGAGGCCTGGGAGTGGGGCACAAGCAGACAGCTCTTGCAGGAATGCAGGAGTGAGATGATGGGGCCGCACCAACCAGGCAAGGGACCAGAGCGGGAGAGGACAGGATGGACTTGAGAGGTGAACGGCTGAGGACAAGGAAAACCACAGGGCGGCTCTGGCCTTCAGAGTCCGGGATCAGGCGGCCAATGTCAGGTTTTAAGTGTCGGCTGGACTTTCTGCTACAAGTCCCCTCAAGCTAGCCTGAAAGTTCACTGTCAAATTGATTTTTAAATGTTGTGAAGCAATTCCCAGGTGAAAACTACTGTACTTCATTTCTTCCGCAGATGACCCAGTCAAGAGGGAAACCTGCGGTATCTGCCTTTAGAATCCACCAGAGTCAGCTTCCCTTCCTAAGACAACTGGACGAAGCCTCAATTCCAATTGTGTCCCATCACATGCAGTGGGTTGGTCCCAAGCCCCACCCACCAGCCCTGGTCTTTCTGAGGCCCAGGCTCCCCCTGCCAGCAAAGAGAGAGAAACCACAGACCCCACAGAGCACACATGCCTCCTCCTGTCCCCTCCCCACTCCCCGCTCCCCCTTAGGAGAGACCTGCAATTTCTTGGCCAGAACTATAGCCAACAAAAGTCTCAAAAGACCCCACACCCATGAGGTCATATGGACCCTGTGTCAGGCCTGGCCCCTTGGGGTCCTCTCTGGGAAATTTCGGCCCACCCACATTTGGACTGAGGATGGAAGGTGCAAATGAAAGGCAATCAACAGCTGCCCCAGAGGCCCTCTGCCCACGTGACATGGAGCCATCAGTAGAAAGTTCCAGAATTGAAGGCTGGCGCCACTCCCCCTGGCTGGCTGGTCCCACGGGTGTGTGTGAGGGGAGAGGTGGTCCCTGCAGGCTTCTCAGGGGCCTCCCAGGACCCTGTACTGCTGCCCTCCCGGGTGGGGCCTTCGGGGGAAGGAGGGCCTAGAGACTCCTGCCTTCCTCATGTTTTCAAAGCCCGCCCTCCCCATTTATGAAGTCCTGACCCCCTACCCCGCCATGCACTGTACTTCTGTAGGCTTTGGCTTTTGGTTTCTTCCATCTGAGTCCTCATAGCCACCAGGTAGTATGTTCCCCCTTCTCTCATTCAGGTCTCAGCTCAGGTGGCACCTCCTCAGAGGGGGCCCTCGCTAACCGACTCCCCAGTATTTCATCACATCAGATGGTGCCTGCCCATCCCACGCCCTCCTCCTGCTAGAATGTGAGCTCCCCGACAGGACAGATCTTGTTCTGCTTATTGCCTAGTGCCTGGCATCCAGCGGAGCTCAGGAATATTTGCTGAACAGCTGCCATGAGGGAACGAGAACCACACAGAAGTGACTTGCCCCAAATCGCAAGCTAGCAGAGGCCTGTCCAGCCTGGGCACTGGCCCAGCTGCCACCTGGCCTTCCCCGTCGCTCCCCTCACGGGTACTGGCTGGGTGGCTGGGGAGGGTCTGTGTGGTCAATGCCTCTCAGGAATGCCTCCTGGTCGAAGGAACCTGGAAGGCAGAAATGCTGCTTCTGGGTTTATCTTGCAGAGACGGTAGCAGACCCTGGAAATCAGGTCACAAAAAGTGCAGGAGTTGCCAGCAGAGGCTTTGAAGCCAAACAGACCTGGGCTGACCCTGGGCAGGCCACCTCGTCTCCCTGAGGCTCGGGTTCCTGGTCTGGAAGCCCAGGATCACGTGGCACCTACCTTCCCGAGTTTATGTTTTTTGTCAATCCTCACTTGAGGATATTTCTTCCATTGATCAGAGAGAGTGGAAGGGAGGAAAGGGGGTGGGGAGGGGAAAGAGAGAGAGAAACACAGTGTAAGAGAGATACATCGATGGGTTGCCTCCCACTTGCACCCTGTCCGGGGCTGGGGATTCAACCTGCAACCCAGGGATGTGCCCTTGACCGGTAATCAAGCCTGAGACCCTCTGGTGGGTGGGCTGAGGCACCAACCACTGAGAAGCATGGACCAGGCCCTTCTCGAGTTTTTTGTGAGGCTCAGAGGAAACCTGGCATATCACACACTGAGTACAGACAGGCCTGGCACTTGGTAACATTGCAATACAAATGAAAGTGGCCGCTCTGCTTCCAGGGGCCGAGCCCCAGGCTCACAATCTGGTTAAGCCCCTGTTCTCAAGGGCATTCCTGGCCACGTGCCCCCAACGCTCAGTACATGGCCCTCAGGAATCCGTGATCCTCGGGGGTGTGTGGCTCTGAGGACTGAGACAGCCACCGGCAGGAGGGTGGGGCAGGCACAGATGCTGCAGGGCACAAGCAGTTTGGACGCCTGCTCTCCGGTTCTCCGTTTCACGCAGAACTGGGACATCTGCACTGTTTTTCACATTTTAATCCCAGCTGTTATCAGCTGCTGGGAAATAGTTGAGCCCAGTCTCCAAGCTGGGAGAGGCTTCTTCTAAATTCCACCAGAACAAAGAGTTCCAAAAGAATGACACAGCTGCCCAGACTGGCAGCGGGGGCGGCCAGCCAGGAGGGCCGGGCTGGAGGAAGGCATGTGAATTGGCCTGAGCGTGGGCACAATGGTGAGCCAAGGTTACCCCTGGGCTCTGTGGAGTCAGGGGTGGGGTGGGGGGAGGGCATCTTCTCTTCACGGCCTCTGTGTTGGGAAACTCGGCAGCCTCCTGGTGGCATGAAGTTCCTGGTCCAAGACCATGGAGTCAGGTGGAAGGCTTGGCTGTGTCTCCGATGGGTGTAACCAGAGCTGAGTGGTTGATGTGCCATTTGTTGCTGCCTCAAACTTCTTGACCATGCTCTTCATCTCTGGATGCTTTTTCATAGCGTACACCCAACCTTGCAACACTGATGACCAACTTTACTACTATCTTGGGGCTGAGCAGATTATATTTAATTTTGTGTGTTTTTTAAAAATATGTTTATTGATTTTTTACAGAGAGGAAGGGAGAGAGATAGAGTTAGAAACATCGATCAGCTGCCTTCTGCACACCCCCTACTGGGGATGTGCCCACAACCAAGGTACATGCTATTGACTGGAATCGAACCTGGGACCTTTCAGTCCACAGGCTGATGCTCTACCCACTGAGCCAAACCGGTTTCGGCTGAGCAGATTATATTTACGTCCCACTCGTCAGGGGCAGGGTGAGTTCTGCAGGTAGAGATCGACCGGGGATTCTGAGCCCGCAGCCCCAGGAAGCTTCCTGGTCTGGCGGGAGTGCCCTCTCCCTGGGCGGGTGGCTCAGAGTGGTGGCTCCTGAAGCTCTCTTCTCCAAGGGACCTGGAGGCCCTCACGACGCTTTTCTTTGTCTTTTTTCTTCTTAAGCCAGCTGGACTGGATTCTGTGGTCTGCAATGATGAATCCCGACAAGCTCCTCCAACAACCCCCTGGCAGAGTTCCAACTCCCCTGCTGCAGGCATACGTGGGTTTATGCAGGTAACGGACATGGACCCACCGGCGGAGACGTGGCTCTAAGAAGCCTTTCTTTATGAGGAGAAAGCAGAGTGCGAGCCGCAGCGGAAATGGTGACCAACACTCAATTTCAGGGCCAGCCATAGGACTCATGGAGGCTGCGGCACTCTGGGTGCATTCTTTATCTAAAGAGGGCAGGGACTATGTCGTTACAACGGACTGTTCCCAGATCCTCCGTTTTATTTTTCAAGGGAAGCCAGAAATTAGGATTTTTATGTGAAATGTCCCACATTTTTCACGGTTAACTTACATTTTATTTTTAAAATGTTTTTTTAAAAAAAATATATTTTATTGATTTTTCACAGAGAGGAAGGGAGAAGAATAGAAAGTCAGAAACATCGATGAGAGAGAGACATCAATCAGCCGCCTCTTGCACACTCCGCACTGGAGATGTGCCCGCAAGCAAGGTACATGCCCCCGACCGGAATTGAACCTGGGACCTTTCAGTCCGCAGGCCGATGCTCTATCCACTGAGCCAAACCGGTTTCGGCTAAAATGTTTTTTACTGATTTTAGAGCAAGAGGAAGGGAGAGGTAAAGAGATATAGAAACATCAATGATGAGAGAGAATCACTGATTGGCTGCTCCTCTATGGCCCCTCCTGGGGATCTAGCCCGCAACCCAGGTTTGTGCTCTGACTGGGAATCAGACCAGTGACCTCTTGGTGCTTGGGACGAAATGACATTTAATTCACTGAGCCACACTGGCCGGGCAGTTAACTCACATTGTAAACACATAATGAAGGTCAAAACATATCAGGAGCTCAACACCTTCAAGCCTGGATTTGGGCTGTGATCGCCCCTTTGTGATCAAGCTTATAGGATCAAGTTTGAGTCCTTCGTTGTGGCATTTAAAGCCCTTTGCACAAATCCAGCCTCATTTCCTCCCACTTTCTCCCTTTCTCCCTGCCCCCATCCTGCACACACAGACCCTTTTCTTATCCAGGCTTCTTCCCAGTCCAGCCACATCCTTTTCCCTACTTGACAAGATCACCCCAATGATCAAGTCCTTTAGAAAATATATCCCCGTCTCCTGGGTCTGAGGCATCCAGTCTGGGGGGCCCCCACAGCATCATTTCATCTGGATGCTTCTCACCCTGTGTTGTAACCATCAGGGCCTTTGTGTCCCCAGCCCAGTGCCAGGAGGACGTCCATCTTTAGAGGAAGCCTGGACAGTAGGCGGGTCCTCTGAGGAGGTGGCTGCTCCTGGGGTCTCAGAGGGCGAATATCCTAGTGGAGTAATGTGTGGGGTCCGATTTAGGGAATCCAGCATGGCGAGGGCAGACCCACCTGCTTCTTCCTGCCTCAGTGACATACCTGGGCAGAGGCATGAGGGGAGCCGCAGGACTGCCCTCCTCCCAGAGCTTGGAGACATCTGTGCACCTCCAGGGAGACTTTTCCCTTTCATCTTAGAGGAGCAGCATGGGGACGTGTCCCCTGTCCTCCGTCCCCTGCTCTGGGGGAGGGTGGAGGCTCTCAGGCTGCAGGCTCAGCCAGCCCGGCCCTTCCCTGCCTCCCTCTTTAACTGCAACGTCTTCTGCCTGTTCCTGAGTGGGTGGGTGATGCCTTTCAGTTTGCCCAACTCTAATCAGGCTCACCTCACAGTTATGGAGCTCCTACTCTGTACCCGGCAGAGGGCTTGGTATACCCGTATTTCTGAGAAGCCTCACGGTGACTCTCTGTTTTACAGAGAAACTAAGGCTCAGGGTGGCAAATCCACTTACCCAGAGCCCGTACTCAAGCACCTCCCCCTGTCCCCCGCCAATCCTGCCCTTTCCAAAAGAGACGATGCCCATCTGTGGGGTAGGAATGGGGAGCTGAGCTGCAGTGAGCTCATGGGAACATGTCCGTGTTAGCACTTCAAAGAGAGCCGCAGCCCAGGCTCACGGCTTGCACATGTGAGCCCAGCTGGGGAGCTGCACCTAGACAGCAGCTGGCTGCTCCCACGTGCGTGGGCCAGTCTGAGGGAGAGACCGTTCCTTAGCAAAGCACTACTGAGTTTTGGCATCTACCGTCCATCTGCAGGAAGACAACACTCCATCTAACAGATGACACAAACCAAGCATCTACCGAGTCTGGGTGTTTCCACAGATGTTGCCTCCTGTTCTCCCTCCAAGTCTGAGGAGGTGGGGATGTTCTAACAGGTAAGGTGACAGAGCCCAAAGAGGTGCTCTTCCTGAGGGCACACACTCAGAGATGGCACTGAGACTCACACCAAGGCAGCGGACCCCCAAACCCTGCCTCCCCCACACCCACAGCCTGGCTCAGCCTGGGCATGCTCCCAATGTCCTTCAAAAGATGGAGATGCCCCGCCCCTCGGGGCACGGCCCAGTGCTGTTCATCACTAAACGTGAGCAAGATGGGCAGGTGAGGTTTTTGCTTTCCCGAGAGCCGGCCATTGTTCATGAACCAAGAGGGATTTTCAGAAGCAAACTGTGATCTTATTAAATGAAAGGTGGGATGTCATAGGAATGCTGCATTTTGAACCTTCTAAGACCTTTGAATGAAAATGAAAATGATTTGTTCATAATTATTTTGGAGTAGACAACATCATTTCCCAAATGAAACTGTGTTTTGTGCCTTACAGTGATGGAGGGATTGCCTATTCCCTCTGGGTGACCAGGAACCTCAGGGGCATTCGTCTTCATCCTGTGCCCAGGGAAGAGCGTCCCCCCAGCAAGTACAAGGAACAAGGGAGACAGAAATAAAGAGGGCAGCTGCTGTGATCTCATGACTCCACTGATTCCATGCACTGGATATGGCGGGGCACACGCTGGCTATTCCCTCTGAACCTCTGAGCCAGGGCAAGTGGTCTGTCTGGTCTATGTACAATAGCCAGAGGCCCTCATGCTGGAATTTGCTAGCCCTTCCAGCCACACATGAGACTGCAGTTCCAGCATCTCCCTTGTGAGGGGAAGAAAGCTAAAAAGGAGCTTCTGCCCAGTCTCTTGTCGGTATGACAAATCGAAAGGGCACTGGTAATTACCATTTGGACATGGTGTTTTTGTTTTTAAATTTATCTTTATGTTGGAAGTATTACAGGTGTCCTCCTCCCCACTGGTGAACCCCGCTCCGTTCCCCCAGGCCTTCCTGGCACTATTGTCTGTGTCCATGGGTTTTGCATATATGCATATAAGTTCTTTGGTTATACATATGGTGTTAATTCAAAAAGCCAGTTTTCTCATAAAGTTTGAGCTGCAATTCATCTAGCCTGTATTTGCAAAGAATTCCAAACGATCTGTGGTATACAAGTAACAGCTCTATCACCAACTGTTAAGGTGGCTGTACGTGGTGTCTGGTTCTGGCTTTGTCTTTTCCTATGCATGCTGGCAGGCTGATGAGGAAAAGAAGCCTTTTGTGACATAAGCAGAATAAGCCAAGAGAGGCAGAGTGTGGGGCTCTGAGGGCGGTAAAGGAAAGCTGGGCCCTGTACAGCCTAGTCTTAGTCTGTTGGAGATGCTATAGACTGGGTGGCCATAAACAACAGACATTTGTTTCTCACAGTTCTGGAGCCTGGGAAGCCCAAGATCAAGGTGGCAGCAGATTGGGTGTCTGGTGAGGGCCCACTTCTTCGTTCATAAATGGTTGTGTACCCACATGGCAGACGAAGGAGCAAGGGAGCTCTGTGGGTACTCTTTGATAAGGGCACTAATTCCATTCACAAGGACAACATCCTCATGACCTAATCACCTCCCAAGGGCCCCCACCTCCTAATAGCATCATCTTGGGGGTTCAGATTTCAACATATGGATTTGGGGAGGACGCAAACAATCAGACTACAGTAGGCTAGCACACATGCCAGACATTCAGTCACATCTGCAAGAATAAGTAGTTCCTCTAGAAGTTAAACATAAAGTTACCACCAAACTCAGCAATTCCTCACCAAACTCAGCAATTCCTCTCCTAGGCATATATGCCAATAAACTGAAAACAATAGTTCAAACAACTTCTTGTACACCAATGTTCATAGCCCCATTGTTTACAATAGCCAAAAGGTACAAACATCCCAAATGTCTATCAATGGATAAGATTCAGCATATGCATATGTGGGCTATAACTCAGCTATGAAAAGGAATACAGTCCAGCCCTATCTGGGTTGTCTCAGTGGATAGAGCGTTGGCCTGTGGACCAAAAGGTCTCAGGTTCGATTCTGGTCAGGGGCACGTACTTTGGTTGCAGGCTCATCATCCCTGGCCAGAGCCCTGGTTGGGGCTCATGCAGGAGGCAACCAATCGATGTGTTTCTTTCACATGGATGTTTTTGTCTTTCCCTCTCTCTTCCACTCTCCCTAAAAATCAATGGAAAAATGTCCTCGGGTGAGGATTAACAACAGCAACAAAAAAGGATGCAGCCCAGATATACACTATGGCATTGATTACATTTGAAAACAGAATGTAAATGAAAGAAGCCAGACACAAAAGGCCACATATTGTATGATTCCATTGACATGAAATGCCTAGAAGAGGCAACTCCAGAGACAGATTAGAGGTTGACTAGGAGCGGGGAGGATAGGGAGTGACTGTGAATGGGTATGGGGTTTCCTTTGGGGGTGCTAGAAGTTTCTGAATTAGATGAGGTGATCGTTGCCTAACACTATGACCACTGTGTTTAATTAAATGAATTGATTTTGTGACATGTGAATTTCACCTCAATAATTAAGGAGAGAATCTGCTCACAGTTCATCTTGCCCTAGCAGCACTGCCTCTCCCAGCACAGTCTCTCTTTCATCTCTGACTTAATGGTGCTTTAAAAACCAACAACAAAATAAAAGAGAGGAAAGCTGTCTATGGTAAGAGGATAGAAGGGGAAACAAGCAAAAGAGAAACAAGTGCAGCTTTTGAGCAGCCCGTGTTGCAAGCCCTCTGTTTTAGCAAGGGATGGTTTTCACGTGTAAGAACAAAGCACGCCTGCAAAGCCAGTGGCTCAGAATGGCACCAACAGGCATCCTGCAGATGCCACCCGCTACAGTGGAATTTGACTTCCTATAGGAGTGAGGCCAGAGGACATCAGGAAGTCAGCAGCCTGAAGGGAGCGACTGTGTGGGGTAGCCCCGCTCAGAGCCGTCTGAGTGTGGAGACAGGCATGTGTGGAGAGAAGTGCTCCAGGCTGCCTGCCCCCTCAGGCTCTTCCCAGGGTCTTGTGCTTTGCCCCCTCCCTGCCTCCATTTAATCCCCTGGCTGGAGCAGCGATTCCCTCCAGAGTTTGTGCAGTTGTTTGTGAAAAGGCTTCACCCACCTTTCTGAGCTGGAGGCAGGCTCTTAGGGCAAAGCCCAGATATCACCTCTCCCCACTTTTAAAATTAGTTCCATGAAATGAAGTGAATTCAAATAAATGAGACCCTTCGACAAGCTGGGCTGGCTGCCAGGCTCTGCACAGATCCAGAGGGGGAGGGAGTGAGGAGTTAGGGGGTGTCTATCCTTCCAGATGCGTGAGTCCCTCTCTGGAAGTAGGTGGCTTCTGCAGGCTGGGGCATTGCAGGCCGGGGCACTGTAGGCAGGAGCACTGCAGGCTGAGGTATTGCAGGCTGGGGCATTGCAGGCTGGGGCACTGCAGGCTGGGGCATTGGAGGCTAGAGTACTGCAGGCTGGGGAACTGCAGGCTGGGGCATTGCAGGCTGGGGCACTGCAGGCTGGGACATTGCAGGCTGGGGCATTGCAGGCTGGGGCACTGCAGGCTGGGGCACTGCAGGCTAAGGTATTGCAGGCTGGAGCATTGCAGGCTGGGGCCCTGCAGACGGGGGCACTGTTACCTGGCATACGAGGACTGGAGGCTCTATTTCTGCTCAGAGACTGGGGTTGCTCTACAGACCACAAAAATATCACTGTCCACCATCAGTTTTTGGTTAATGAGAGGGGTTCAATGGATCACGGAGGAGTCAAAGTAATAATAATGACAATTACAGTACCTGCCATTTATTGAGCAGTCCCATGCGATGGGTACTGTGCTAAGTGCTTTGCATGGATCATTATATCCAGGCTTCAGAACAACTCCATTGTCCCCATGTTGTCACTGAGGAAACAGGCTTGTGGGTTGGGAGGGGGGTAAGTAATGTACTTGAAGCTGCACACTTGGGGGGAAGGGAGAAGGGCAGGTCTGCCAGGGCAGCCTCACTCCGTGGGGCCACGGCTGTCTATGCCCAGGATCCCTGGTGTTAGGGCAGGTGCTCCTGAGCTTCTTGGCACCCCTCACAGGAGGCAGCAGGATGGCACAGGGAGTCAGTCAGACAGATAGACCCATCTCAGAGCCATCTGCCACGGCGGGGACAGCGACCCCGTGGCCGGTCACTCTGAGCTGGGTCTTTCCAGAGATGCAGGGAGATAACAAAGGCCGATCAAGCATCCAAATCATGCCCCAGGCTCAGGGGAGCTATCCACCTTCCCTCTCAGCCTCAGCCATGGGACTCACCACAAAGACGGCTTCCCAAACCGGGTGTGCAGTGACTGAGGCCCAAAGGTCCTAAAAAAGTCAGGAAAACCACGCATAGCTGGGCTCCTCCTGGGAGAGCCCGAGGAGGGTCCTGCCAGAAGCAACGCCAGCCTCCGAGTGAGACCACAGGCGGCTCCTCCCAGTTGGCTGCTCCCAGGTGTGCACTGGACCAGCTGAAGCCATCACTTGTGTCTGTGGAAACCATGCATTTAAGCCCTAGATCCGTGGTCGGCAAACTGCAGCTCGCGAGCCATATGTGGCTCTTTGGCCCCTTGAGTAGGGCTCTTCCACAAAATACCACGGCCTGGCAGGTCTATTTTGAAGAAGTAGCGTTAGAAGACGTTTACGTTTAAAAAAATTTGGCTCTGAAAAGAAATTTCAATCCATGTACTGTTGATATTTGGTTGTATTGACTAGAGAGTTTGCCGACCACTGCCCTAGATGTTCCCTTGGGGCCATACAGAATAAACGCAACCACTCCCCAGAAAGGTTCCGGAGAAACAAACAGGCAAAACTACAACTCCAGTTCCCAGAAGCATCTCCAGGAGCTGTGCTCCTCTTCCTCGGAGAAGCCTCCTCTAGCCCTGCCTCACCCAGGAAGTTCCTTTTCTCTAGACTGTGGTTCTCGAAATCGAGTCCTCAGGGCAAGCCTCCGAGCAGATCAGGATAATCACTTCCTTTGTTGAAGAGGTTATACCTCTGTTATTACAGCCGCCTATCCTGGACTGACATGCAGGCAGTGGAAACCATATGGTTTTTACCCCCCAGCCTTTATTCTGCAACCCCCCTGGGACTAGCTTGTCCATATGTAAAGTGTGCACAGGTAGAAAAAACAACAAAACAAACAAAAAACGAAAGAAAGAAAAGAAAAAAGAAGGAAGAAAAATGGAGACAGATTCCCAGGATTAAAGTGAAAGCTCTTGGACTGCAAGGCTCCTAGGATGGCAAATAGAGTTAGGAACCCATACTTCCTGAACAACTCATAATGAAATGGAAGACTGTCAGAGAGACAGAAGTCTGGCTGTCTCCACAGAGAGCAATTCCATGACGAATGGACCGCTCAGACCGAAACCACTTGTATTGCGGTAAGATGACAGGGAGCAATAGTTTTTGTTTTTTTCTTTTATGTTTTTATTGATTTCAGAAAGAGTAAGGGAGAAGGGGAGATAGAAATATCAATTAATGATAGAGAATCAGTGATTGGCTGCCTCCTGCATGCCCCCTACTGGGCATTAAGCCATCACCCCGGGCATGTGTCCTAACAGGGAATCAAAACCTCTTGGTTCATGGGTTGATGCTCAACCACTGAGCCACACCAGCCAGGAGGGAGCCATAGTTTTGAGAGTTCACAGGGATTCTCTACTTTTGAGTCCTGAACCTTGAATTTTCCAACCAGGAAAATGGCATCCAAGTAAGAGGGAGTGACCAGGACATTCACAAACACAGAGGCCCGGAAGGTCAGCCACATGAAGACCCATGTGGGAAATAGTCCTAAAGGAAGAACTCAGACAGGAGGAGAAACAAACTGAGATGGACCAAAACACACAATCAAGGGGTAGTCAGATCAGGTTCCCAAGTAAAGATGCCCCTCCTCCACCCCAACCATTAGCTAAGACCAAGAAAGGAATCTTACTTGGATCCGGCCTAAACGGGCAGTCGGACATCCCTCAAGGGGTCCCAGATTGGAGAGGGAGCAGGTTGGGCTAAAGGACATGCTCCCCGTGCATGAATTTTGTACACTGGGCCTCTAGTTTTATTTCTAAAAAAGGATTAACAAAACAAAAAACATAGAAAAAGCAAGTGACAGGGTGAAAGCATAAACTTCTCAGTAAAATAGGCAGAGACTGTTGACTGGATGAAAACCAAAATCTGGCTGCGGGCTTTTTACAAGAAAGACAAGTAAGCCATAAATCTAAGCAGTAAAGGGGGAAGGGTCTGTGCGTGGAGATGGCTGAGTTTTGTCCCAGCTGCATATGGTTCCCCGGGAGTTTGTTATGCAATCTGGTTTACTTTTGTAAATGTCTGAATTTTCCATTATAAAATGCTTTTTAAAAGAGTACGTTTTAGACTAAGATTTCTCTCTTTCCCCAAAGTCCAAGAGAGCTGTAAATTGCTAATTTTTACGTTGTACCCAATCACTTCTAAAAATGGCTAAAGAGATAAGCTTATGGAAACTGGTTTTGTTGGACAGTGATAGAAAGGTGCCTATTCCCATGGAAATGCCCCACATTTCTCTGTAAAAAGGTCACTATAAATGGTCAGGGATGAAAGGGAAATGGTGTACTTCAACCAACCTTTTAAAATTAAACACAAATACACGCACACATTTAAGCATCATGGCCTGGTGCATAGTTCTATGGGTGCACCCTCACACACTTTCCCAAATCTTAATCTTGAGGTTACCAACAAGAATGCCAACAGTGGCTGCCTCTGGATGGTGAAATCACACCAGGGTCTCTGATTATTTGCCTTCCTCCTTGAAAAGATCGTGTGCCCCGAGCTGTGTTGGTGTCGCAACAGCTAACTGGTTTTCCCATCATTACTAATCAGAGGCACATGCAGTGGCCAGTAGGAGCCTCTGAGGGCCGCCCACCGGCAGCACTTCCTCGCTGGCCAAGAGCACTGCCCCTGAGAGCAGAGCCCAGCACGGGCTGCCTGGGAGGCAGGTCCCTTGGCAAGGCATGAGTTTCACCAGTTTCTGAGATATACAGTCATTGGTGGGTCCCATCAGGACCTTTGGGGTCTGTGAGTCAACACCCATCGGGTAGGCAGGGATGGGGCCCATCAGGGAGGCCCTGCTTACACCCCCCTCTTCCTCTGCCCTGTCCTCACTGGGTGCACTGAGTTCCCCAGGGAACTTTCTGCCAGGATGAAGAACATCTACCCCATGTGGGAGCAGAAAACCTCACGTGGCTACTGAACATCTGAATGTGACCAACTAAAGAGCTGGATTGTTAATTTCATTGAGGTTTAATAAGAGCCACGGACGAACCGTGGAAACGTTATGTTGAGTAAAAGAAGCTAGACAGAAAAGGCCACACATTGTATGATTCCATTTTATAAGAAACTAGAGGCCTTCCTTCCCTTGGCTGCCGGCACGGGCTTCCCTCTGATCTCGCCTCATCCGGAAAGACGTCCGGTCTAATGAGCATATTGCCCTTCTATTATTATAGGTGTCCAGAATGGGAAAATCCACAGAGAAAGTAGAATAGTGGTGACCAGGGACTGTTTAGAGGGGGAAGTGGAAGTGACTGCCAGGGCTTCTCTTTGGGGTGATGGGAATGACCTGGCCACAGAGTGTGGAGATGGTTGCACAGCATGGTGAATATACGACAAAACCATCGAATTGTACCCTTTAAAATGGCACATTTGATGTCATGTGAATTATGTTTCGATTTTAAAACATTAAAAAATTTAAATAGTACCCAGACCCATTGCACACAACTCTGAAGGTGGGCGGAGGGGGGCCATGGGGACTCCAGGCTCCTGGCGGGAGTGAGGACCCATGCAGAGCTGTGACTCTCCAAGGCAGATGGTCAACCATCCCCACTGGCACTGGCAGGATAGGCCGATCCCCAATCCTACCCAAATCCACGTGGGAGTGGCGGGGAGCACATGCGAACCGCTGCTGCGCTAAACACACAGAAGGTGGCATTGTTCCCCTGCCTTTCATCAGGCAAGTCGGGAAGGGACTCCTGGAGGGGGCTCTGAGGAGGGCTTACCCAGTTCTCAGCACAGCCAGGCCCGGTGATTGATGCCGAGAAAAACATTTTCACCAGCCCCTCATCTGGTTTGTATTAAGAGATTTCCATGCTTGGTTTTTTTTTCCCCAAGGTAAAAACCAACGATGAGTTGGGAGCCGAGAAACAGCAGAGGAACAACAGTGGGACAGGCAGCTGGCGGGGGTGGGGGCGGGGAGCCGGACTGAAAGATGTGAGGAGGTGAGGGCGGCCGCACCCCTCAGCGCTGGCTGGTAACACAGCGATGACGGAGGCGTGGTGACTGGCTCCCTTAATCACTTTATTCAAGTAGGAATGCGTTTGGCAACAAAACAGGTGGTCCCCAGAGCCGTGCCCCCCACGCCCCGGACCCCCTCTGGCCTGATACTGTCCCTCCTGTTCCTGTCTGACCTTTCTCCCAGCACTGTCCGCATCTGCTGTGACCAGGGCTTCCTTTTTGTCTTTTCCCGGCTGTAGTAGGCAAGCCCGGGGAGGAGGTAGGATGTGGACTGACCAGGTCCTCCTCTTGCCTGCTCCAGCTCCGACCTGGGTGGGGTGTCTGTGTGGCCCTGATGGGGGTGAACCTCTGTCTGGCTTCCCACCCTCCGCACTCCTCCCCCAGTTCCTCTCTCCTCCCCAGGCTTGGAGAGGGTGGGTGGGAGCTAGGGAAAGACTCCCTCTCCCCCCGCCACGAGTGAAGCCAGTGTGTGCCCCCACTGGCACTTGGCTCTAGTGGTGTCCTTCGGTCTTTCCCACCTCCCAGGCCCTCAGACTCCCTGACCCTCCTCCCCAGGCACTCTCTAATCAGGTTACACAGCGGAGCTGGCCGAGCCCACAGACACACTGTTCCCCTGCCTACAATGACCTTGAGCACTTTCCCACTTAGCCAGCTCCTACTCATGCCTCAGGGCACCCATTTCACCTCCTCCAGGAAGCTTTCCTGGTCCGCCCCTTCTGCTCCTCCTTCTCTCAGCCCCACTCTGCTTTGAAGCATGTCCTATTTCTCCATCATTAGCTCAGGCAGTGAGAGCTCCTGCAGGGTCCCAGCACCCATCACAGTGCCTGGCACATAGCAAGTGCTTGCAGAGGGTTTGCTGGGTAGATGTGAGAAGGTGAGGAATGGCCAGAACAATGCCCCAGCACAGGCAGGGGACAGACAGAGTGAGCAGAAAACACGGCTGGATGAATGAAGGGAGGGGGGTGCGGCCGGCTTCCTGACTCTCAGCCTCTTAGGCTTGTGCATGGCCTGCTTACTCTGCCTTCCTGCCTCTCCTGCGATGGCCCACTCACTGTCCCAGGGCCCTGCTTTCCAGGCACAGACCTTGTCTTCCAGCGCTCAAGCTTCTCTCCCCGACAGGGGCTGTTACCACTTGGAGCCTCAGTAACCAGCCTCATAGGGCTCAGTCACTCACTAAGGCGGTGGTCGGCAAACTCATTAGTCAACAGAGCCAAATATCAACAGTACAACGATTGAAATTTCTTTTGAGTGCCAATTTTTTTAAACTTAAACTTCTTCTAACACCACTTCTTCAAAATAGACTCGTGGTATTTTGTGGAAGAGCCACACTCAAGGGACCAAAGAGCTGCATGTGGCTCTCGAGCCGCTGTTTGCCGATCACGGCACTAAGGAATCAGGAGACTCTCAGTGGACGGCTCTGGTGGTGGGGCAAGGAGGGTTCTGACTCTAGATGAAGGAGGAGGAGGGTAGGAGAAATAACGTAAGATAAGGACTGAGAGAGGGTGGTTCGTAGCCCTGTGCCAGCAGTTCACCAGCTGATGAAGAGGAGGAGGGAAGAACTACTTAGAAGCAACCTTTGAATGAGCAGTAGTGTGTGTGCACAGCCTGGGTGGTCCAGCAGCAAGCATGGCCTGAGTGTCCTTTTGTGCCCGGCCGTGTGGGGCGCTGAGGACACATCTCAGCAGGCCTCCACCAATGGGACACCTGGTGCCCAGAAGGAAGTGCATGGGCCACAAGTGTGGGTGACCAGACCCGGTCTCAGGGGTCAGGAAGTGTCAGGCTGAGGTCTGACGGAGAGGGTGGGGTTGAGATGAGGACCGGGGATGCTGGCCCAGGAACTCCGTGCAGCCCTGAGTCAGGGGAGGGTGTGGCCTGTGGGGGGATCTGGGAGGAAGTGTGTGCTTGGAGTGTGGGGGAGACAAAAGGCTGGCAGCACAGTCAGGGACCAGATCTGGGGTCATGTTGGGAATTCTGGGTTGTATCCTGCTGGGGACAGCACTGATTTCATGTTGCTCAGCCTCTGAGCTACACTCTGGGTCCCAGGCTGTGAGGGACAGAATTGTGTCCTTCCCTCCCACCCCACTTTCCCGCTTCATGTGTTCAAGCCTTAATCCCCCATGGGCCTTCAGGAATGTAACTAAGGTTAGCTGAGGTCTTATGGGTGGAACCCTAATCTGATGGGACTGGTCCTCCTAAGAAGAGGGAGAGACACCTGGGAGAAGGCGGCTGTCTGTAAGCCAGGAAGAGAGCCCTCACCAGAAACCAACCCTGACAGCACCTTCATCTTGGACATCCAGCCTCCAGAACTGGGAGAAAATAACTTTTTGTGGTTAAAGCCATTCAGTCAGTAGCGTTTTGTGATGGCGGCCGGAGGAGAATGCGGCTCAGGCCCTCGTGAGACCCTGTCTGTTGTGCTACCCCCTCCGTGCCCGTAGCCCAGAGGTGGTGCCGTCCTCACCAGGACTTTGGGTCTTTTCTCTCTTAAAAGAAGAGAGAGATAAAATGGCCACCTTTTAAATGACCAAGATGAACATACTATTAAACAAATTTAATCAATAAAAATAGACACTAGCTAATGAGGTAAGAGCAAAGAGGAGGAAGGGAGGTGGACAAAATCTCAGTGGCCTCGGGGATTTAGAATGATTGTTCTTAAAATGTTTCTAAAGGGCAATCCTTCACTACAAGGAAGGTTTTAACCAGAAGGGAAAATATGGAAGCACAGTTCTTTCACATTCTGGCTTCTTTCTAACAGACAATGAAGACAGGTCTCTTCACTGTTTCCTCCAGGAGAGGCATGCACCCCAGCTAGCACAGAAGAGCCATCGGCTTCCTTGTGGCCTGAAAGACAACCTGTGCTGAAATCTTTTAAATACAAAATATTATTATTATTTGTTGTTAGTCCTCACCTGAGGATATTTTACTCCCCCTCCCCAATTGATTTTTAGAAAGAGTGGAAGCGAGGGGGAGAGACAGAGAGAGAGAGAAACATTGATGTGAGAGAGACCTATCAATTGGTTGCCTCCTGACCAGGGCTGGGGATTGAGCCTGCAACTGAGGTTCATGCCCTTGACCAGAATCCAACCTACGACCCTTCAGTCCACAGGCTGATGCTCCCACCCACTGGGCCAAACCAGCCAGGGTAAGACATGTTCTGTTTTTGAGGCCGCTAGATCCTCATTATGTCCGCTGGTCTGCTTGTCTGTCCTCTTCACACAAAGTATTTTGAGAAGAAAATAGAGGACAATGTTTCCCATTTAAAAAATAAGAGCTGGTGAGGCTGAGGCAAGGCGCATTGGCATGCCACAGAGCGGAGGGATACATCTCTTTAAGAAGTAATTTAGCTATATATTTCAAAATCTAAAATGAACATACTCTTTGATCTAGCAATTCCACTTTTAGGAATTCATCCTAAGATCTACTTCCACATGTGCACAAAAGCCTGACGTCTGAGGGGCTATTCACCACAGCATCACGTTTAATAGAAAAAGACTGGAAACAACCCAAATGCCCAACAATGGGAGACTGGCGAGGTGAATTATGACATACTCATGCAATGAAATTCTCTGCAGCCTTTAGAAAGAATGAAGCAAAATGAAGCCATAAAAGGACTAAAAGGAGCCATAAATTTCTTTTATAACCTCTGATTTGAGAGGCCCTTCAATATGACACAAACCTCAGAAGCCATAAAATAAAAGATTGATAAATGCGACTACGTTAGACTTTTTTTTTTTTTGCATGATCCAAATATTAGCAAAAGACAAACCAAAAGCAGTCACAGGAAAACTTTCAAACTGAGAAAATATTTCCAGCTCATATGGCAATTTCCTTAAAGTATTCCTGCAAATCAGCCAGAAAAAAAATGAACCATCCAATAGAAGAATGGACCAAGGGTACCATCAGATCATTCACTGAAAGGAAAAGAGTACTTTCTCTGAAACATATGAAAAAAAAATGCTCGAGCCGAAACCGGTTTGGCTCAGTGGATAGAGTGTCGGCCTGAGGACTGAAAGGTCCCAGGTTCAATTCCAGTTAAGGGCACATACATTGGTTGTGGGCACATCCCCAGTAGGGGGCGTGCAGGAGGTGGCTGATTGATGTCTCTCTCTCATCGATGTTTCTAACTTTCTATCCCTCTCCCTTCCTCTCTGTGATATTAAAAAAAAAAAGTTCTAGCTTTGAAAAAAAATAAATGCTCAAACTCAAAGAGAACTGCAAATTAAAACTCCCTGGGGATGTGGTTTCTCATCTCTGAGAATGACGTATATGACACAGTGCCAGGGTGGTGGGCAAGGTCGGGGCAAGCGTGTTCTCCCCCAAGACTGAGCGAGCTGGGCATGAAAAGCCAGGGGCCCTATGGCTTCACCAACACTTTTTATACCATTGGAGTCTTGAATGATAAACACCGTGCCTATTAAGATTAGCAGAATGCAACCAAAGGAATGAGGAGAGGGGATGATTTCCAGGTTGTCTTGAAGTGTAAGAGGCAAGGTGCTGAGCACACTACAACATGAATAAACTTTAAAGGTGAAAGAAGCAGGCAAAAAAGTCCACGTATTATTATTTCATTTATATGAAGTGTCCAAAAGAGGCAAATCTACAGAGATAGTAAGTAGCCTAGGGCTGGGGGTGACTGCTCATGGGTAGGGGTCCTCTTTCTGGCAGTGATGTACGTGTTCTAAAATTGGCTGTTGCACAACTCTGTGACTATCCTAACCACCACTGCCTGTACACTTTAAAAGGATGGACTGTATGATATGTAAATCATATCTTAATGAAGCGGTTACATTTATATATATATATATATATATACATACATACATATATATATGTACATATACATATTTATAAAAGACTTTCAGCAGCACTGAAGGGAGATGGGGTTTGCTTGCTGTCCAGGCATAGCACAGTGTATAGTCTATAGTCATAGCCCTCCCCCAGGGTCCCGACAACAAGGCTGATGAGGACAGGGTGCAGACAGGGCACTGGATGCTCAGGGAGGTTAAACAACTTGCCCAAGTCACACCAAGAAATCGGTGCTGACCCAGCACACAACACAAGTCTATGGGCTCTGAGCCCAAGTGCTCATTCCACGGACGCTCCCCACAGGTTGTAGAAATCAACAGGGAGCCACGGAGCAATCTGAGAATGAGCACATACACTGAGTGGCCAGATTATTATGACCTCTGAACGCATAATAATCTTGCCACACAGTATATGTATGTGTATGTGTGTGTGTGTGTGTGTGTGTGTATTAGAGGCCCAGTGTATGGATTCGTGCATGGGTGGGGTCTGGGCCAGCCTGTCTAGCGGGGGTGGGGCGGGGAGAGGAGGGACATGGACGGTTGGCCGGCCTGGCTGCTGGTCAAACTCCTGGTCGAGGGCACAATTTGCATATTAGCCTTTTATTATATAGGATATACACTGAGTGGCCAGATTTTTATGCGTTCAGAGATCATAATAATCTGGCCACTCAGTGTCCTCTGTGCTTCAAGTGCAGGCCCTGGAATGTAGGGCGCTTCTGCCTCCCATCAGAGCGTTGTGAGCCATTGTCACCACCATCCTCCTCTTGCTCCCCTCGCCATCATCACCGTCATGCCCTGTTCCCTCCTGTAGCAAGAGCAGCTGCTGCTAACACTCTCCAGCCCTCATTATATGCCAGACACTTGGCATCCATTGCCTTGTTAATCTTCAGGAAGTTTACCTCCAAGCCTTCATCTCGACAGGCCTTGTGAACATTCACGCACAGCCCCATATTGCCAGTCTTCACGGGGAAGGTATCAGAGAGCAACTGTGTGAGTTAGGGCTTCTGGGAGAGTGGTCAAGAAGTCAGGGATCTCCGGCAGGAATCTGTTCATGGCCAGCTAGCTCAGCCTCCAGCAAACAAGTGTGGAAGTGTGTCCACCTACCCACCCACCCACCCACCCATCCATCCAACGTTGGTTTAGCACCTACCCTGTTGTCAGGCAGAGGATACTGTTCCAGAGACACAATGGTGATGTGTGAGGTCAGTCTAATGGGGTCCACTTGAGCATCTTTTCTATAATGGCCTTTCATCCTGTTTTGCTTAGTTCTCATGCGGGAGAAACTCACCACCTGGCAAGGATTCTCATTCTATTTCATGGAACACTTACACTGTTTACCCCCTTTATTTTCTAGTTGAAGAAACTGAGGCCTAGGGGCAGGAATGATACGGCTGAGCTCATACCACACAGAAGTGGCAGATCTGGGTACCTACTTCTTCCAGCTACGAGCTCTCTGCGCTTTGGCCTGTTGCCTGCAGGTACTATCTGAGGTACTAAAGAATGAAAATTTCTTAAGAAGTTTACACTGATGACCAAAACTTCTATTTAGCCTCTCAAATGCACAGCATACTAATGGCTGAGTCCAAAGTCAGACAAAATCAAGTTCTCTTTTTGTCTTAAAATGTTTTTAACTTAAAAAGATTACTTCTTTCCCCCCTGGGAGATGAAACTGTCACAGACCACGAGAATATGTGCGCCCACTTCTCCAAATAATCGGAGATACTCTGTATAAAATGGTCTACCACAGAGCCTGACACTTGCAAGCATTCAACAGAAGTGAGGATGAATTTTTTAAAAAGGGGCTTTGAATAAAATTAAAGTATTGCCTGAATTCTGCAGGAGAACGTGACGATGCACCAAGTGAGAGATTCTCTTTACCGGATGCTGACGGTTCCTCCATTCCCCTGTGCTCCTCTGTTTCTAATTGCATTCAGCATGTGTTCCCTCCTGGGTGACCCAGGCTGCCCAGCAGGAAGTGACCTTGAGGCCTGCCTTCCCAGAGACCTGCTCTCTGAAGTCCCTGGTGATGCGACCCCTCAGATGTGACCTTCCCTTCTCACAGGCGTTCTGGTTGGACCCAGCCTGCAGGAGAATGGCTTTCGTGTGTGTTGGAAAAGGCCAACCACTTTTGAGCTTGCAGTGGGCAGGATTAGCCTCAGGAGCTGGCCAGTGTGGCTATGGGCCTAGGGTAGGGACAGCCTGGCCTCTGAGACCTGGGGTCAAGCCAGGGAGAGATTTGAGGTCTTGCTGGGAACAAGAGACACTGGGGAATTATGTGCCTTTGAGGTTTGAACTGTCTGCTTGGGCTCTTTAAAAGGAAAAATATTTTGGAATTTTGTCTGAATGATTTGACAAGGCCAGGCAACCATCAGAGGCCAGCCCTGACTCTAGGCTAAGAGTTAGGCAAATGCTGAATTTGCTTCAAATATAAAGAAATGGAATTGTCAGTTGAAGTTCTCAGTTTTTAATTTTGCTTGATGTCATGCCCAATTTAAAATATGTGAATGTGTGTATGTTTAAACATGATATGTCCATGTCAAATTTAATATGTCTAACCCCTCACATATATAGTATTTACATACTGTTTTTTTAAGCAAAAATGTTTATTGATGAGAGAGAGAGAAAGAGAGAGAGAGAGAGAGAGAGAGAGAGAGAGAGATCAATTTGCTGTTCCACCTGTTTATGCATTCACTGGTTGCTTCTTGTATGTGCTCTGACTAGAGATTGAACACATGAACCTTGACATATTGGCACAATGCTCTAACCAACTGAGCTACCTGACCAGGGCAAAATGTCTATTTCTTTATAATACTACTAGTGGCTCAGTGCATGAAATTTGTGCACATTAAAAGGGGATTAATTAGAGGAAATAATTTAACATTGCTATTTGCCCTTTCTCTACAATAAAAGTGTCAGAGATGAAAGGAAATTAGTAAAATACATATGAAAACCTTCCTCCTGTCAGAGTCTGGGGCTCACCAAGGGACCCAGAGTCAAATCCCCACCCACCCACATGCACCTCAAAATCACATGAGACCCAAACCCGGTTGGCCCCCGCATTGGGCTAGATCCAGACCCAGCCAGTCCCACCCTTGTCAAGCCCCCCGGGGCAGGGGGCGTAGTCTCAGGTCTCCTAGCCTGGCACCAGGACGGAGGGCATGGCCTGAGATCCCCCAGCCCAGACCAGGGGGGGCCTTGAGGTCCATGTGGGAGACATGGCCTGAGATCCCTTGTCAAGCTCCACTGGGTTGGGGGCACAGCCTAAGGTTCCCAGTCAAGCCCTGTCAAGTGAGGGTGTGTGTGTGCAGCCTCAGGTCCCCTGTCAAACCCACTGGGCGGGATCATGGCCTGAGTTCCCCTGAGCCAGCACTGGGGGTGCACCTTGAGATCCCCCGTCAAGCCCTGCTGGGTGGGGGGCACGGCCTGAGATCACCTGTCAAGCCCAACCAGGCAGGGGGATGCAACCTCAGGTCCCTTGGCCTGGTGCTGGGGCCCGGGGCATGGCCTGAGGTCCCCTGTGAAGCCCTGCTGGGCAAGGCTTCGGTCTGAGATCCCCCCGCCTGGTGCTGGGGCAGGGGGAGCAGCCTGAGGTACCCTAGCCCAGCAGCAGGATGGGAAGCGCAACTTGAGGTCTTCTGTCAAGCCCTGCCGAGTGGGGGGCATGGCCTGAGGTCCCCTGTCAAACCCTGTCAGGTGCGGGACATAGCCTGAGGTCCCCTGTCAAGCCCCATGGGGGTGGGGGAGGGCGTAGCCTCAGGTCCCTGGTGATTGCTCATTAAGACTCCTTATGGGAACTTGGCCTCAACTATGGGTACAGCCATCTTTGTGATGGAGTGATGGTCAATTAGCAAATTCCTACTTTATTAGATAGGATAGTTCCAGTGGGAAAAAAACAAAGGGAGAAAATAATCCATGATTTCGTTATCTATAGACTATGGTTGAAATTTAGTGCACTTACTTCTGGGTCAGATGTCACACCTGTCTATCTAATGAAAGATTTCTAATTTACGTTGGAAGAGTACAGGGTGACTGATTGGGACAGGAAGCACAGAGGTGCAACTATGAGCAGAGGGAAAAGGGCCTAGGCTTTACAGGCACTCAGACCTGGCTCTGATGTCAGCATTGCAGTAATTATTAGTGTGATCTTGGAGAAGTCATTTGACCTCTACTAGCCTCAGTTTCCACCAATGACCCAGCTGATTTCTGGGGAGAAGATGGGGCAGGGCTGTGATGAGTGCCAGAAACCAAGCTTCTTGCTTGGGGGATCGGGGGCAGAAAGGAGCTGGGAAGATGAATGGAGAGAGCGGGGAGCAGTGAAGAGGGGTCTTGAGGAACAGGGGTGGGGTTAAGGGTGAGGTTATGGAAGCATAAAAGCTTTTCCTGAGGCTAGGGCCTCTAGTGAGCCAGCCGCCACCCCTCCCCCGCCCGCCCCCATCCGCCCCACACCATCCCCCGAAGTCACAGGGCTTTGGCAGTGGTTCTGATTCCACAATTCTCTCCTGTGGTCCCCATAAACTGCCGAATGTCCTGGCATGCCAGCTCTCTGACACGCAAACCACGTCTCCCAGAGATAGCACAGAAATGGCCCCGAATTCTTTGTCAGATCAGGCCTTGGGAAAATGTAGTCACTGAATTTCATGGAAGGTGGAACAAGAATAGAAACTGATAAATTATTTTCAAGGAAATATGAGTTTATCAAGATTGCAAAATTGTTCCCCTCTGGGAGCAGGTTAATTTAAAGTGGCGGCAGCTATTAAGGGGTGACGCACATAGCCAGGTTTTCCCGCTCATGTAAACCACGCAGTCCTGGGGGCCTGGCTGGGCCTCATGTGGGAGGGGCGGAGTCCTGCAGGGGGGCTAACCTTCTGTCAGGCAGAGGCAAAGAACATGAGAATGAGCGGCATGCAGATTTCGGGTAGAATCCCTCACACGGAGTGCTGTGTGACTCTAGACAAACACTCATTGAGCGTCAGTTTTCCCATCTTAAAAATGGGCACAATACATACCTAGCTGAGCCATAGAAAGGATACAAATGACACACATATTAGGAACTCATGTGCAGTGCATGCCTGTGCAGGTGTTCAGGAAGTGGTGTCCTTGTCAGACTCAGGGCAGCTGTCACTACCTGCTGCTGTGTTTCTGCAGTGAAATCCTTTGGGGAACCAGTCACCTCTAAGAACTACAGATGCTCCAGGTCCCTGGGCCAGAAATTCACCATTAGATGGGAGAGAAGACATTAGGCACTTGTGGGCTTGAACAAGAACAGGTGCCGGGGTCTTTATTTGGGCTTAGTGGACGGTGAAGACTGATGAAAGGAGCTGTTGGTACTCAGCTTCGGTCAGCTAACATGGCTTGACCACACACCTCTCAAGGACACACTCTGGTCCTGTCTCTGCAATAGCCACGCAAAGGCTGCCTGGAGCTGCTGGGAGAGCTGCTTCTGGATCTTTCATCATTCTTGTGCCACATGCGCCCTTTTTTAAAACGTATGTTTTCCTTTAAACGAGCTTTTTAATTTAAGTAAATATGTTGGGAAAGAAAACTTCTGTGGCTGCCACCAAAGGAAAACCATTCTCCCGTGATGACTGTTAAAAATCACACACAATGAATGCTACACAATGCAACAGTTTTAGCCAGAACCCTGGCCTGGAAGTGCTTAGCCTAAGGTCTGTTCCCTATGCAAAAAGGGAGATTAGCAAGTTTAAAGGGTGTTAAAGACCAAAGTGAGAGGCGCTCCTGGACCAACTGGGAGAAGTGAAAGACATTTGAAAAAGGGCTTTCTTATGTGGAATCAATGTCTTTTGACATTGAACTGATGCTCTTGTGCCCTGCATGCATGACACTGCCCTGGCACAGGGATGCTCTTGGATTCTCACGCATCCTGCATCTCCGGGCCACATTGTGGGTTCCATCTCTTTTCTTCATGGCTCTTCTCCCCAGCTCTTCTTCTCCACCCAAACCTTGGTCCCTCATCCTCATCTCCCTTACACACCTGCCTGTAGCCTCTACCAGAACCTCCATACTGAGCACTTGCATCTTCACTCCATCTCCAGCCCTGACCACTCCCACACCACTCCTGGGGTCACCCACTCCACACTGGACCCTTGTCCCCTTGGGGAACCACAGTCACCTCAAAGACAGGTGCTTTCACATATGTGCACCCACCACTGTGCACTAGCTCTTACTGTCTCCTACAGATGGGAAAAGTGAGGTCCATGAGCTAAGCTGACTGGAGAGGGTCCCATAGCTGGTCCAGTGCCAGGCAGACTCTGCATCCTGACTCCTGCTGCCTTCCTTCCAGGGGTCTTCCCACCATTTCTGGACCTCCCTCTGCAAACCACAAGCTGAAATAACACAGGGAGTCACAGGCCCTGCCTAGGAAACACGAAGTGGGGGATGAAGGGATTTTGATATTTATACAGGGTTTCCCTCTTCTTCTCCAAGGGTGTGGGGCCATTATCACTGGCAGGCAGGAAACTTCCAAGGTCCAGCTTCTTCTAGTTGACATGCTACTGGTGTTGCAGGACCATAGATGCCCCCTTCTCCAACTGTCAGTCACTGGCTTAGGACAAGTCTTTAGAGCTGCTCCTCCTATCATTTCTACCCTTGAGCCCATGGTATGGAGGGAGCCCTAATTTGGAGCCAGATTAATGATGGTATGAATCAGAGCTCACCATCAACTTGGGGGAAGCTTAAGGGCCAAGAAGGGGAACATTAGGAGACTCTGTGATGGGTTCCCAGCCTGGAGGAACCCCAAGGGTGGAAGGTGTGTCCTACTGAACCCCAGGCCTGCCATGCACTTCTGGGACTGACACAGAACCCAGGTTAAGCTACCACTGACCTCACGTGGGGGTGTCTGTGGCCTGCAGAGCAGCTGTCCTGTCTCCTTTTGCCATGGGCAATTCTGCTTTCCTTGGGAACACAATCCCTCCCCCTTGCCAGTTCAAAGGATTTGGTGAGTCACACCCACCCTGGCTTCTGGCACGTGACTGCCTGGTCCACTCTTGTTTTTCTGGCCACACCAAGGAGGCTCAGTCATGGAACATATGCAGGAACAGTTAGGAAAGAGAGACTTCCTTTGGTTGAGGCACAAAAAGTGAGGTAAGAGCTTCAAAGGTCCCACTTCCTGAAGATAAAGCCAGCATGGAGCACAGCAGACCCACGGACAGGGAGGCACAGGCTCCCAGTGCCACTGATGAGCACCCAGACCCATCTGCTGAAGGGAAATCAATGGCCTTTTTCCTATTGGCTTTAGCCATTCTGAGTTAGGTTTCTTGTGACAGGAAACAAAAAATGTCTTAAAAGGTGTAGATGGCATTTTTTGGGACCCCTATGACACAACTGCTTCATGCTAAGCATCTGTCTACAGTTTATCAAGGTTTCATTAACTTTTAATTCTGTCATCTGCAAATACTGTCACTGCATACACTTTCTGTTTTCAAGTTATTAAAATCAGTGCATAGAATAGGTCACAGCATAAAACCTACAGTCCAAAAGAAGAAAATTACCTATTAGTTCCTGGCTGACAGTGGCTCACCCATCCATTCATCCATCTACCCATCCATTCACTCACCCACACATCTACCCATCCACCCATCCACTAATCCATTCATCTGTCCATGCATCCATCAATCCATCCATCCATCCATCCACCCATCCATCTACCCATCCATCCATCCATCCATCCATCCATCCATCCATCCATCCATCCAATATTTACTGAGTCCTACTATGAGCCAGTCTTCTGATTAGGCTGCAATGACTATTAACCAATGAGCTATGCTCCCATCCCAACTCTAGTCCAAATGACTTTTTCTAGACCAAAAAAAAGTAAAAATTACACATTCTGTCAATCCATCTGAAGTAGAAATGTACTGGGATTAAACACACCCTTGAGTCACAGTCATGCAAGAGACCTGCTTAGGCTTGCATCTGGTGGACCCTGATGCTCTCTGTCAAGTGGTCACAGAGCATGGTCCCTTCGCTTCATCATCTGTCCCAGGCCCCCATCTGGAGGTTCTAGGATACATTTCTTAGAAAACAGGGACAGTTCTGATACTGCATCCCACCCTCTTCCTCAGAACACAGCCACATTTTCATGATCATATTGGCAAGTTCTTTCCATGCTCTGGGCCCAATTCACCTGGGTCTAGAGGCTCAAAGTCATGAGATGGGATTCACCAAGTGCCTTTTGCACCTGCTTTGCGACATGGACTCTTACCACCTGCCCCAAAGCCTTTGCTTCACATCTCTCCTCCCTGTTCTCCCTCAGATGCGCTCTACCTGAAGCAGAAGTGGTAACCCAGACCTGAGTCATCCTGTCCTTGCGGCTGATGTAACCCCTGCCTCTCGGTCCCAGGTCCCATTTCTGGCTCTTTTTACTTCTTGTGCCAAAAAGACTTGTAAAAGCTGAGGGTGTCTTTCTGCACATTTTTGCCACCCCTGAGCCTGTTGTTTCCTGGGCCACTTCCCTGGTCTTGCTCTTGTCCGTCCCACTCACACAGACCCTTTCCAAGTCTGAGAAGTCTGTCCATCCCCCACCCTGGAGAGGAAGCTCATCTTTTTCTTTCAAAAATCCTGACATCTGCTTTCCCAATTTCCAAGATACGAATCCTTTGGTTTGTGGGATGCCAGCTGCAGCTCCCTAGGAGGTGAGCTGATGGGGAGGGAGAAGGGAACCTAAAAGGCCCCTGTTCACCTGGTAGCACCACAGTCATAGTCATGCCCATTCCTCACAAGTTATGTCTCCCTGCCCCTTGTGCCTCCCAGTTCCAGTGTCTAGAGACAGTGGATTATGTTTCTAGAAGGGTGATGGGGGAGGCCCTAGGAAATCAGAGGGTCCAGTGGTTGCACCTTTAATTAGCAGAGTCACCGGAGAACTTCTTCTGTCCCCACCCCAGAAACTGAGTCAAGGGGCTTGGGGTGGACCTCAGGCACCTTGATCTATAAAAAGCGCTCCTCAGCCCTATGACTGCTGATGACCCTATTGGGAGCCCTCTCATGAGCAGGATGGCCGGCCTTTGGCACAAGGCACCAACCACTTGGGTTCCAGGGTAAGCTCACAGAGCCTGCCTGAGACACAGTGTTCCCATTACCTTGTGCTGACTGCTGGCTTGGAAGCCTGGGCTGGGGGCTGCTTACTTCCACAAGCCTTATAAATACCAGCCTGGGTGCACCGAGCAATGGGGACCATGCCGGCAGGCCAATGAACTGATGCACAAACAGATAAATCAATGAAGCAATAAACCATTGGAGCCATAACAATCTCTTTCCAATTACTCTTTGGGAGTGGGTTTTGCAATGTTGCTTTGTGGTGTGTGTGTGTGTGTTTAAATAAGCAAACTTGTTTTCTTGGGACGCCATCCAAGAACATTAGATAAATAACTGTGACCTAGCCCCGGCTGCACACAGGAAACCCTGCTCGGGCAGACTATGGGAGAATGCAGGGCTTTGATGTGCGGTGCAGGGCCACCCTGGGGGCACCAAGGCCTCTGTGCAAGCCCCAGACCCCCCACCTCTGGCCTTCTCTTCCCCTTGCTCATGGGGACTGGGTCTGACCAGGTGCATTCTTTTCCCTGAATCCTCCCGTATCCTCTAGATGCCCAAGGTTCCAGGAAAAGCCTCTTGGCAGGTATTAAGGTCTGTCCTGGGCCTGCCTTATTGCTTCCTGGTCTCTACCACATGGCCTGAGCTCTGCCCACTGGCCACTCAGCAGCCTCTCTGGGTGTGTGGTGCCCCCTTGCCCTCCTGGATGGCTGTGCAAGCTCTTTGTTCTTTTCAGCAGACCTTTTTTGTGTTTCTTGTTCTCAACCTGGAAAGCCATCCCCTTCATTCTCAGTGCCCAGCTCTGATGTCACCTTCCCCCAAACCAGAGCCCTTCCTGACCCAACAGGCCAGGCTCTTCTAGGGTCTGCCTGCTGATGGTCTCCCTGCCATGCTGGGAGCTTCCTCATGGGCTGAGAGGAGGAGTGAGGCAGAAAGGAGGGCAGCAAGGGCTTTGGGGCCAGACATATTGAGTTCAAACTGTGCTCACATCCTCCCCAGCTAGGTCTCTCCTCAGAGCCTTCAAGGTGACCTTGTCAGTGACAAGTGTCATCTGCCATGTCTGGTGCCTCCCTCTATTAGAGCGGGTATCCCATCTGTGAAAGATCTATCTCCCCTCCTGGCCCTGAGTCCCGGGGGCAAGGCTAGGCCTGACTCATCTCTTCCTCTCCAGCTGGCCCAGATGGTTACTCAGGAGTTCTGCTGGCTGCAGGGGCCGCTCTCAGCCTAGCTTGGCTGTCTGGTGTGTAGAAGTGTCCCTATCTGTACTGGGGTCTTCTCTGCACCCCGTGATGGCCATTGTCTCCTGCATCCTTTGGGCACTAGGTCACCTGTCCCCTGAGCCTGTGCTTTCAGCCCCACCTTCCCACACCTTTTCTGCCCCTCTGGCCTGAACCTCGTTGGACCCTGCTAGGCTGTTTTCCATCCTGCTTGGGAGAATGCTTTCAGACCACATCCTCCTCAAAAACCCATCACTACAACTAGAACAAGTCTCCACGTCTCTCTGATACTCACCCCTCTTCTAGAACTACACAGCACCCTGCTCCCGATCCATGGTGCAGCCCCACTTCCTGCCTCTCTCCTTCACCCTGGAAGCAGGTCTTGCCCTCCTCCACGGCCCCAGAGACCTCTGTAGTGCCAGCAGCCTGTGTGCAAGCTTTCCCGACTACGCCAGCTGGGCTGTGCTCTCTTTACCTTTGCTTTCCTGACATCTTGTCCAGGTCTGGAATGGAGTGGGCACTTGGTGAGTGTTTGTTGAAATCAAATTTTATACCGTATGCACTTAAGACCCTTCTCTGAATGGGTTTTGGTCTGGCTGTTAAGCAGTTCATTTGCTATCAGACACAATGCAGTTGTGGTCAGGTCAGAATTTTTCCTCTGGCCAAATCATTATCTGGGGGTATCGCTGGCATATAAATCAGCACTATCTTGATCTGCTTGGAAACCACTGACGGCATTTGCTCCAAGTTGTTTGATGATGTCCAGATGTGGGCGGCTGCCCTGATGTGCTTTTTCTGTAATTAAGCTGACAGGAGCTCCAGGTTTGAGAGGGGCCTTGGCCTTGAGCAGCTCACCCCTCTGTGTGCCCGTTTCTCCTGTGTGGCGGGGAGGGAGCACCCGCTGGCTTATCGGCAAGCTCACACGAAAAAGTGGAACACTGCCCATTTTTCCTGAAGCAGTCTACAGTCTACATCACGTATTCTGCACATTTATATAGATTTCCGAGCCCACTGTAGACTGCGTGTGCTCCTGGCGGGCCAGGGCAGCTGGCTTCCTTGCAATGTTGACTGGAAGAGACCCAGAGATGGAGATTAGATCCTGCTGTATAAGCCGGGAACCCCCAAGTGTTAGGGGGGCTGGTGGCCAAATCTAAGGCCCGGGCTCCGGAGGGCTCCTCTTATCTGGTTATGAACAAATGCAGGCTAGCATCCTACCTGTGTGTGTTTTCTTTCCAGTGCACCATCCAAATGCATCCTCTTCTCACCTGCGGGGACTCCTTGCTCCCAAATGCAGATCACACCTGGGGCACCAGCAGGTGGGTACACAGCAGCATGTACGTAGTCCAGGCTTCCCAGAGGCATTTCCACCAACCCCAAGCCTGGCTGGTCTGGGCACTGCGGGGGGGTGGAGAGGGACAGGACCCAGTCGCTGTCCCCAAGGAGCTCTCGGCCCGGCCAGGGGTGGCCACGCTCACAGAGCTGCCTGGGGAAGACGACACGGTGGGCGGAGGCATAGTTTCCCACATGGGAATCCAGAAAGGCTTTATCAGGAAGGCAGAATTTGACCATGGCCTTGAGGGTGAGAAACACTTACACATGTTGGGAAGGCAAGCAAGGAACTGCTCAGGGGGCCAGTCTGGGACATGATATAGGGGCATGCCAGCCAGGATGGACTCATTTTTGTTTAGTTTGGTATGTGAAAGGCGCAAGGAACCACTAAGTTACACGTCAGGGCAGCAGGTTAAGGAGGGGGACCGACCGCACCGTAGTGTTTGGAGCAGCGGAGCCTGACTCCCTCAAAGCAGCACAACCACAGGGCAGGCGCTGCTTTCCTCCAGGAAGACCCAGCGCGTCGGCCTCACCCCAAGCCACGTCCGGCTGTTTGTTTGGACACCAAGAACTCTTGATCGTTCCTGGTCTGTAAGGCCACGGATGGTCTTCCCCCCAACAAGGCCTTGCCTGCTGATTCCCACCAGCAGACACCTCCCACCCCTGACCTGAGAGGGGGAGCAGTCACACAGTCAGGGGCAGGCGCGGGAGGAGAAAGGGGAATGGGGAGCTGCTCGTGTGCGTATGAATCTTCCGGGTTTGAAAGGTCCCATCACAACCAACTCTGGACAAGGTCCTCGGGGAGGACTGTGGGCTGCATCTTTTGTTCCTGGGGGTTGGCTGAATCAACTCAGCACAGGCTGGGATGGGACAGCATCAGCCATGGGAACACACCCGGGCAACATTCAGAGAAAGTGACTTGGTGAGCGTGCATTTTGTTCTGTCCAGTGGAGAATGCCTAGTCTGGCGGCCCCGGAGCCCTCTGACCGCTGCAGAGACAAAACATTCCCCACACCACCCTCCCGTGCTTGTGCAGACAACTCGATTCTCAATTCCGGCTCCCAGCAACTGAGACCAGCGGAGGCCTCGGATGTGGAAAGCAGAAGGATACACCCCCATCCCAGATCAGAAGAGAAACGCCAATTTAACGTCTTTCCTACTGTCCAAAACGCTTTCCAATCACAAAAATGCATTTGGTTCAACAGGGAGTGGAGTGAAAGGTGGAACAAAACAGATGACCACGTCATGGGCAAGAGAAGAGTTCAGGGCACGAGGCTCCACGCCCTTTCTAGATGTGGGCCCCACACGCAGTGATTGAGTCGGTCAATAAAGAGATCCAGCCATCACAACCCTCCAGACACACACAGAGTAAAAACCAGCCTGGGAAAGGTTCAGCTAGTCCCAGGGCCAAGACCGGAACCAAACGTCCCCGCAGCAGGATCCTAAGTCAGCGTTCCTGGGATGGCCATGACATCTCTCATGCGTGGCCCTCGTGCGGAGGGTGGCGCTGAGCCAAAGGAGTCAGGAAGTGTCAACGGGACACCTGCCAGAAAGACGGCGGGGGCCTGTGCAGGGCCAGGCTGCTGTCTGCCATCCTGGGCGGGCTTCCTTCTCCTTGTGTCTCCAAGTGTAAAAGGAAATGCTCTGTGCGTACACAGCGAGGACTCAGAACCTGAGGTGCACATCCCAGTCTCTGCACTTCGCTAACCTGAGTGGGTTCAAGAGGCGTCACCAGGCAACAGCCCTCAAACCAAAACAGGTGCCCGCACGCCCTGCTGCAGCCAAAGGGGTGGAATGTCGAGCTCACTCCCATTCACACAGCCGGTCCATTTCACCCTAAGACCGATGTTAGGAGACAGTGTGACAGGGAGCACCGCTGATAAAGGCTAGAGACCAGCCTTGTTTTTCTGGCTGTAGGTGATGACGGGGCAGCTTTACTCAAAGGCCTGCTGTCCCTTTGGCGGAGCTCAGCCTCAGGCCCGAACAGCCCAAGCCTCCATCTGAGGCACCATCACTGACTCTCTGACCCACTGACCCTGGCACCCGCCTTGCCCTAGCTCACAGCTCTCCCACCCCACATGCCCTGCGACAGGGAACCCAATTCGTGGTCCCTTTTGGATGGTGGGTTTCCTACTGTCATGGAAACATCTCCTCTTATCACCTCTGAACCCACCCTCTCCCGGCCCTCAGCTGAGCCTCTATCTACTGTCCTCTCCACACAAAGCCATCCCAACCCCAACCCACTTCACCTTGCCCACCCCACTGCACCAGGGGCTCCATCAGTCCAAATGTGTACCTGAGGGTGACAACAGTTCCAGGCATTAATTTTGTGGCTGTTACCAATACATCCTTCTCATTCAGCTTGAACTTGAGAACTACAGTTCAGAAGGAGTTTAGAAAAAAAAAAATCAAACCTGACCAACTCTAGAAAATTCAGTGCAATTTTTAGATTAGAGGCTGCACCATGATAAGCACAGGCCAGAGCTGACCTACAGACATGCTTTGTCTGGCCTGCAGAGTGTTTTTAAGACATGTGAATTGGTTGCCCAGACGTAAAAATCCGATTCTACACACAGCTCTGGGTTTCTGGGTCCTTTTTAAGAAACAAGGTGGTGGAGTAGCCGAGGCTCATCCTTTGAAGATGGGAACTGTGTCAGGAGGTGGAGGCGAGCACTAGAGGGTGAGCGGCCCTGGGGAGGGCATTGCTCACGTGAGAAGTGCAGCCGAACATTCCAGGTTCCGACACAGACCTGGCTTGGCCGCGAGCCCTGGCATAATGTACAGACTTGGCAGGAGAGCCACTTCCTCCACTTTTCTGTTTCTCATTAAAGCTGTTAGGCAAAGGATTTAGTTGCTGATTCTGGTGCCTGAGTTAACCCTGGCCTTATGAAACAGACCTGTTCAGCCAAGAGGAAATGAAGAAGGAAGAACAAATAATGCCAAAAGGTAAAAAAAAAAAAAAAAAAAAAAAAAAATTGGGACTAAGAAACCAGAGAGGCATCTATGAGAGTAAAATAGTAGGGGAGAGGGAGGGTGGAGGATGGAAGGGGAGTTGTGGCAACTGCAAGGGCAAAGAGGAACATAACTTAAGGTTTCTTAGAAGAACTGGTTGAGTATGGTGGGAACAAGAAATTAACCACCTTGGCCAAAAATAAAGGCTTAAAAAACCCCTCAAACTTCTGATGTGGGTTTGAGTACTGGGACTGCCACTCACCAGCTGGCCCTCTCCAGGGGCTCCTGGTGGTCTGGCCCCTCTCCTAGGTTTGGTTTTCTCAGCGACAGAGCAGGCACATGGGCAGTAATGAGATAGGGTGGCTGTGGGGATGAGGTGAAGGCACAACGCCAAAGCCCGCCAGAGGGACCCTACTTCCCCTTTTCCGGTTTCAGTCCCAGCTCAACTGTCCTCTTCCCAGTGGGGAACCCAGACCCCTGCCCCACCTCTGTTTCATAGTGCAATCTGCACACTCCAGATGCCCAGGGCCTACATCCACCGTGTCTCTCTCCCATCTTCCAGAAGGCTATATAACTGACTTCCCATCGTCATCATTTATGTTTGGTCTCCCTGCTAAAAGGGAGCTGCATCGGCCTCGGTTTTGATTTGCTTTGTTGATTTATGTATCATCTTGCTGTACTGGTAGGCACTCAACAACTAGTGGAGATGTGTGCCCTCATAACATCCTTAATTTCCATCTTCTAGAAGAGGAAATAGAAGCTCAGAAAGGTTGAGGGACTTGCTCAAGGCCACAGGGCTAGTGGATGGCAGAGCTGAAGGTTGGTTTGTAGAAAAGCAAGCTCCCTAGATGCAACTGAACTCCTCCCCCAGCCCCCAGGGTACAAGCCACGTCCTGTTTACTTCCAGGAGATAAGCACCTTTGGAGGATAGAGTGCTCAGGAAGCTAAGTGAGGAGTTAGCAGGGGCGGGAGGGCATGGGAAACATCCACAGGCCGCCCGCCTCATGGGACCTCCTCAAAGCAGCCGCGCAGCCTGTACCTTCCCCCGGGGAGGCCAGCACGCTGCCAAAGGCCCTCGCCCCATCCACCTGCCAAATCAAGAGACGAGCCGCAGCAACTGTATCTCCTCGGCGGGTGGAGTCACCGCTGGAGGACGGTGTCAAGGACAGAGTGGACCGTCCTGCGGCCAATTCTGCAGGGCATGGCCGGAAGCTGCACTGATGGCAAGCCACTTGCGCGTTCACCGAAACGCCTGGGGTCGGCCGGGGCAGCGGGGGCGTGTTAGTCGAGGAGAGCCACTCCTGAGGTAATTTGAACAAACAGGATCCCATAATGGCTGATGGTTCACACCTGTCAGTCTCAACACTCCCTCCTCCAAACATGGAACCACGCAAAGGGGGTGCATTCCTCCATGCCTCTGGGGAGGGAGGGGTGGACCTCATGGTGTGCAAGAAGCAAAATTCTAACCCCTCCCCCATCTTCAAGTGGCTTAGTTACCCCACAGCTGCCCCAAAGCGATCCCATTGTTTCTGAGATCAGCTTAAACCACCTTGCTCAAGTCGAGACACAGTGCAGCCAGAAATCTCAGCTGTCTTAGATTCTCTCCTTTCCAGCCAGTAGGCTCCATGACCACCACTTCACCTCTAGGGGACGCCTTTTCCCACGCCTCCCATCTCCTTGGTGGCCTCCCCTCCTCCTGGGCCCCCACTGCCTCCTGCCTGCAGAATTCCACCCCCCACCCTGTTCACCTCCCACTGGCATCAGGGGGTACAGGGAGAGCAGAGCAGGAGGAGGGGACTGTGCTGGGGGTGAGGGGCAGCGAAGGGCCCTGTGCATGTGGCAGGACTCTGGGGGCAGTGAGGAGACTGAGAAGGCAGGGCCAGACTGAGAAGGGCTTTTCCCCGGCCTGGAGCCCTGGGAGTGGACATGTACTCAAACACCCCATCGGCTCCAATATCAGGGTGGACAGGCACCCCTTGGAGCGCACGGCTGCTTCCCTGCAGCGGGCGTGTCTCATCGAAGTGGAAAATGCCGCCTTCAGACCTGTGCCTCGGAAGGACGGGTGCGGAGCAGAAGGCTGTGTGGAAATAGGAAGGGAGGGCTGGGAGCCAACCTCAGTCTTGCTAAGGTCTTTGTAAATTCAGAGATCCGAACAGTAAAATCAGTCCCAAAGGGAGGGCCAGAGCTGGGGGTATTGAATGCCGACCGAGACCGACCAGGAGGGAAAAGGCAGTGGCTGCTGTGGGGGAAGTCCCCTGTGAAGGTGAGAATAAGCAGCCGGCAAACCTGCTGGGTTGGGGTAGGGCAGGGGGCTCGCTCTCTCGCAGGATGGGCCCGGTTGGAAAGCATTCTTCGGTGCCTCTGGGGGCAGGCTGCCCTCCTGAGGGCCCACCCCACACCCCCTCATCGCCCGCTCCCAGAGTTGGGGAGAACAGATACGGTAAGCATCAGGGAGAGCGAGGACGCCAGCGGTGGGGAGACCTTGGTTCAGCCACGTCTGCCCAACGGGTCTGGATGTGCGAGGCACTGCGTGCGAAAGCCCTCACCCCTCTTATTCCACACCCCAAAAGCTCTAAGCACAGTTTATCTCCCATCCCAACAGGCACATCTGGAGGCACACCCAGCCTGATGTGCGGCTGTTCACAGACTTTATTTATCCCACTTATGGGGCGTAGTTTACATTTCACTGCAGAAACATCAGTAGGTCTGGTTATGGGGCTCTGCACACACATGGTATTACCTTTCAAAAATGGGGCATTTTGTGTTCTGTACACATGGCGCCCCAAGGAGACGAATACAACTTGTGAGCCTGTATTAGGGAAAGTTTGGTGAAGGCTTGCGGCAGCCAAAAACAAAGCTCAGGAAGATCTCCAAGACGTAGGGTTTAGTGGGAAAAAACACACCAAAAACACACACACGCACACACAAAAAACACAAATGAAAAACAACAACCCCACTCCTCAAACAACTTATTAATTTAACCACGCAACAACCATTTGGCAAATTAACTAGCAAATTAGGTGCTATTCTAGGCACTATTAGAAATGTGAAAAAAAGTGTAAAAATGCTAAGCATGAGCTGAGCACACATCTGGGCATATACGCATCTAAATGTGAGGGAAAAGGCCTGATGTGCAGCTGTGCATAGACTTTATTTATCCCACTTACGGGGGGTCCCACATGAAGCTGGTAATTGTGGGACCACTGGGGAGAGGGACCTGCAGGGATGAAGTGGACTCTGACATTTCAGTACTGTTGTACTTTTAAATCGTAAGTGCTACAGACTGAATGTTGGTGCCCCCTCCTCCCAATTCCTATGTTAAAACCTACCTCCCACTGTGATGATGCTGGGAGGTAGGGCCAGTGGGAGGTGATTGGGATGTGGGATTAGGGTCCTTATAAAGGGGTTTCAGGGAGCACCCTTGCCCCTTCTCGCTGCCATGTAAGGACACAGAAGACGGCCATCTATGAACCAGGAAGTGGACCCTCACCAGACACCCAGTCTGCTGGCGACTTTACCTTGGGCCTTCTCAGGTGCAGAACTGGGAGAATAAATGCCTGTTGTTTATATGCCCCCTAGTTATGCTATTCTGTTATAATAGCTCAAACAGACTATGGCAATAAGCAAGAAACCATAGTACTCCTGCAATTAATAGAAAAAAAAATACTAGACGTATAAAGCCAAAAATGAAACAAAGATAAAGAAACCACTCATCTCGTCCAACCTGCTTATTTTACAGACTGGGAAACTGAAGCGCAGGGAGGCCCTGCGGCCTCAGGGGGGAACTGGAGCCCAGCTCTGCAGACTCTCACGCTGTGTGAACTGTGATGAACTGTATGCATAGGCCACTCTTGGGTGGATAGAAAATTCTATATTTGTCTTTTTTTTTTTTCTTATGAAAGTCCTTCCTGCCACTGAGGAACCGCTTGCTTTGTTGTCTGTAATAGCCATGGAACGGGGCCCTGGGAAGCAGGGGAAGGCCCACACATCACATGCCACCAGAGTCAAAGCAAGATGAGAACGGCAGTCCATTCGGGGGATCATGACCCGGGGTGGCAGGCGGCCTCTGTGAGGAGCCCAGCGTGGCACCGAGGCATGACCTGTGTGAGGGTGGATGTTCTGATCAGCATGTAAAACTTCACAGCCTTAGATTCCCCCCTGTATACGAGTTTGTCTGTGGGCTCCTTTTCTCTGCTTGCTTTTGTATTTTTCTTCTAGAGGGAAAAAAACGTTGCCACCCATATCTGATTGTAAGTTCCAAGTTTTGATTTTGCAATTGTAGTTGATTAAATTCATGATTCACTCTTTTTAATGTAACGTGTTAATTTTTTAGATCAAAACATTTTCTTCCAATATTTTGAAAATAAGAAGGAATGAATGAAAAGGGACATTGGACTCAGGCTTGGGGAGGGTGTGGGTCCTGGCCCAGAGGACTGGGTCTATGGCAAGTTTGGGAACCAGCCTGGTGGGAAGGACATAAGGACAGGGCCTGAGTCTGCAGACGCCGACGTATGGACTCCACCTGTTCCTCCCTGAATGTCCTGCTAAGGACATAACGTAAGGGCTTGAGACTGGGGAGACCCTTCTGATCGGTGGGCATGGGGATGGGGATCAGGGATCAGGGAGAGGCAGGGCTGAGACCATTCCCTGGGGACACGTGGGCATGTCTGGTTAGGCTCACTCCAATCTGTGAGCCTACGAAATAGGGCTACTTCAGATTAATGTCCTGATTTTACGCTTGAAAGCAGACTAGGCCCCTCACTTATTAACTCAAACCATCTGAGCTGGTGACACTGCTTTTAAGAGATAATTAGGAAGTGGCTTTTCCAGGCCTCTTTCAACTGGAGAGAGAGGACAGGAAAGCTGTAGCCAGCTCTCATCAGGACTCAGGGGAGTGCATGGGCCACAGTGGGGCTGCAGCTTGCCCCACGCCCTCTCTCCACTAGAAAGGCCAGAGGATACACTGCAGGCTTCCCCTGCCGCCCCCAGACAGGCATGGGGGAGGTTCCTGCTGGGAGATTAGCACCTACAGGGGGCATGGGAAGGGTCCTGGGTTAGTAATTCCCCAGGCAGCCCCTCACAGTGCCCAGAAAGTGCTTGGTCGTGGGTGGGGACTGAATCTCTGCAGCACGAACCAAACCGAGCGTGCTTGGTGGGTTTCCTTGATCAAACTGACACTTTCCCTCCCCCGTGGGGAACCCAGGGACCATCTGAGGGAGGTGCAGTCTTGACACTGAGTTACCCCGTGACAGTCTGACCGGCTTCAGTTACAGAGAGTTTTCCCAGAAGAGAACACGGTTTGGCCCAGTCCCTATGGGGCTGGGTTTCTAAGCTGAGAGGCAGAAGCCCAGAGAGGCTGGATGTCTGCCTGAGGTCACACAGCCCACAGGGACAGAGCCCCAATCCAGCTGTTTGGAGGCCAGCTCCTGAACAGAGGCACTCACCTTGCCTGGAGGGGACGTCAAGTGGTCAGGGTGGGAGTGAAAAGTTAAAAAAAAAATGGTTAGACTCCAGGATGCATTTTGGTGGTTTGTTTCTGAATCAGTTCTCCTGAGAAGCCTACGCAGGGCAAGAGCTTATGCCTTAACAACGCCAAGAGGCGAACGCTGGGAAACCATCGGCTCCCTCCTCCTCACGCGAGGGGGACTAACGAGGGCAGGGTTTGGGGAAAGATGTCACCTTGGGGAGGTGGGGACCTGAGAGGGGCATGGATACCCCACTGGTGATCAGCATCAAAGACCCGTGGGGGCTCAGCCCAGCTCAAAAGGTCGGTGTGGGGGGAGGTGTTGTGCCAGCTGGTGGTGCCCTGGTTTCACTGAGCCTCATGGAGCTGTACCGTCCCCTCCGAGGTATCAGTGTGGATGTAAGCTCCTTCCACTCCAAGGAAGTAGGAAATGGGGTCTTGACCCCACCCAGAGGAGTGTGGATTGAAAAAAAGAGCTCAGACCCAGGACTCAAGGGGACAGCAGATAGAGAAGCCCAGCCTGACTACAGGGTTTGGAACTATCTCATCTTCTCTTCCCCCCCCCACCCCCCGCCTTAGGTTAGGGGGCCTGAGGGGATGCTTGTCAGCTGTGATTCAGGTTGGCCTGGCTCCTTGGCTGGCCAGGAAGTACAGTGATTTCAGGTGGCCACCGGGGCCTGCAGCAGGGTAGGGAAGGAAGCGGGACAGAAGGAGAGGCAGGCACACAGGAGTGCAGACCTGGGAGGGAGAGCCCTCCCCAGACAGCAGGCCTCAGCTTCTGTCCAGGCCCCTGAGCAAGGACAGGAGCCTTCCCAGGTGACGCTCCTGGGCTGGGAACCACACTTTGAGAACCGCCACTCTAGGCATACTGCTCCACTCCAGCTGGAGCCAGCTCTTCCCACCAGCACGGGTCCTGCCTCACCCCTGCCCCACCTGATTAGATTTCTACAAACAATTTGAAAGTTCCCAGGCCCTCAAAAGAACCCACCAAGTCACATCAAATAGCACATAAAACCTAAAATAACACTAACATATAGTAAAAGCAGGAATGCACAAAATAAACCGAGATAGAGCACAGATGCTCAGAGACGCAGTTCAAAGCTCTGGGGCCTGGGGCCTGGGGTCTGAGTGCGGCCCCCGGGAAGGAGCTCGCCGGGCCTCTCTCGCAGTGGCGAGCGCGCTGCTCTGTAATGGCTGCTGCGAAACAAACCCTGGACGCTATTCCCGCTTCTCACCTTTCCCAGTCAAAGTGGAAACCCTCCTCGGATTTCTTTCTGTTCGCAAAAGCAGTTACTGATGTAGTTCTTGCGTAGCTAAGTGGCAGAACATGAACTTTCGAGAAGCGGAGGGAGGGGTACCCGTAAATCTATGCAATGGACTATCACTCCGCCCTAAGAATGAATGAAGTGCTGACCCAAGCTGCAGTATGGGTGCATCTCCAAAACCTGACGCGGACAGAAAGAAGACACTACCTAAGGGCACGTGTTGCATGCATCCATTTATGTAAAATGTCCAGATTAGGTAAATCCAAAGAGACAGCAGGCAGGTTAGCGGTTGCTAACCTGACAGGGCAGGGGGAGGGGTGCACGGGGTCTGGGCAAGGTGCTGGGTTTCCCTTCAGGGCCATGGAAATGTTCTGGAACTAGATAGTGGTTGTGGCTTACAACACGAGGAACGTACTAAATGCCAATAAAATGCACACTTTCCAATGTCCCCAGGCAGATCTCGCCTCTCTGCAGAGGGCCCTCACATTTGAAAGGGAAATGAGGTGAGAAGACCCAGCAGCAGGGTCTGGGGAAGCCGTTTTCTAGAAATAACAGTTCTTATTAATGATGAGAGGTGTCAACCCAGACACATCAAACACACAGAGGCGGTGACCGCAAAGGCAGTTAACAAATGAGCTGGCTTCACACGCCGCCCCTTGCTGCTCCCACCTATCTGGCTACTTCCCCATAAACCCGTTTTCACGAGGTGTTGGCTCCTCAGTCTTGACATGAGACGAAGCCCCAGGAAATCCTGGTGATGTTCATCCGGGTTGTAAACGAGGCCACAGCTTTTCAAAGGCCGGCTTCTCTTCCCTGCACTCCCGGAGCCCTCGGCTGGCATTATGGAGACCATCTGGAGGGCTCTGGGAGAAGTCCTTTCCAGGGGCCTGGGTGACTCCAAACCAGGGAGACAGGTGGCTCACATCGGGCAGGGGCCAGCACGCCTTCACCTCCCTCCTCTCGCCTGGCTGAGTATACACCCCTCCCCGGAGGTCTGTGAGATGCGGAAACCGAGGCTCAGTGGGGATGTGACAATCATCTGGTAGAAGGCCGGGCTGGGATTAACCCTCAGGTGTGTCAGGGCGGGAGCCTCTTCGAGTCATCTGGGTGCTCACTCGGGGCCTACCCTGCACCCTCTGACGGCAGCCCAGCCTTGCGCTCTGACTGCGGTGGGAAGGTCTCCCACAGGCTAGTGCGTGGAGCTACCCTCCTCCCACCCCGGAGAGAAGTACCTGTGTCTTATCCACAGCATTGGAGAGCCTCTCACAGAAAACCTGGTCAGGTCTGTTAGGTCCCAGAGGCCAGAGCCAGGCTCACCCGCACCAAAGGCACTGAGAAGACTAGGATGTGGGATCGGCATGCCCACATCAGCTGACATCTTAGCCTGTACTGCACATAGTATTGCACCGACTTCCCTCCATTCATAATCAGCCTGACATGTTTTTGGGGAAATGAAAATCCATGCGTTCTGACCTCCTTGTATCAAGGCAGAAGAAAGCAAGGTGCATGGAATTTACACATTCATAGCTGTGTTGGGAGAACTGGTAAAATGAAGGCTGGCATACGTAATACTGCACGTATGTCCGACTAGGTCTGTGTGTGTGTGTGGCTGTGTTTTTTCCAATATTATTATTAAAAAGGCAATATATGGTTCCAGGAAATTTTAGAAATAAGACCCACCCACCACCCCACCAACCTAGCGCACACGTTTCCATTTTTAGGCATTTGCTTCTAGCTAGTAGACATGAAGACATGTGGGTATGTGTGTAGGCATAGTGTTTGATAAAGTGAGGGTCTGCTTTCCTCCCTGAACTTCCTGTCTCCACAGTCACTGAGACATGGGACACCTGTGTCCTGGTGGGAGGGAAGAACCTTCACCAGAATGGAGGGGTCCCCCCAGATCCCACTCGGTTCCCTCAAAAGGCTCTGAGAGGCAGCCATGGACTGTGAGAGTAGCCGTGGACTGTGGGGCCAGCTGTGGGATGTGGGAGTAGCTGTGAGCTATGGGAGTAGCTGTGGACTGTGGAGGAGTGTGTGCACTGTGGGAGCTGCCATGGGCTGTGGGAGCTGCTGTGGACTTGGGGGCAGCTGTGGGATGTGGGAGTAGCCCTGGACTGCAGGAGCAGCAGGGGCTGGGGCTTAGCTTCTGGGCAGGGAGAAACCTGGGAGGTGGTGAGATCCACACTCCAAATGGCTGTGTGTGAGAAGACTTTTGAAATTTAATGGCTCCGTGCTCCCTTATCGTCAGACATTCAGGTGGCTTCCATTATTTTACTATGGAATAGGTTCATTAAGTGTCCACAGGCAGACCTGGGTTTTGCCCTTAGACTTCAGCTTTGCTCAGGGTCTCCTGCTGCCGCTCTGTCCACACACGAATTCCCCTCCCCCTCTCTGGACCTGCCATCACCCAAACCCTCTTTCCTCTTTCCTGGACAAAAGCCACACTCCTTAGCCTGGCAATCAAGACCCCATTCCCTGGGCCCTGCGGTCCCCTCTCTTTGCCGCATTTCTTCTGTGTACCCTTCAAATGCCATGCTCTGCTCAAACCCCACCTTGCATAGCTCCTGAAGACACTTCATTCAAGCCTCCACGCATTTGCATATGCAGATTCTCATTGGAGGACCCCGACCTGAACCTGCCCATTGCACCCTTTTTCTCAATCTCAACCCAGCATGGGCCTGGCTCTGCCCCCTGCCCACGACTTCCCCAGGCGGGGTCAGGACGTGTGCTGTGTGCACACTGTGGACATAGCTCCAGCATGCCAGTTTTCAACATGGGCTACTTTGGGTTTTATCAGCCTCCCTCCTAGACCAAGAACTCCTGGAGGCCCATCACTGTTTATTTTTGTTATTGTTGTTCCAGGTGTTCCAGGAACACAGTTTTAGAGAGAGTGGAAGGGAGGGAGGGACAGGGTGAGAGAGAGAGAGAGAGAGCAAGAGAGCGAGAGCAAGAGAGAGAGAGAGAGAGAGAGAGAGAGAGAGAGATACATCGATTGGTTGCCTCCAGCACTCTGCCCCCTGCCCACGACTTCCCCAGGCGGGATCAGGATGTGTGCTGTGTGTCTGTGCACTGTGGACACAGCCAGGGATCGAACTTGCAACCCAGGAATGTGCCCTTGATTGGGAATTAAGCCTGTGACTCTTCAGTGTGCAGGCTGATGCTCTAACTACTGAGCAGGACACGCCTGTTTATCTTTTATACCCAACACAAATACAAAGGTCAGGCCAAGTGCCACATTCAATACACACACCGTGAATGAATGACTGATTGAAAGGACAGTGTGGGACCCCCCAGGTCCCAGCATCCCAGCTGTGTGTCCCCTCCTCTGGCTCCCTGCTTTTACACCCAGGGGAGAAAGAGGTTCCGGGGAGGCCCTGGCGGCCTTACAGAAGCCAGACACGTAGAAAACAACGAGACCTGGGCAGTCTGCCTGCGAGACTTTATAGTGTGGGCAGCTCAGGCAAGAATTGACCTATTAGGAATAGGAAACAGTAAGTGGAAAGAGAGCAATACAGAAAGCCTCCCTGTGCCCTTGCCCACCCACACCCATGCCCACTCAGTGCATTTCCACCAGGTCCACTCTCCCGGGTTTGCTGTTTCTTGAGGTTTGCCTGCAGAAGCCCGTAAGCTGCAGCTGGATATCCAGTTCCCTGTCTTGAGTCTCACGTGCTCCCTGGCCTGAAGCGTACGTTGCAGATAATTATGCAGAGAAGCCTCCTGCCAACGAGCAGGTCTGGCTAAAAGCACAAGAAGTGTTTCTCATCAGGCGCGGAGCTCCCCCGGGAGGGTCAGGTCTCCGCTCTGCTGCGGCACAGGGGCCCGAGGTGGCTCGGGGATGCACTGCATTTCATCTCATGTTTTCCTTCTTGGAAGGTGACGAAAGGCGAGGTGTGCCTTGTTGCAAGCGGTGTCTCCTGGAGCCCCGAGGGGACTGGCTCGGGACACAGGACCTGCCCGTGCTGAACGTAAACCTGCCAGCAGTAAGAAGCCTCCAATGGCTCTTTCCAAGTCCTGAGAAGGGGGCCAAATCTTGAGAAGGCCCGGGGGCCCCCGTGGCTGATGATAGCTGCTTGGGGAAGGCGCCTGTGAGATGTAGCATTAACAGAGCCTGGAGGCAGACACTGTCTTCTCACTGTCTCCCCCATTCTCTGTAGGCAACTCCCTCTGGATCCTTCTAGGTCAGCTACTGAGATGGACCCTTGGACTTAGCCAGTGCCAGCCAGCTGGTGGTCTCCCTGCCTCCGGCACAGACCAGCCATCCCATCCTCCCTCACTGGTATCTGATCCTGCCGCTGCCTCTCACTGAAACCTGCAATGGCTCCTCATTGCTTGAGCCAGGCTTCCTGCGAAGCACGAAGGCTCCTGGATGGCTTAAGGGGAAGCCCTGAGTCGTCAGTCAGAAAAGGTGTTTGCTGCAGGACTTCTCAGGGCCTTTAGCAGGCCCTTTCGACTCTCCAAGCGAGGACCTGGGGGGAAAGCTGTATGTGAGATTTCCCCAACTTGTGTGACTGTAGAATCCTACGTCCCAGCAGCATCTCATGAGTCAGGTGTTCCAGGAACACAGATTTGGGAATCACTAACGACAGTGTAAAATTCCTTCCCCGGGCCTGCATAACAGGGCCTCGCCTTATTTCTGCATACTCCCACTGCCTCAGGGATTGCTTTTCATGTTTCCCAGTTTTTAATTTTTATTGAATTGATTGAGCGATATCAAGGTTTCAGGTGCGCAATTTTGTAAGACATCATATGTATATTGTATTGTATGTTCACTACCCCACATTAAGTCACAGTGCTTGCTTAAAAGTTTCTGCGTCTGGAATCCCCCTCCCCCCTCTCCCTTCAACCAGCAAAGTCCCCCTCCCCCTCCCAGAGTTCTCTCTGGGTCACCTCTCCAGGGAGCCTACTCCCCAGCAGCACGAGACTCTGCTGCACCTTCCCCCAGTGTGACAGCTACACAAAGAGTCAGACCACTCGGCAGCACCTGCATTAGTCACAGTGACTCTTCCGTTTGCATTTGAAAGATCTCCCTCATTTATGGATAATAAAGAACATTATAAACTGATGAACAAAAGGATAGAGACAGAGGCAGTAAAGCATCAAACAGACTGTCAAATTACAGCAGGAAGGTTAGGGAGAGGTGGGGTAGATAAGAGATCAACCAAAGGACTTGTATGCATGTATATAAGCATAACCAGTGAACACAAGACACTGGGGGGTTAGGGTATGCCTGGGAGCAGGGGGGCAATGGGAAGATATGTGTACATGTAACACATTAATAAAAAAAGAAAGAAAGAATTGAAAGATATGCTGTATGGAAACTTCAGCCTTCACCCACAGGGTCAGTATTCACATGGGCTCATAGGAGCTGATGCCCATAGATAGGGGCTGCAGATTCTCATCCCTCCCTGCAGAGGGGAGCTGCTGGCACTGCTTAAATGACTTCCCTTTTTGCTCTACTCCACTTGTACCCTTCCTGCTCCTATCCTTCTCCTCCGTCCCCCATTATAGCTGGATCTCCATCGTTAGATGTAAACCATGATTCCCTGTATATGTAAATGCCTTCCCCTCTTGTCTGTGGGTTCCTCCATAGACGTTTACTCACCATTTAGTGACAGGTGAGTGGCAAGGACCTGCACAGCACCTGGCTTCTCCTCGAGGCTCTGGAGAACCCAAGGTGGGTGTGACCACACCTTCGAGGTCGGGGGTGAGCACACACAGGTGGCGTGGGCAGGGCCATATCTGGCCCTCTTGACCCTTTCTGAAGTGGAGCAGGACTGCCCAGCCAGGATCCCGGAAAGCTCTCCATCGGGGCCAATCTCAAAGGCTCCCAGAGACAGCTTCTCAGCTGCTTGAGCCCGCAGAGGCTGCGAGTCCTGCCAACCTGTGTTCACGGGTGGATCTGTGGGATCCAGACTACATCTGCTGAGCCTTTGAGAACTCTGAAGTGCAAGTTCGGTTCTCCCTGTCAGTGGGACTGGAGGGCAGGAAGGTACATGGTTTGGACCCCACATTCTCACCCTGGCCCTTGCTTTATGACCCAGGGGACTGTATCATTTATCATCAAGGCATTTTAAGAGAGGGTGGGCTGGTTAATAATTATGTGGGAACAACAGGCATAAATTGGGGCTGTCCCCGAACTGTAAGACTTATGGTCATTTAGCTACAATCAGCTCGAGGAGGGTAGCAAGGAGCAGGGAGGCACGCCGATCTGCAGCAGGTCACCTGTGTGGACTTCAGGCAAATTCCCTTCCCAGGTACAAAGACGTAGCCATGAAAAGGAAGAGGTCACACCCTCCATTCTAATCCACTGTCCTCCCCAGGGTCTTCCAGCACAGACCCCAACCCCGTCCACACCTCGAGTGCACAGGGTATTGTGGGGGCAGAGACATCTCAACAGAGGGCCTGGTAAAGCCTCTCAGTGCTCTGTGTGCTGATTCAGTAAGGTTCTTAAAACTTGTCTGTTCTGACAAAGGTGCCAAGACAACTGAGTGGGAAAAGAACAGTCTTCTCAACAAACGAGTCTGGGACAACTGGATACCCACATGCAATAGAAAGATGAACCCCTGCCTCACATCATATGCAATTATGAATTAAAGTGAATTAAAGACCTAAACAAATACAACTATAAACATCTAAGAAGAATACAGGTATAAATCTTTGTGACCTTGGGTTAGGCAATGTTTTTTTGGATATGACAACAAAAAGCACAAGCAATCAAATAAAAAAATTTGACAAATTGGACTTTATAAAACATTTTAAAAGGCTTTTGTACTTTTTGTGAAAAGCAACCCATAGAATGGGAGAAAAGTATTTGCAAATCATATATCTGATAAGGGTCCTAGTATATGCAGAATATACTGTATAAAGAACTTAATAACTCAACAATGAAAACACAAATAGCTCAAATAAAAACAATAGAAGATTTGAATAGACATTTCTCCGAAGAAGATAAACAAATGGCTGATAGGTATGTGAAAAGGTATTCAGCGTCATTAGCCATCAGGGAAATGCACACGGGGCCAAAATGAGGTGGCCCTTCATACCTTCTAGAAGGCTAGAATAAAAAAGACAGACAATAACAAAGCTTGGTGAGATGTGGAGAAACCGGAACCCTCACTTACTGCTGTGAAAACGTGAAATGCTATAGCAGCTTCAGAAAATAGCCTGGCAGTTCCTGATAGTTAAACAGAGAGTGACTATATGATCAGTAATTCCAGTCCAAGTTACTTACCCAAGAGGAATGAAATTTATGTCCACACAAAACCTGTACACAAAATGCTCATAGCAACATTACCCATAATAGACAAAAGGAGGAATAACCCAAATGTCCACCTACTGAAGAATGGCTAAATAAAAGGTGGTATATGTCCATACAATAGAATGTGATTTGGCAATAAAAAGGAATGAAGTACTTATACCTTCTGCAATGTGGGTGAACCTTGGGAACCTTATGCTAAGTGAAAGAAGCCAGCCACAAAAGACCACGTACCTATTCTAGGATTCCCTTTCTATCAAAGTCTGGAACAGGGACATGGATTGAGACAGAAAGTGGATTAGTAGTTGCCTGAGGGGTTTCAGGGACCACGGTGGGTGATCATTTGGATTGCCACTACTGGGTGTGGGGGTTTCTTTTCAGGTGGATGATCTGTTCTAAAATTTGTTGTGGTGATAAATGCACAATTTTGAATGTACTAAAAAATAACCAATGTGTACACTTTAAATAGGTGTGAGCCATATAATGAGTGAATTATAGCTCAATATAGGTCTGAAAGGCCAGACCAGCATTTGTGTAGGGTCACTGTGTCCCTCGGGAATCTCAGGGCACATTCATCCAACAACATACCTACTTTGAATCTGTCTTTCTTCTAAAACATTAAAGGAACTGCATCCCTGGGACACATCATAAAAAACAACCAACAAAACAAGCGAGACTGCTCACAGGCCCATACCGCAAGCAGAACTGCCCAGTGATCATCAGAGCCTGAGCAATTTTTAATGCAGGTAGAAGCACAAATGAGTGGAAAGTACAAGTTCTCTGACTTTCCTTTTTCAGTCCTCACCCGAGGATATTTTTCCACTGATTATCAGAGAGAGTGGAAGAGAGAGGGATAGAGAGAAATATCAATGTGAGAGAAACACATCGATTAGTTGCTTCCTGCATGCGCCCCAACTAGGGCCCGGGCGAGGGAGGAGACTGCAAACGAGGTACATACCCTTGACTGAATCAAACCCAGGACCCTTTGGTCTGCAGGCTGACATTCTATCCCCTGAGCCAAACCGGCTAGGGCTCTCTGACTTCTCACTGCAGTACACGGTCACAGCATGCGGAGCATAGGGAGACTGCAGAGCTGACATTCCTGTGGACAAAACAGTTTTGGCTGGCCATCCTGAAATAGGTGGGGAGAAGCCAAATCACCCTGCCCAGGACCACAGACCCTGTCCTGGGGCATTTGATAGTATGCCACTTGCCTCTCCCACCTCATTGATAAGGAACCAGATCACTCATTGATAAGAGGATGACTGCCAACATGCGGCCTTGGACAGGACTAAGGATCCACTGTCCCCATTCGAGTTGAGTGGCCCATGGATCTGCCTGCTGCGTCAGAATTGGGGACTAAAGTCATGAGTTTGGTCACGGGGCTTCTCAATTATGTTAGGAAAGCTATTCTGAACTAAATAACTTTAGAGTACTTCCTGCCCCATAGGAGCAAGGTTTGGAAGAAAGGTTGTGGCAAGAAAGCTTCAGTCTCAAAGACCTAAAGTGCTATCAATTTGTCAACAGAAGCCCAGCCAGGCCCAAAGTCCCGTGGCTTTGGCATGTGCCAAATCTAGGTGACCAAACCAGATGAGAGAGCTGCGAGTAGGCAGTAAACAGAGCTGATAATTGAAGGAGCTTGCACTAAGCACACAAATGGAAAGGGGTCCCACGGGGACAGGCCACGTGCACACCAGCTGAGTAGGACAGCAGCGTGCTGGGGCCCTCAGCCCCCACCACGCTCACACCTGCTGCCACCTCAGCTTGAAAGCAGCTCTGGGATGGGTCACAGCCACACGGTGGCTTTTTACCCTGCACAGGTGTCAGTGGGACCCTCCTGCACACAGTGCACTGACGGCTGAGGAGAAGCTGCCACCTTAAAAGAGAGGACCTGGAGGGGTACGGCCCAGGGATGTGTCTGTGCAGGGAAGGAGACAAAGTTTAGTGTACCAGCAGTGTCTGGGCACAAGAAAAACACTCCTGGAGTCCAGGCATGTCACCGCAGCTATTACAGCTCCCCGCTGCACACAACGCTTCTGGGCTCACCCCCATCGTCTCGCTGGGGGCTCAGAAGCATCTCCTGAGGCTCAGAGAGGACAAGAGCCTGAGGACCCACAGTGAGTGCGTGACCAATTACCTAAAGCTGGGTTTTTAAACTCCCAGTTGTGTATTGTCATCTGGCTAAAAGATTTGTTGAATGGGTCACAAGCATTTTGTTCAAAAGATGTCCCATCACCAGTCAAACCATGTGGGGCTAGGGCCAATGCACAGGGAGGCAAAGTGGTAACCACCCATCAAGACTCTCTTTCCACCGAAACCGGTTAGGCTCAGTGGATAGAGCGTTGGCCTGTGGACTGAAGGGTCCCAGGTTCGATTCCGGTCAAGGGCACGTACTTGGTTGCGGGCACATCCCCAGTAGTGGGTATGCAAGAGGCAGCTGATTGATGTTTCTCTCTCATCAATGTTTCTGGCTATCTCTCTCCCTTCCTCACTATAAAAAATCAATAAAATATATTAACAAAACAAAAAAAACCCCCTCTCTTTCCTCTTTTCAACCACTGTCCCCTGCGCCTAGGAGTGGAGTGGACCTGCCAACCCCTGCCCACCATAGTTGGGCAAGGACAGGACAGGCCATCACCCCGTAGTCCCAAGAAAGCAGGTGCACATTGTGGCCCCAGACCATCAACACTTGTCATGAATGACCTGGGAAGACAGGAGGAATGTGGGCTCCTCGGGAGGAAGCAGAGAGAGAGAGGACCAGACGTGCCTGAGAGACAAGGGCTGGGACCTCCAGGGAGAAGCCCAAGGTCCTGATGCTGCAGAGCCCACAGGCGTTACCTGCTCATGTCTGGCTGTCCTGGAGGCTGAGCTCCCTGCGGTCAGGCTCTCTGCAGGGTTCACCCCGAGCCTGAGGTTTACTCAGGGCTGGCACAGAATGACGCCTGGCACATGCTCACAAAGAGCCTGCTCCCTGCTGGGTGCTGCCCTCCAGAAAGGCGGGGGCCGGCCTCCACCCCCTCTCTCCTAGCTCACCTCCCAACGATCGCCAGACGATAGATCTGTGTTTACAGGACTGGTTACTATTTTGCTTCAAGAGATGAATTCATTTCAAAAGCCTTGCGGTTCTGGCCTGCACATGGTGTCCGGCTGTTTAAAGGACCATGTGGCCCGAAGGCTCACAGCTCTGGAGACAAAGGAAAGAAGCCCGAACGAATGCTTTTCACTCAAAACTCAGTTCCTTGGTTCCTGTGCCCGTTTTGACAGGGCGAGAGAAGGATGGCCACCTTACCCTCTCAGGCTACCAATGGGGAAACTGAGGCCTAAAGAGACGAGTGACTCCGAAGGTTACAAGTTGAACAGCAGCAGGGCTGGAATTTCAAGCCCTCAGGCAAGGGCTGAGGGGATCCGCTGAGCTGAAGTCAGGCTAAGCTGCGGGGCTCTCGGCTCTGCCCGCGCTGGGTTCCGGTGCTCCCCCCGAGGGGCTCTCTCCCCTCCCTGGCAGGACTCAGCTCCTGCCAGGGCTGCTTGGCGTGGACTTCAAAGAAGCAGGACAGCTGAGCATCTGGGGCTTCCCTGGCATCCACTGAACAAAGGTCAAAGAGATACGGCCGAGGGGCCACCTGTCCCACGGATGGAGGCTTTCAGGGACGCAGCGGCCCTGGAGCTGCCTGCCAGCTGAGCCACCCTGCCCTGTGCCAGCTGTACACCCAGGCTCCAGGAAGAGGGGGTGGAGCTTCTGCATCACGTGGCCAGGCTGACAGGACTGTAGGGGCCTGGGCTTGGTGTCCAGGAAGCCTGAGTTCAAGATCTGGCCTAGCCATTTATGAAACATGAATATTTCTGAACCCCCGTTTCCTCATTTGTAAAACTGGCCTAATAATACTGACACTTCAGGGCTGTTTGTAGGAATTAAAACAGATGGCTCACATGCAAGTGCTGGAAAAGGGAGGGCTCGATAAATGTGCTCCCCTCCCGCTTTGTGGTGCTCCCCTCCCCCTTTGTGGTAGCCTCAGGGCAGTAGCTCTGCGCTAAGGGGGGTCAGGGAAGGATGGAGGGAAGGGAGCTCGCTTAGTCGGGGCCCCACAGTGAGGAGGGGCTCGGGGGCTCAGTCTGGAGCTCTCTCTGAGCACCGTGTCAGGAATGCAGCTGTGGTAGGGTGTTGACAGCACACGGCTTATGTCAGAAAACCTGGCTTGAAGTCCCAGCCTGCGATATCAGACAAATCAGTTTCCCCTCTGTGCCTTGGTTTCCTTGCTTCCGAGGTAGAGGTAACTGTGTCTGCCCCATCTCATTGTGGTGAGGATTAGTGCCCCCTCCCCCAAATGTCCATGCTGTAATCCCCTAAACATGCAAATACGTTACTTCACATGATAGGAAAATATGCAAATAATGTCCCTCCAACATTCATGTTGGCCCAGAACCTCGGAAACAGGGCCTTTGGAAACAGGGCCTTTGCAGGTGTATTCAGTAAAACTGAGGTCATACTGGATCAGGTGGGCACTAAACCCATATGATTGGTGTCCTCATTAGGAGAGACACACACATAGACACACACAGGGGAAAGGCGGCCATGTGAGGATGGAGACAGAAGTGATGCGGCTATCAGCCAAGGAACACCAACGTTGACTGGGGCCCACCAGAGGCTAGAAGAGGCGAGTAAGGACGTCCTGAGAGCCTTCGGAAGGAGCATGGCCCTGCTGATACCTTCATTTCAGACTTTCAGTCTGAAGAACAGGGAGTAAGTTCCTGCTGTTTGGAGCCAGGGGCTTGTGGCACTTTTCCTGGGAAAGGAACACCTACAGCCACAGGAACTTTGCAGATGTGATTAAATGGCAGATGTGGAGACAGGGATGGCAGGCTGACTATCCAGGTGGATCCAATGTAATCAGCTTATGAGAGAGAAGCAAGGGGTCAGAGAGCAGATGGCAATGTAATGACAGAATGAAGACTGGAGTGCTGCAGCCACCAACCAAGGAATGCAGGCAGCTTCTAGAAGCCTCCAGAAGGAGCCAGTCCTGCTGACACCTTGGTTTTAGCACCCTACGACGCATGTGGATCTCTTACTTTCAAAACCGTAACCGAATAAATTTGTGTTGTTTTAAGTCACCAAATTCATGGCAAGTTTTATAGCAGCACCTGGAACAAACACAATGAAAGGAAGTCACCTGGTGGTGCTGGTGTACACTGACTGGAAGGGTCCCATTCCAGATGGGCCTGCACCGGGCCAGGCCACTCTAGCTGCTGGGGTGGTTTGTTGGGAAGTGCAGGCTTCTGAGCCCTCTCCCCCCTGTCTGAGGACAGTCTCTGGGAGTGGTGTCTGGGGGCCTGTGTTTCAACTGGTGACTCTGATGTACATGCAGGCTTGGGGCCTCTTGGGCACCCCATGGGGGCATTGCAGGAGGGGGAGAGTTCAATGACCCTCATTGCTCTGGCAATGGAGTTTGGAGGAGTTTTACACTCAAGTGCCACAGATTTCTCTAGACCCCAAATATGGATTTTTTCCTTCTCCCTGTCTTCATTTTAATTGAATAAATATTCTACATTTGGTCATGGGAATGAACAAGGAGGAGTCTGGTGAAGGAAACAAATGTGGTTCACAGTGTTGCAGTGGGTTGGTGCAAGGGTGGTGGCTGTGGCCAGACCTGTGGCTTCTTGGGAAGGAGGAATCAGCTCTGCAGGGGTTGGCAGGGAGGTCGTCATGGAGGAAGAGACTCTTGAGCAGAGGGTGGAAGGAGGAGATGACTGTCAGGAAATCGAGGGGCGGGCATTCCAGGAGGAGAGGAAGGTGTGGACAGAACCCCTGAGATGTGAACCAATGTAGGGCAGGTGTGAAAACAGTAAGAAATAGGACTGGCCAGGCTGGGCAGCTCATGGAGCATGTGGGTTATGTAGGGAACTTGGACTTCACCTTGGGGGGCCTCACCGATGGGGTCTGGAAGGGCTGAGATTGGGCCAGGGGATGAAGAGCGTATGCTACAATGATCAGATTTACGTTTCTTAGACACTGTGAGGGGGTCCTCATGCAATGATTCCTGTGGCTTCACGGAGAGAAGCCAAAGTCATCGCAGCACAAAACTAGTGATGACTAAGCTGACCCTCCATCAAACCAGTGCCTGGCTTTGTTCTTTGTTAAGCTGACGGCGGTGTGTTGTAAATGCACCTGCTATCTGAGGAGGCTATCTGTGGCTATAAATAATATGATGCAAATCCAGTGTAAGAGAATTTGCAACCTGTCAAAAGACGCAGACTTTCATGAAGGCTATGAGTGATGAGATCAGATGCCCAGACATACACAAATGGGGCTGCCTCTGGTGAACTTCACCCAGTAATGACCAAAGAAGAGACTCAAGCCAGGGGAAAGGACATGAAGGCCACTTCAAGTGAGAGTGATTCAGGCAGAAAGATTAAGCAAGCCTTACGGGGTCTGTTATGCAGATGAATGAAGAAGAAATGGAGAAACAGCTGCCGTTTGTGCCAGTCCCTGGAATGTTTGCTCAGTCATGGTAAACAGTGGGCCAGAGGTCACCACACAATGGCACGGGGAGCGGGGCACCTGGGGTTACGGACTGAAACACTCTCGATAGGCCGAGAGAGAAAGCACTGAGGAGTGGGGCAAGGCCACCCAGGGAGGGAGACCTTGAGCAAGTGAGGGGCACACCCAGGCAAGGCAGGCGGAAGGGGCCTGCTCCCATGCCTTGTGCCTGGACACTGGCATCTAAATACAAACAGACAAGGTGCTTCTCCTGAGGGAAACCATGAACGGAAAATGACTGCGGAGTATGACATGTCTCTCAGCTGGAGGTCAGCTTCCCTGGGGCCTGGCTGAGGAGCTGTACCTTCCAGCACAGACAGAAAGAGTTGGCAGTCAAAGGCAGGGCTGGACCCTCTGGAGCAGCAGTTCTCAACCTGTGGGTTGTGACCTGTTTTCTGATGGTCTTAGGCTCTACAGCAGTGACCCACAGGTTGAGAACCACTAGCAGGGTCGCCTAAGACCATCAGAAAACACAGATTACAGTGGTACCTCGAGATACAAGTGCCCTAACATACGAGGTTTTTGAGATACGAGCCATCGAGAGAGCGATTTTTGCTTTGAAATACGAGCAACATTTGAGATAGGAGTAATCGCTCGGATCAGCCGGCTGCACACGACCCACCAGTTTACCTCGACTCGAGCGTCTCATAGTTTCCCACGCCTCAAGGTTACGGAATGAATTAAACTCGTATCTCAAGGTACCACTGTATTGACATTACGATTCACCACAACATGAGGAACTGTATTAAATAGTCGCAGCATTAGAAAGGTTGAGAACCACTGCTCTGGAGGGACAGGGAGCAAAGAAAAAAGTCAGAGAATCCTGAGGACATTAATTTGTCACTGGATCCAACCGGGCCTGAAGCTAGCCCCACCTGAGGGCTTTCAGATTCCTCAGCCAGCACCTTTCCTTTGTGCTTGTACAGCCTCTCTCCCTGGAACGGGACCACCTCTTTCTGTGGGTGTCTGCACAAGCTCTTCAATGGTCCGCAATAGACATCAAGCTTATTGCTGGCTCTTATGAGGACAATCATTATTATTTAATGTACCAAATCAGAATTGTTTTATTAAGTAAAAGCCAATTAATTAAAAGGGTATGCAGTGACTACAACAACACATCCTCCGTCACACATCAGTTCCCTTTTTCTGGAATATTCTCTCCCACCTACCCAGCATGTATGGCCCCTTCTCCATTTCCACTCATTCCCTGCCCAGTGCCCACCCCCCTCTCACTAGTCACTGGGTAAGCAAGGTTAGGTAAAGATTCGTATCAATTATACCTTGACCTCTTTGGAGTAAAGATACTTGATGAGTCTGAAAAGGCAAAACCAAGAACAATGTGAGGTAACAAGGAAAACTGCGGGGAGTCATGGTAGAGGCCAGCACTTGGTATTGTCTGTTGCTTCTGTTTTTTTAAACACAAACTCTCCATGAAGTGTCAGATCTGAATGATAAGATAATTAGAGCGGTAAGAAGTGAGGGAGGGAGTGAAAACTACAACTTCCTGAGATAGTCCACATGTCAGACGTATGTCAAACGATAACCTTTTGCTAGACATCATACGTACAGCTTTTCAACTATTAGCTCACTTAATCCTTATGTTACTCCTAATTTACTGAAGAGGAGACTCAGACCGGGTGGGGAGAAATAACCTGCCCAAGGTCACTGGCTAGTAATGCTTGAGCCACACTTGAACCCAGGCTCTGATCCGCCACCACGTCTGCGTGTCCGTCACATAGACACAGGTGCTCCCTTCGGAGAGCTTAAACCCTTGTCTGGCGGCACCTTTCGAGGGCAGGCATATTCTTCCCACTTTAAAGGCAGATGATGTTCACTCCGCCACCAAGTAGCACAGGCCCCGGAGCCTGGGTCCACCTGCCTCCTGGGTCCCAGCCCGTTTGCATGGCATTCCACCATGTTCCCAATGTGCCGGAGGCTTGAGCATTAGGGTTGCTCATTGGAAACAAAGGCCCAGACCCTCCAGGTGGCTGAGGCCTTGTAGTTCCGAGTGGTCCTTAATCCTCCATGCCTTGCAAATGGGTAGCCATTGTTTGAAGCCACTTCCATGAGCACAACTTCGCTCAACATCTGCAATCCTTTCCAAGAGAGACAATCTGAGGCCAAGAGAAGGAAAAGAACAAAGGCTTCTGTGAAGAAAACCTATGGATCTGAAAGCACCTTCTAACCTTTTGGGGCAACTCAGAAAGTGACAGATGTGGGAGGCCACCACCAAGGAATCCAAACTGCAGACGAGTCCAGCTTCTCACAATAAAAGGCTCAAAGAACAAGAGATTTTTCTGTAGGAAGTTCAAATGGGTCTTTTCTTGCCTTTCATGGGTTTCCTGGAAACAGAAAGGCAAAGAAGACAGAGGCTCAGACTGGGGTGTCATGCACCCCGTGTCTTCCTGTGATGCTCTGCTCACCCTGCCCCTATTTACGTGGTGAACAGTCAGATCCAGAAGATACAGCAACCATTCATGAGGGCCTACTGTGTGTCAGGCAGGTCTGCCTCCAATGCTGGTGGGTTCTCTCTCTCCAGATCCTCATCGGGTACCATGCCGACCAGAAGGAGTGGCCATACTGCTGGGTGTTGGAGCCTCAGTAATGCATTCAGTTGTAATCATTGCCATCATTCATGCATTCATTCATGCATGCATTCATTCATTCCATATAGAAATGAAGGACTACAGTCCAGTAGGGGACACGGATGTGGATGTGGTGGTCGGAGTGGAGGAGAGCACTAGATTGGTGGCAGCACCAGGAGAAAGGAATCACCTCTGCTGGGTGTGGCACACTTCACGGACCTTAAACTGTGTCTGCAAGGAGGAGGGATTTTCCAGAAAGAAAAGGCATTCCAGGTAAAGGACAACATATGCAAAGGCAATGAGAATATGAGGTAAATGTAAATATGAGGTGTGGACAGGGTGTGAAGTGATAAGAAACACAGGTAATTTCTTACAGTGGAAGTATGGGGTGAGGGACAGGCATGAGATGAGCCTGGATCAGCCCCTCTGTTGGCTCCTGGGATCCAGATCCTCACCACAAACAGTAGGCACTCAATAACTATGCAGCATGGGCACAAAGATCGCCGATAATAGACCCCTTTCCCCTCCATCCCTCAGAGACACAGATGCTCACATGATACTGAGGATGGGAAGGCCCTGGGGTTCACCTAGACCAGGGCCCACACCCTTTGGAATTCTCAGAATGAAGGCACCAGCTGTAACGCTTCCCCTCCTTCTCAGGAAAACACACAGGCGGCTCACCTTGACTTTGTTTTAATTTATAAAAGAGTAAATAAGCCATTCACGAGCCTAGTCCGTTAGCTTCTATTGGTACCACAGCACCGATGATGTCCTCACACAAGGGTGCCTCTGCCACGGTGGTCCCTCCCTGAGCTCGGCCCCCTGTGCCTCCCCGAGAGCCTGCCTGTACCTCCCACACAAGCACTGGCCACAAGCAGCCCCGGGGTCGAAACGGCTGGGATGGTCACCGAGAGGCCAGTTCTCTGTTTGCTCTGGGAAATGAGGATGGGTAAACCTCGGCCCTGCTCCAGGCCACCTGCACCCTGATGTTTCTGCTGCTTCGCTTTGTGAGTCAATAAATTCCCCCTTGTACTGGTTTAAATTGCTCCATGTTCCAAGGCTTCTGATTAATACAGCACCGTTCCTATTTAGATTATTCTCTAAACACATTGTGATTTCTTATTTTCTTTCTGACCCAACAGTTATTTAGGAGAATGTTTAAAAATCTCCAGATGGCAAGGTTGTTTTTTGTATGTGTGTGTTAATCCTCACCCGAGGATATTTTTTCCATTGATTTTCAGAGAGAATGGATGGAAGAGGGGAGGGCAAGGAGGGAGAAAGAGAGAGAAACATTGATGTGAAAGAGACACATCATTTGGTTGTCTCCAGGGATGGAACCTGCAACCCAGGTGATCAGGAATCAAACCCTCGACCCTTCGGTGCATGGGCCACTGCTCTAACCACCGAGCATACTGGCTAGGGCCAGATGGTAAGGTTTTTTGTATGTTTATTTCTTTTGTTATTCATGCCTGGCTTATTACATTGTGAAAAGAGGGCGAATAGGAACAAGTATTTCCTCCTCCCTGCATTATTAAAGAAAAGAAAAAAAAAGTAACGTAAACCAATCCAAGAGCTATCACACCTAAGGCTGAGTGACGGAAAGCACCCCATCAAAGTCGAATGAGGGTGTACCACCACCATTACTGGACAGTTCCTGGAAGGCTACAAGAAAGGAGAGGGTGCTAATGTGGGAATGGGGCACGAAAAATAGAATTATTTACACATGATATGATTTGATACCTCAGATCCACAAGAACAAACTAAAAACCACTAGAAGTAATGAGCAAACATACTAAAGTAAATGGATAATAATTTAATATACCCAAATAAATAGCATATTGTGCACGAATAATAACCAGTTAGAAGGCATATAGAAAAGTGTTCCATTTACAATAGCTACAAGAAAAGGATAAGACACATAAGAGAAAACTCATAAAGAAATCAAAGGAGGGGGTGAGAGTGAAGGGGGCCTGATATATGGTGACAAAAAATGGTTTGACTTGGGTGGTAGGACACGGCAATATACAGAGCTTGTAACATAGAAATCCACACCTGAAACCTGTATGATCCTACTAACCAATGTCACTCCAATAAAATGGGAGACATCTGTAATACTGTCAACAATAAAATAAATAAATTAAGGACCTGTGAAGACAACTTGAAATGTCACTATGACTCTCCTGAGGGACACTGGGAAGGCAAACACTGGGAGGCATCCATGTTCCTGGAGAGGTAAGCAGATGCTCATCTCTGTAACCTACAAGGTTGATGACATACCAATAAACTTATCTACACTCTTATTTTGCAGCTTAAAAATATAATATTATTTTTATATAAAATATAAAAATATAAATGGTTTTGGTAATTCTGTAAAAGAGCAATGAGTGAAGACTGACTCAACTAGAAAATAAAAAAAATTTTTTAATCTTCACTCAAAGGATATTTTCCCATTGATTTTTAGAGAAAGTGGAAGAGAGAAGGAAAAACAGGCAAATATCAATGTGAGGGAAACACATTGATTGGTTGCCTCCTGCATGCATCCCTCTGTCACCAGGGCCTGGGGAGGAGTCTGCAATCGAGATTCATGCCCTTGACTGGGATCAAACCCAGGACCCTTCAGTCCGCAGGCCAACACTCTATTCACTAAGCCAAACTAGCTAAGGCAGAAATTTAAAGCATGTACCAAAGGTATATGTAAAAAACAAAAACAAAAACAAAATCCATACAGCTTCACATCCAATGTTCACAGATAGGGGAACTTAATATTGTTAAGATAGTGATGCTTCCCAAGCAGTTTGCAGAGTCAATTCAATAACCTATCAAAATTCCAATGATTTTTTTCTTTCCTTCCAGAAATGACAAAGCCAAACCCAAATTCATATGGAATTGAAAGAGGCCTGAAGAGCCAAAACAATATTAAAAAAAGACCAAGTTAAACAACTCACATTTCCCGATTTCAAAACTTACTACAAAGCTATAATAATCAAAACAGTATGGTATTAGCATAAGAATAAACATATAGATCAATGAAATAGAATTAAGAATCAGAAAAAAGCCATACATCTATAGCTAATTAATTATTTTTTAAACATATTTAGTAACAACTACTTTATTTTTAAAAATATATTTTATTGATTTTAGAGAGGAAGGGAGAGGGAGAGAAAGATAGAAACATCAATGATGAAAGAGAATCATTGATCGGCTGCCTCTTGCATGCCCCCTACTGAGGATCAAGCCCACAACCCAGGCATGTGTCCCTGGCTCAAATTGAACCTGGGACCTTTCAGTCCGCAGGTCGACGCTCTATCAATTGAGCCAAACAAACTAGGGCATAGCTAATTAATTCTTGACAAGATGTGGGGGTGGGGGTGGGGGTGGGGGTGGAGTCTCCTCAACAAATGATGGTGGGAGAACTGGATATCCACATGCAAATAACGAAGCTGGACCCTTATCTCACCCGACAGAAAAGAAGTAACTCAAAACAGATCCATGACCAAATATTAAGGCTAAGACTATACAACTCTGAGAAGAAAACATAGGGCTAAATCTTCATGACATTGGAGTTGGCAATGGATTCTTAGCTATGACACCAAAAACACAAACAACAATAGAAGTTAATTAATTAGACTTCATTGGAATGAAAAACTTTTATGCACTAAAGGACATTATCAAGAAATGGTAGAAAATATTTTCAAAATTTTTATTGAAGTACAATACACATAAAAGTGCACATATCACAAATATGTGTATTTAAAGCTTTTTAGCATTCTACCTTTTATGAAAAAAATTTTTTTTGGATTTTGTATTAAACTCAGGGATTATAGTTTTAAATTATTGACAATGTCTCTCATAGCTTTTAATGGGTTGAATTGATGTTAGAGCCTGCAGAGTTCTTCCTATTGGGATCCTGATCTTGATTCCTTTCTTCTTTCATGGGGGTAGATGCTAGAGTAGCTTTCTCAGAAATAATAACACAGTGTCTGAGACACTGCATATCTGGACATGTTTTTCCCTATCCACCCACAAATGACAACACAACTGTGTATGGAATTTTTGAACATAACCCTTTCTACCCAAATTCTGTGGAACTGTGTCACATATCCTTGGAACTGTGGTGAAGTTCGAGGTTATTCTGCTTTTTGATATTTTGCAGATATTGGTCATGGGATCCTCTTTATGGTAGTTCCCCTCTACAAATGAATGTTTGTAGAATATTTTTATTTGCTCTTTTGCTCTTTAAAATACTTTGCCACAGAAAATCTAAATGTTTTTTTTTATCATTTAACTAAAATTCAATGAGTCCTTTAATACACAGATTCAGAACTTAAGTACAGAAAACTTTTCTAATATCATATATTCAGTTATTGTTGATGTTCCTACTGCTCAGGGCTCATTTATTCATCATCAAACAATTACTGATCTCTATTTAAGTGCCAGGCACCAAGAATGCAGAAGTGAGAAAGACATGATCTCTGATCTCACCACATGTTAGTTTGGTGGGAGACAGACAACCGATGAAGTAATTATAACAAAGTGTGATATCAGTAGGAGAAGGAAGTTCCACATGTGATGAGTCATAGGCAAGGGGACTTTTCTCAGCCTGGGGTAATGGGGAAGGGGATGAGGCTGGTGCAGGGTGCAGGCAGACACAGCACAAACCAGAGTCAGAATGTTGGGAGTTCGGGGGAATGTAGTATTGTTATATAAGCGCCACATTATTGCTTTATTTGGGGGGTGCGGGGTGGGGTGTCTCCTCTTTAGTCTCTCCAGTCTCTGTTTCCACCAGCAGGGGCTGATGGGAGTTGGTTAGATCCCAGGTATTTCAGGATGCAGGTGGCCTCAGAGACAGGCCATGGCTCTTGCCCACAAAGAGCTCCCAGCCTAGTGGAGACCGAGGGGCAAACAAGTTGACTGTGAGCTCCTGGAGGGCAGGACCACAAGAGGTGAGAGCAGAGCCAGGCCTTAGGAGGGGAGGGTGTAGCAGATCCAGCACAGAAGAGAAACAGAGGCGAGGGCGTGGGCGGGGCCCGAGAAGCTTCCAGGGGAGGAGTTGCCAGAGTGGGGCGGAGCCAGAATGAACATCTGGGAGGGATGATGTCAGGGTTGGGTGGGGTCAGAGAGGGCTTCCAGGCAGGGGTGATGTCAGGTCTGGGACTTGAAGGATGGATAGAGGGGTAGCAGGCTAAGCAGAGCACACCAGGGTCCCTCAGCCACAAGCCAGGAACAGGGTCAGCGGCCATTTGCCATGTTATGAAATCCTCAAACATTAGGTGCCCTGATGCCGTTCTCCTCCCTCAGCTCAGACCCTCCTATTCACTCAATCACTCACTTTCTGAAAACAGTATATACCGAGCACCTACCATTCCCCAAGTACAGATAAGGAGAAGAGAACGAGCACCCTTGTCCTTCCGAGGCTTGCAATCTGAGAGACCCCCAGGGTGCTGAGGAGCTGGCTGCAGGGGCTTGGTCATCTGCTCAATCCCCTGGCTGGCTGCTGGCCATCAGCAACTGTCTCCGCCTTTGTGCCTGGGTCAGATCTGCCTGAGGGAAGACCCTAGGGTGGCAGTGCTGGTGGTCTGGCTGGAGGGAGGGAGTCTGAGGGGAGGGTGCCCAGGGAGGAGCAGCTGCCTGGACCAGGGTAATGTAGTGTGGTTAGAGAAGGATGGTGGGTGGAGGGGTACAGGAGGTAGAATTAACCATAATAATACCCATTTTTAAAACTCTGATTTAACTCTCACAACTGCTGGTAGTATCATTCCCATTTTACAGATAAGGAAACTGAGGTTCAGAGAAATTAAATAATTTGCCCAAAGTCACATAGCTAAGTAGGTGATGAATGGGCTCTGGGGTGGGAATGCTGAGGATGACCCTGGCATGTGGACAGGGTGGGGCCGGTCACTGACATGGGAGTGCAGGCAGAGAGGGGCTGATGGCGAGAGAAGACTGCCAATATCCAGGCCCAGCCCAGACTGACCCACAACCCAAGGTCTGGCCTCAACTCCTTCATCTCCCTTCCCTCCTGGAGGGGAGTCCTCTCCATGAGAGCGGGAGTTTTCAGACATAAGGGACTTCATGTGGTTAAGCACCGGCATTGGGCCTGCTGACAAATTGTGCTTGTTGATGAATCCCTACCCAACAAAAACATTCCAAACACACAGTATCAGCAGTGTTTGGTCTTGAAATGAGGCTTGTGCTTGCTAGCACTGGGGCAAGGCAGAACCATTCCTCCCCGATGGACAGATCTATGGACACACACACACACACACACACATACACGAACACACACACAAATACACATGTACAGCATAAGAATCCAGACAGAAGCACACCAACATGTACACAAAACACTCACAGACACACGTGCACACACACAGACAACTTAACTTCAGAGGGGTGACCGTGGGGACCGTTTCCTTCAGATGAAAGCCAAAAAACTGTCTTCCTTGCTATGAATTCCTTTTAGTTTTTGCAAATATTTTTACAGGTAAAGAATCTCTCCTCTCTTCAGAAGCAGAGCTGTGCTTCTAGTCACTGCCCACGGCGGGAAATCAGGCCTGCAACATTCTGGATTCTCCGCCTGAGAGAAAAACCACAGCACGGCCTCCCCAGCCTATCCAAATTCCCCCAGTGAGATATCATTATACGGCAGAAAACCACGGGGTCTGTATCAGAGGGAAACCCAACCCTTGAAGATAAAGGCACATTTGAAAGAATGCCCAGTAACACCAACATCTGATTAGATGGTTTTTATAGGTGGTTATGCGCCTGCCCCCTTGCTGCGCCCCTTCATCCAGGCCAAGGAGACTGGGTTCATTAACAGAACAGATGTGGCCTGTCTCTACCATCAGGATAAAGATCACCAAATCCGCAGAAAACAAGGACATTCTGAACTGGGCTGCAGCAATAACACTGACTTGGGCCCAAAGAAAATTGCATTTTTTTTCCCCCTTCCAGTTCAATTAACAAACATTTATTCAGGACCTGTTATTTATTCGGCTTCATGTTTCAGTCCTGGGCTTCTCTGTCAAGGCCTCCCTCTAATCGGGATCAGCCCTGATGAAGCCGCCTTCGGAGGTCAGTCCTGTGCTGAGGACCCGTGTCTGGAGGGCCCAGGATCCTTCACTCACTGGGCTAAAACCCTAGCTCTGCAGTTCAGTAGCAGTGTGACTGTGGCTAAGTGACTTAACCTCCCCGTATCTTGGGTTCATAATCTGTAAACTGTGGGCAATGCCAGCGGGTCCCTCAGGATTGCGATGACTGCATGAGAGAGTACACACCAAGCACGAGACTTTCATGCACGCCATAAGCAGTAACGGTTGGCTGTTATTCTTAGGACTGACATAATGGCCATTAGTATCCACTTAGCTCAGCCCTCTTGCCTGGACTCCAGCCTCAGTTTGCTTGCCTTGTCCTGCTTAGACTTAAAGCTCCTCCATGGATGAAGCTCTTATTTAATTTCAGCCCTCCTGGCCAGACCCTGATTCTGTCACCCCTGTAATAAGAAACTGGAACCAGCCAGTTTCCATCTTAACCCAGTGTGTCCATCTTAACCCAGTCTGGATGCCTGACCCAACCTGAGGGCTGCCCACTCCAGTCCGCTGCCCTCAGGCAGAGTCTCCTCCTGGGTACCAGACAGCTGGCCAGCCCTTCAGCCCCACAGTGAGCCATGCTGCCCCATTACCTCATGCCTCGCCCAAGCCCTTTGGGGGTAGCAGGATGGAGACAAGTGGGCGAGAGAGAAAAGAACTGAAAAGAAGCCTCAGGCGCGTACATCATACTTTGTTTTTCTGGGTCTGTTGGTGGCCTCGCCCTAAATCCTTGGTCAGGGAGAGCAAACCGCATTGCCTCTGGGTACAGGCTGCAGAGACCCAGGTGTTGTATGAAGACTAGATCATGTGGTTACACATTTAATGTCTACCTCCCCCCACCCCGAATGTACGCCCCAGGACAGCAGGGACCCTGCCTGTCTTAGTCACAACCTGGTGGTGCTTGGAATGCTGTCAGATCCAGAGTAGATACTCGAGTAACACTCAGAGGAAGACTGATCATACACCATCGCCTCTGTACTGCCTGCTCCCAGCCCCCTTCCATCCAGGCCTGGCCATTTGTTTTTAAGGCAAGTGGCATTGTCCACTGTGTCCAACTTGGCAGTGGCCACACCCAGGGCCACTGTCCCAGGACTAAGGGAGCCCAGCCGAGCCAGGCCAGCTTCCAACCCTTCAGTGCCAGGACTGCCGTCACTGATCAGGACACTAAATACTCACCGAAAACCTGCTCTGTGCCAGGCACAGGGCTAGGCGCTGATCCTCTGAATTATCTCAGTTACCTGCAGAACCTACCAAGGTAGGTATTATTATCAGCTCACACCATGGGTGAAGAAGGCAGGCACCAGGAGATATGCAATGGCCCAGGTTATGGGCTGTAAGTGACAGAGCTGGATTTGAACCCAGACGGCAGGGTCCAGACTCGGTTCCCCTCTCTGGTGCTCCGCTGCCACCCATGAATGGGGCCAACCCCACGTGTTGGAGTGTTGCAGCCTTTCCCTCTGCCCAGCTTGCATCCTCAGGGACGGCTGAGTAAACATTTCTATTGTCAGCAAGGCCGAGTGTCCACTCCAGCCCATCACTTGGGACCTGAGGGAAACCGGGCTCTGCTCCTCCGCTTCCCTCTACCACAGAGGCCTCAGCAGCACTTCTGTGGGGCAGCCGTGGTTCACACAGAATAGACCCTATTCCCTTCCTCCCTGTCGTGAGATGCTACTTCCCTTTTGGCTACAGCACAAGGGGAATGTGGGCTTTGGTTCTTGAAAGGGTAAGGGACACACTGAGCTCTGAAGTCCGGCGTCGGGTGGTCGTCACGCACCCCCCGGGGGAAGGGCTGACCTCATGGGGGCCTTTCTTGTTTTCATTTTATCTGTAGAACATGAAACAGAGTTCCATTCCCAGGGAAACCCCCCATGGAAACAGCAATAAAAACAGAATGCCCCCTCCCCAGAAGGGGGTCACAGAACCTCAGCCCCAGGACAGGGTAACTGGGACTCTTTGTTTACTGGGAAGCTGGAAAGGCTCTCTGCTCTCTTGTTCCCATGTTCTCTTAGGAAACAGATTAGGCTGGGAAAAGAAGGGTCTGGAAGTGTTAAAAATTCCCACAGAACAACCCAAGCCATTTTTTTTTTGAAGTGAATTATCAACAGCAACAGCCATGATCTCACTTTTGAAGATACAGGTTGACCTAATGAGTATGTTCCATAAGAAAAATATTTTTCTACAGGAGAACAAGCGTGTGAGAGTCAGCCCAAGGACTCTCCCAGAAGCGCCTGGCTTTCCTAGAAGACTCTGTCCTTACTTGCTGTGTGACCTTTTCTCTTCTTTCTGACACTTTTAAAATTACAGTTTACATTCCATATTATTTTGTATTGCTTTCAGGTATACAGCATAGTGGCTAGACAACCATTTACTTTACGAAGTATTCCCCCTAATATTGCTGTGTGATCTTGCTTGGGTCACCGAGCCTCTCTCTGAGCTTCTCTTTCCTCATCTATAAAATGGGGATATTTAATACCTATGTAGGAAGATGAATTTGATGATGGATTACGGTCTCAGCACAAGGCAATCCCTCCCATCAAGGCCCACCGTTTGCACAGGTACCCACCTGCTGTCATTTGTTAATAGGATCTAAGACTCACTGCATTTGGGGACAGACAGCGGGTGAGTCTGAGGCAGAGAGCGCACTGGGGAGAGAGCACATGGATGGGACAGGGGCCACCAGCTGACAATTCCTCCTTCCCTCCAGGACTCAGTCTCTCCTTTTTTTTTTTTTTAAGAACTTTAAACATTATTTTTCAATTATAATTTACATTCAATGTTATTTTGCATTAGTTTCAGGTATAGAACATAGTGGCTAGACAATCATCTACTATACAAAGAATCCCTCCTGCCACCAATATTTCCAATACCCGCCTGGCACCCTATCAGTTATTACAATATCATGGACTATATTCCCTTGCGTGCTTTACATCCCCGTGACTATTTTGTAACTATCAATTTGTGCTTCTTAATCCCTTTTCACCCAGCCTTCCAACCCCTTCCCACCTGGTAACTATCAGTCTGGTCTCCGTGTCTGTGACTTGGTCTCAATTTGGTTTGCTCATTTCTTTTGTTCTTTCAATCCCACATGTGCATGAGATCATATGGTACTTGCTTTCTCTGAATGATTTATTCCATTAGCTTAATACCCTCTAGGTCTGTCTATGCTGTCACAAATGGCAAGATTTCATCCTTTTTTATGGCCAGGTAATATTCCATTATATATTTGTACCACATATTTTTTTTATCCATTCATCTATTGCTAGGCATTTGGGTTGCTTCCATATCTTGCCTATTCTATCTAATAAAGAGGCAATATGCTAATTGACCCTCATGCCATAGCAAAGATGGCAGCGCCCACATCCAACAAGGAGGGAATGTGCTAATTGACTGTCCCACCCTCAGAGGTGGCAGCGCCCACAGCCAATAAGGAGGAAATATGCTAGTTGACTGTCCCACCCTCAAAGATGCCATGCCCACAGCCACAAGATGGTGGTACCCAGTCCCTTCAACCCTGCTGGGGTGGCAGGTGGGCCTGGCTGCTCTGTGCGCCTGCCTACGGAGTCCCCAGTCCCCTCAGCCCCCCAGACATCCAGGACCAGCCCAAGGTGTAGGCAAGCCTTGGATGGCAGCTGCCCAGCTGCCCAGGGCCAGCCAAAGTTTGCACTGCCGGCAGTGGCAACAACAGAGGTGTGATGGGTATCGCCTTCTCCTGATCACCAGGTCACCTCCTGCCCCTGAGGGCTCCCAGACTGTGAGAGGGGGCAGGTTGGACTGAGAGACCCCCTCTCGAGTGCATGAATTTTCATGCATCAGGCCTCTAGTTGTAAATAATGCTGCATAATGAACATAGGGGTGCATATACTATTTCAAATTAGTATTTTGAGTTTCTTTGGATATATATATATATATATATATATACAAAAGTGGAATTGCTGGATCACAGGCAGTTGCATTTTTAATTTTTGTCTTGTTGGTTTTCTTTGCTGTGCAAAACCTTCTTAGTTTGATAAAGCCTCTTTATTTTTTTCTTTTGCTTCCCTTGCCTGAGAATATATATGTGAGGAAAAAATATTGGTAAGAGAAATGTCAGAGGTTTTATGGCCTATGTTTTCTTGTAGGAGTTTTATAGTTTTGAGTCTTCCATTTAAGTCTTTAATCCATTTGAGTTTATTCCTGCATATGTTATAAGAAAATGGTCTAATTACATTTTTTTGCATGTGTCTGTCCAGTTTTCCTAGCAACATTTATTGAACAAACTGTCTTTATCCAACTATATGTTCTCTTTCATCAAATATTAATTGAACATATAATCATGGGTCTATTTCTGTTTTTTTTTTTTCTGTTCCATTGATCTGTGGTCTGTTTTTATGCCAGTATCATGCTGTTTTGATTACTATAGCTTTGTAGTATAGTTTGATATGATACTTTCAATTTTGCTTTTTCTTTTAAAGATTATTATGGCTATTTTTTTGTGTGTGTTTCATATTAATTTTTGGATTATTTGTTCTAGTTCTTTGAAATGTGTCATTGGTATGTTGATAGAATTGCACTGAATCTATAGATCACTTTAGGTAGCATGGACATTTTATTTATTTATTTATTTATTTATTTATTTATTTATTTATTAAAATGTATTTTATTGATTTTTCCACTGAGCCAAACCGGTTTCGGCAGCATGGACATTTTTTTTTAAAATATTTTATTGATTTTTGTACAGAGAGGAAGGGAGAGAGATAGAAAGTCAGAAACATCGATGAGAGAGAGACGTCGATCAGCCGCCTCCTGCACGCCCCACAGTGGAGATGTGCCCGCAAGCAAGGTACATGCCCCCGACCGGAATCGAACCCGGGACCCTTCAGTCCGCAAGCCAACGCTCTATCCACTGAGCCAAACTGGTCTCGGCAGCATGGACATTTTAATGATGTTAATTCTTTCTATCTATGAGAATAGTATATGCTTCCATTTATTTTTATATTCTTAAATTTCTCTTTCTCTCTTTTTATTTATCCCCACCTGGGGATGTGTTTATTGATTTTAGAGAGACAGACAGGGAGGGAGAATGAAATATCAAATGGTTGTCCTCCCATATGTGCCCCGACTGGCAACCAAAACTGCAATCTCGGTATGTGCCCTGACTAGGAATTGAACCCGAAACCTTTTTGGTGCATGGAATGATGCTCCAACCAACTGAGCCAGCAGGCCAAGGCTTGAATTTTTTTCTTCAGTATCTTACAGTTTTCCAAGTACAAGTCTTCCACCTCTTTGGTTAAATTTACTCCTAGATAGTTTTAAAAATTATTTTAATGGACTTGAAAATAGGATTTACAAGTTTCTTAGTTTCCCTTCCTGATAGTTCACTATTGGTATATAAAAATGCAACTGATTTCTGAATATTTAGTTTGTAACCTGATACTTTAGTGAATTCCTTTATTAGTTCTAGTGGCTTTTTGGTGGACTCTTTAGGATTCTCCATACACAGTATCATATCATCTGCGAACAATGACAATTTTCTTTCTTTCTCTTTCTATTTGAGGACACAGACTTAATCTCGGAATCCTCTATGCTCCTCAGTTCTAAGACTGTGTAAGGAGGTTGGCTAGTCCTGGTGCTACATCTCCAAACATGATTTAGAAGCACATAGCATTTATTTATTTGTTTGTTTTTATTTTTAAAATTTTTTATTAGAAGCACATAGCATTTAAATAACACGAGGGCTCCTTGTGCTCTGTAGGGGGAAGTCCCCAGTTCGGTGCTGGGAAAATGCTATCCAAAGGAAATCACCCAGCACCTAAACTTGGCACCTTCCAGATGAAAGGTTCCCCATGTTCTCACTGGAATCCTGACACTTCCCACAGGAGCTGCATTTGTCCCAAAGCCACTTCAACTGGCGTTTCTGCTGAAAAATAGACAAAAGCCAGGTTTGACCAGAACAGAAGTTCTGAGCAGCAGAAAGCAAATCAAGCCAGAGAAGATCTTTGGTGCTGGGGACTGAGGGCCAGAAGGGCCCGCAGGGAGCGGTCCCATGGATGACTCACACCGAGGCAGGCCATGCCCAAACAGAGCCTAAGTGTCACAGCTCCTGGGAGGCAGGTGTGTGTGGGGGTAGGGGTGGGGACCATCCCTCCACCCTTCCTGAATCCATTGTCTCCTCCATCCCCATGGTTACCGAAGATGCTAGGAATAGGCACATTCCGCATTCCTGTGTCATGCTTTGTCCTTCAGCAATAGAGTTGGAATAAATTATAAGACAAGCATTACATGAATATGTTACCATAATCTCATGAAACAGCACTTGTAGTATTTATAATTAAGTTGTGACTATATGTAAACACAATCTGAACACATGCACCAAGCCTGGGCACATGCCCCCTCCTCATCTGACCCTCAGCCCTGCAAGGTAGTCCTGGAGATGCATTTATCATCTTGGTATCATGAGTAAATGGAGGTTCAGGTAAGGCTGCCACAGGGAGGGGACCTGGCACTGGGTCCCACTCTGTGCTCACCGTGAGTGTCTGTGAACGGCAGAAGCTGAGGTGGGGGAGGTATGGACCTGTGGCCCCGCACTCTCCTCATGGGCAGGTAACCCAGGAAGGCTGAGATTCAGGTGGGAAAAGCTCATTTCATAGATGAGGACTCTGATGCTTGGTAGACTTAAATGACTTTCTCAAGACAATGAAATACCCAAGGCTCCCTGCCATCTCTCATCTAGAACTTTCCCTAAGGGCAAGTTGGAGGAAGTTCATGCTCACTCCCTGCCCCCAGGCAGTGGGAAGTGACTAAGTCATGCTGCCTCACAGGCCTGCAGGTGCACATTCATTCATGCATCAGCCATTCACTCCTCCATGAGCAGTGACTTCCCCTGGGTTAGTGTGGAGGCAGCTCTACAATCCTCCCCAGGACACAGGCTAGGAAAACGCTTCTTGAAGTTGCCTCACCGCATGGGGCACAAGATGCCTGTGAATCTAGTGTGCTGGATGCAGACAGAACAGCTAGGCTTCAGGGAAAATCCTTGGATCCAGGTCCCAGTGTGCCCCCTGCTACGCGCTGCCCTGGGAAAGGCAGTAAAATGTGCACTGCAAAGGGAGAGAGATCATTCAATGCTCTACCTAGAGGCTGAACAAAGAAGGGCAATGCTAGGCCAGGACAAGACCACAGTGCCCTGGAGCTGGAGTATCTGGGCAGCTACAGCCACCTGCTCTCCAGGTCAGGAAGAAGAGCTCTAGACTCTCCTCCTCATCAAAACAACAGCTCCGCAGCGAAACACAAAACCTGCACCATCGCGGCTCTGGCTCAGGCTCTGACACTGCCAGCTGGGCCACCCTGGCAGGTTGCTTAGCCCCTGAGGTTCTGAAAACCCCAACGACTTAATCTCTCTCCCTGACTCTCCCAGGCCCTCTGGGGATTCAGTGAGATCACAGGTGTAAAATGGGCATAGTGGGAAGTTCGGTAAACGAGGTGGGGCCCTCATCTGGGTCTAGAAGGCCACAGAGGGTCCTGGCCTGCAGCCCCTTCTCAGGAGGCAGTGTCAGGAGGGAAGGGGCAGGGCTGGGATCCAGGAGGGAGGGCTGATTCTCTCCCCACTTGCTACTTTCTGCCTTGGCTCAGCTTATTCCTTCACATCATCAGTTTTCTCCTCTGCAGAGGGGAGCTACAAAGGAAGACCCGGCACGACGATAAAGAAAACCAGAGGAGAACAGTTGGAAGGAAGCTCCCTGTAAAGTCTAAAGAGCTGCCAGTCTCTCCCTTGCTCAGTTTTCCCCTCTGCACAGGGCTGTTTTGAGATGGATGAAAATAAATGAGATGACAGTGGTGGAAACAGCCAGCACACATCCGGCCTGGGTCAGCAGGCAGCCTGGGAGGGGCTGGGACAAAACGCTGAATTCCAGGGGGGCCACCTGCCGTTTCAGAGAACACTGGAGCTCACCGCTAGCACCTGTCTCCAACTGCAGTTCCCTTCGTTACCTGGCTCCGCATTTATCTGGAAGATGCCATGATACCAGCCAATGAGGAAAGCATGCTAGGTGTGTGCCTAAAGCACAGTGGCACAGTGGCCACGGGTGACGGTGCGGGCAGAAAGCCAGCCCCCCAGAACTTCCCACTCCTCTAAACATGCCTCCCCAGTAAGGCCCCCACATCAGGAGGGGGGAACCCACTCCTCTGTTCTCTCCACAGCACAGAGGTGCAGCCAGGGGGCTCGAAGTCCTGGCCCTCCCCTCAGTGCCACTGCAGAACTCCTGGTTTAGCATGGTCAGGAATGGCAGCAGACACACTCAGAATCAGTTGTTTTAAAAAATTATTTTTTAATCTTCACCTGAGGGTATTTTTCCCATTGCGTTTCAGAGAAAGTAGAAGGGAGGGATGGGAGGGGGGAGAGAGAAACATCCCTGTGAGAGAGACAGTGACTGGTTGCCTCAAGCACGTGCCCCAACAGGGGTTGGGGACTGAACCTGCAACCCAAGAATGTGCCCTTGACCCAGAATCAAACCTGAGACCCATTGTGGGCCGACACTCTAACCACTGGGAACACCAGCCAGGGCAAGAATTCATTGTTTTTTAAAAAATAGTTGTCTTAATAAACGAAGCTCTATTAGAATGTTATCCATCCTTTGAAAACTGAGAAGGAGAAAAATCCACCCACAAGTCCATCAACCCACCAGAACTGTTTGGACTTTCGTGAGTTCCTTTCTAGCCTAGGAGTTCTCATCTGAGCTGGTGCCTTTCTGAGTCTTGCGTCCCCCACCTCTTCATCCAGTGACTCACCTCTCCCACGTTGCCCCTCATCTACATAAATACCATTTCTCACAGATGCCCCAGGAGGCAGGCCGGGACACGGGGTTCTCATGTGTGCCCCCATGTACACTCAATTGCTGGACACAGGCCCTGCTGATGTCTGCTGTCACGCTCAGTGCTGAGCTCAGGGCGTAGGTCCTGGTTTTGCTCAGAGGCATCCCTTTAGGAACTGTTAGAGTGGTGGGAGCCACATACCTCCCCTGCAGTGTGGGACTCTGCAGCTTCCCTACCAGATGGGGTCTGGATCAGCCATTTAAACACATACTGTCAGCCCTGGCCAGGGTGGCTCAGTTGGCTGAGCGTTGTCCATGCACTGAAGGGTTTGCCGGTTTGATTCTTGGTCAGGGCACATGCCTGGGTTTTGGGCTTGATCCCCAGTGTGGTGCGTGCAGAAGGCAGCCGATGGATGTTCTTCTCTCACACCGATATTTCTCTCTCTCTAAAAAGCAATAAAAAATTAAAAAAAAAATACAACAAACTGTCAGACAAGCCAGGGGATGGGAGGAAATATTTGCAAAAGACACATCTGATAAAGGACTGCTATCCAAAATATACAAAGAACTCTTAAAACTCAAGAATAAGAAAACAAACAATCCAATGCAAAGATGGGCCAAAGACTGGAACAGATACCTCGTAAGAAGGTGCACAGATGGGAAATCAGCACATGAAAAGATTTTCCACATCAGATGTCATCAGGGAAGTGCAAATTAAATCAACAAGACAGCACTACACACCTATTAGAAGGGTCAAAATCCAGAACGCTGACAACGCAGAATGCCGGAGAGGATGTGAGCTGATGAAAATGCATGATGGTACTTTGGAAGTCAGTTTGGAAATTTCTTTCAAAATTAAACATGGTCTTACCATACAATCCAGCAATTACACTCCTTGGTATTTACACAGAGGAACTGAAATCCTACCCCCACACAAAAACCTGCACATGGCTGTTATAGCAGCTTTCCTCCTAATTGCCAAAACCTGGAAGCAGCCAGATGTCCTTCAGCCGGTGAATGGATATACAAACTGGGGTACAGACGATGGAATGCCATCCAGTGCTGAAAAGAAATGAGCTATTAAGATCCAGAGATAGAGAAGCATCAGACAGACCGTCAAACTTCAGAGGGAAGGTGGGGGAGGGTGGGCGAGGGATAAGAGATCAACCAAAGGGCTTGTATGCATGCATATAAGCATAACCAATGGACACAGATACTGGGTGTGGGGGTGGGGTGGCCGGGGAGAGATCAATGAGGGGAAAAGGAGACATATGTAATACTTTCAACAATGAAGAATTAAAAAAAAAGCAATGAGCTATTAAGCTATGAAAAGACATGGAGAAAATTTAAATGCATATTACACTAAGTGAAAGAAGCCAATCTGAAAAAGGCTACATACTTGTATGATTCCAAGTATGTGACTGTCTGGAAAAGGCAAAACAATGGAGACAGTAAAAGGGTTGCCTGGGGCTAGGAGAGAGGGAGGGATGAACAGGCAGAGTATCTTAGAGTATCTTTAGGGCAGCATGATACTATAAGGGTGGCTATACATCATACATTTGTCTCAACACACAGACTACCAAGAGGGATCCCTAAGGTAAACTATGGACTGTGGGTGATAATGATACATCAATGTAGATGATCCATTATAACAAATATACCACTTGGTGAGGGATGTTGATTTTGTTAGGAACCTAAAACTGCTTTTTAAAAAATCTGTTAAAAACATACATCCATATACCCGCCCCTCCCCAAATAAATAAACAAACAAACAGACTGACAGTTCCTGGAGGATTTCTTTTCCTTCCTGGGCCATAAACGATGATTCGGTGGCCCCTCGGTGGTCATGAGGGGGTGAACTGTCTCTGGGCTTTGGTGGGCAGTAACTACCACAGCACCAGCCGGCCTATGCTCTAGGACAAGCCCTGCTCCCTTCCACAGATCCTCGGCCAAGTCCTCGGGTGTCCACTGGAGCTGTCTCAGTCCCGCGCCAGGCCATCTCTGTGCAGGGTGGGAAGTGAACCACAGCCCTGAGATGCTCGAGGGAGGCCACCCACCTGCATCAGCCGATGGTGACCTGAATCCCACCTGCTCCCATGTCCCCAAGGGGCAGCCCCCGGAACCCTGGAGCAGCAGGACTTTCTGTCCAGATTGTGTCAGCTACTACCAGCAGTGTCACTGATTTCATTCAGGAGACCCACTCCTCTGGCCTCCTGCCCTGGATTGGAATTTCAGGGAGGAAACTGCCCATCCGAAAAGATGAGGACCTGTGCTCACATTGTCCCACCAGGAGGGGAGGGGTTATTGCGAAACCTGATGAGAAGGCACAATTAGCTCCTCAGTTGAGCAAGGCTGACCTGGCATTAGGCCACAGGGAGTGGTGGGAACTGTGGCGAAAGGAGAGCTCAAGTCCTGCTAAAGGGGACCTGAGGCCCTGTGCCAGCCAGTCACAGCCATGTCTAGATAATGGCCCAGTATCGCCAGAGCTGCCTATTTTACACAAAAGCCAGAAACTCAGATTTTGATGCAAATTTTACCCAAATTAAAACAACAATAACAACAACCTGAATTATGAGTGAGCCAAAGAATATGTCTGTGTGTCAGGCAAAGGGTAAAGCAGAAGGTAATCATGATGCCAATGGCTGTTGTTCCTGAATATCAAACATGGTATGTCTGTCCATCAGTAACACAGACTTGCATTTTCTTACCAGCACAAGCATGCCAAATAGGTATTATTATCCCCATTTTATACGTATGAAAACTAAAGTTCAGAGAGATTAAGTAACTGGCCTAAGGTTCAACAGACATAAAATAGCAGACCTGAGTTTTAAATTTAGGCCAGTCAGGCAAAAGCTTTCTGCTTCTGCTGCCTTTCCTTCTTATTAATATGGAACATCCTGCATGCCCATCAGCAGGTGAAGGGGTAAGGAAATTATGGTACATCTATATCTATACAATGGAATATTATTCAGCCACAAAAAGAAAATTCTGTTGTTTGTGACAGCATGGATGGACCGTGAGGGCATTATGCTAAGTGAAATAAGTCAGACAGAGAAAGACAAATGATCTCACTTACATGCAAAATCTAAAAACAACACACCACACATAATAATACACGCACATACAACACACACACACACACACACACACACACACACACACACAACTGAGCTCATATTTACAAAAGAGAGATTGATGGTCCAGAGGGGGTTAGGAGAAATGGGTGAAGGTGGGAGGAAAGGGTGAAGGTGGTCAAAAGGTAAACAATTCCAGTTATAAAATAAATAAATTCTGGGGGTATAATGTATATGTATAGCATGGTGACTATAGTGAACAGTACTCTATTTTGTGTTTTTCAGTTGCTAAGAAAATAGATCTGGAAAGTCCTCACACAAGAAAAATAAATTTTGTAACTATGTGCGGTGATAGATGTTAACTAGGCTTATTAGTGGTGATCAAGTCTCAGTATATACAAACATCGAAGCATTATGTTGTACACCCAAACCTAATATAAAGGTATACTGGGATGTCAATCACATCTCAGTTAAAACCTGGCACGCATCCTGAGCATTAACCATGTGCCTCAGTCATGCAGCCAGACCTTTCTCTTTCCTCCCATTTATCCGGCTTAGCTTTGCCCACAAGTTTTGGGAAGAAACCATCTGCCATTTCCCATGCCCTCCCTGGACCCTCCATACGGCAGTGGAAATGATGCCTGTGGAGAGCAGTCGGGACAGGATTTGACCACCATAGTCCATATCTCCTTGCCAGGTGGGCACAGTGTCCTCACTGTCTCAGGCTCTTGAGGAGACACGGGCAGGCCAGGCCCCACCAATGGCTGGCTGGGCGAGTGTCTGCAAGTCACCCTTGGTGCTCTGCCCTGCAGCCCGGCCTTTCCAGAAACGAAGCAGGCCTTTTGACCATCACAAGCCTGTTTCTATTCTCAGCTGCCCCAGATCTCAGAAAGCAGAGGAGTAAGAGGAACCAGAAGTCCTGGCACAGCGTCGCCAAGGCCACCAAGCTGTCTGCGCCCGGCTCCTGGGGCATTTCCTGGAGCACGGCCTCTGGCTTCCCAAACTGACTTCTGTCCAGGCCGGGAGATGCTCAGGCAGCTCGAGGCTGGCACCCCTGCCAGGCCTGAGGGAACCCTGGGCCAGCGCTTTTGCTTTTTTAACGGAAGACAGAAGAATGTAAGGAGAAGCCATCCTGTACCACAAAACACTCAAGATACGTCTCCTGCTGAAAACCTCAACCAGCAGGATGCCCGAGGGCTGGGCCTCGATGCTTCTTATTGTTTTTCCAAAACATAGAGCGATTAAGCCTAATTCCATGGAGTCAAAATATAAAAGCTGAACACAAATTTCAGTAGTTGCTGGACAGAAACCATACACACCAAGTTTCCTTGGGAGGACGCGTGGCTTTGGGTTCACACGGAGGCCTCAGCACCTGGGCCCCTGGAGCTGGCGGAACCCACACACGCAGAGCTCAGGAAGAGCCCGGGGCCGCCAGCGCCCCGCAGTGACAGGGACCTGGGCGGCCTCGGGAACTGGGCCACTTTCCATCCCTCGGAACTCGGTGTGAAGAGGACGAATGAAGGGTGTGGACTGACGCTCTGGCCTGGCCTGGCCTGGCCGATGGCTTCTGGTGGCCTGCAGTCTCTCCCAGCACCGAGGGCTTCAGCCCCCGCAAAAAGGCAGCAGCCTCTCTCCTGACCTCATGATGCCAGCTCACACTGGGCTGGGGCCGATGTCTCCTGCTCCTCCAGAGCACTGCCACTCTCTTGGCCTGTGGCTATGTCAGAGCTTCATTTTGCTCCAGAACCAGGCCCAGCCTCCGGATTTTAACCCCTCAGCTGCTGGGATGACGGCACAGAAGCAGAGGTTGTGAGCCCATCAGTCTGATGCTCCATCGGGGTTTGAGGAGCCTGCTCCGGCATCTTTATCACCACTTGAGCACCTCCCTTCCTACGCCCAGGGGTCCCCAGGGCCAGCACACAGAGAGTGTGGCCCCACAGTGAGCTGAGGCCCCACTGCACTCAGTACCTCACTGGACTGGCATCTTCCCACCGTGCCTGGCAGAGGTGCCCAAGGATGCTCTCTGCGTGGGAAGGGCAGGCAGGTATGCAGAAACGTGAGCCTGTGCTGGGTGCCCACATTTCAGTGGGTATAACCCTCACCCAGCCTTGGGAGGTGGGTGTCATCCCCATCCCACAGATGGGGGTGTGTGAACCCCAGGAGGTGTAATGATGCCCCACCAGGCAACAAAGGGCAGAGCTGGGGCTGACCGGGCCTGCCTGCCTGCCTCAAGCCCAGGGCTCCTGCCACCACACCACCCAAAAGTGAAGTGCCTTCCCCTCTCCCTTCCTCTGGAGTAAGTTGTTCTGTCCCTGATCGTCTGAGCTTTGTGGTAATCCTGGCCCCTGGAGCATTCCTGCTGAGAAGGCCCTTGTTCCACTTCTTGGTGGGGACCACGTGACCTCTTGCTTAAACAGTGCAAAACTCCCATCCTGTCTCCTGCAACCCACTTCCACACAGATGCCACAGGGAGCCTTCAGAGTATATGGCCTGACCTTGCTCCTCCCTCTGGGGCTTCCCCAGGGCTCCTCCCGGGTGTGATCCACGAGGCTCAGCCTCCCCTAAGAGGCTCCTGCAGGGCAGGGTCACTCTGTAGGAGGGTCACAGAGGGGGGATCCAGACTGTCTGATTTCAGAGCTTCTGGCCCTTCCTGAAAGGCAGCACTTCCCTTCTAGACTGCAGCATGCCCGCTTAGCAGGCCACATCCGCTCCTGTGCCCACAGCCGGTGGCTCACGCAGGGCACCCAGCAATGACCCGAGCTGTAGGCTGCTGGCACACCCGCGTTTCCCAGGAGCCTCTGCCGCCCAGGGAGGGGAGGCACCAATCCAGAGCAGCTCACTTGATGCCAAACAAGCGCCGGGTACAGGCGCTGCTCGCCCAGCGGGATAAGCAGTCATCTTTTCGTCTATTCCTGGCTCCTGGAGATTTGCCTCTCCCTGGGGAAATTACTTTGGGGTCACAGTGAAATTTCTGTGACAGCTAATAAAGTAACCTTTCTGTTTCTGGAACCAGATCCTGGAGCCCTGCAGTCCTGGGGGACGTGTGGACTGTATTTTTCCCCCTCCCTTTTAATCACCAGATGAAGTGGGAAGGGGTGAGCAGGGTGAGGGCAAGAACTCCCAGCTGAACTACCTCCCGGACCATTTGCAGACATGAAGCCGGGGAACAGTGTGGCTCCACTGGGGCCTGCGGTGACCTTCAACTGCGTGTGTGTGTGCGGGGGTGGGGTGCGGGAGGGTGTGTGTGAGGGGCGGTTCAGAGTGGGCTGATGGTGGCTCTGCCAGGTAACCTGGGGCCGGGATCTCAGCTCTCACCCAGCTTCCTCCTCTGTATAAGTGGGCGCCAACAGGACTCAACTCCCAGGCTTCCCTGGCAGCGCCCACATTTCTGATTAGGAAAGGCCCAGGGGAGGGAGGCGACTGGGTTCAGGGTGGCGAGGTGGGAGCTGCAGAAGAAGGCACTATTTGTACCCAGAGTGCATGTTTGCGGGGAGGGGCTCTGGGGAAGGCACCCCTGGCCCCCACAACTTCCTGGTCCCGTGAGGAGGAATGAGTCAGATGGTGTTCGAGAACCGCCGAGCACAGTGCTTGCCACCTAGTTAGTACAGACTACGCTGACTGCCATTTTTTGTTGTTCTTTTTGTTCATAAGAGGATATGACGCTGCCCCGGATGAGTTCACAGAACCCGGGGAGGCAGCAGTGCGACAGGCCATTACCAACAGCATCGCCACGGGCCAGGCCTCATGGGAGGACACAGAGGGCCTGTTCAGTTCTGCTGGGCCCCCCGGGGTCCAGAGCCGGTGACACTCTGACCGAGCCTCACAGGATGCACCTGGGCTCCGGCGGGCTGTCAGGCCGAGGTCAGCGTGGATGAAAGGGAGAGTGCGTGATGATTGCCGTTAGATAGAGTTCCAGCCTCAGAACAAAGGCACCAGGATGCTGGCTGGGCTACTGCTCCTCCTGTGGTGCCATCGGGCGGCCTCTGGTGACCCAGCTCAGTGGTGCCTGCTGAGCAAGGGGGTGGGAACCCGAAGATGAACGATGCTTGTTCCACAGCCCACCTGTTCCGAGCACAGAACTAAAAGCTACTATCGATTGGGCACTTGCCTAGGAAGGAACTGTGCCGAGCTCCTGGCAGGCTCAACTCACATGCCTTGAGGGGTCACACCCTCATTTTGTAATGGAAGACACTGAGGCTCAGAGCCTCGCCTCTGCGTGAGTCCTTGTTTCCCTCCCCAAGGTCACCAGGTTCTTAAGTGGTACAGGGGGCACTTGAGCCCAGACGTCTGTCGCCAAGTTCAGTGTTGATACTTCCCTGCCCTCCACCTCAGTGGAGCATAACCTTGCTCTTCATCTCATTTCTGGAGGGAGGTGGGGGTGGTGGCTGATCATCACCACCTCTTGCTCTTTTAGGATCCACCAGGGATGGCAGGTGAGGAACTGAGCACAGAGCCCCGGGGCAGGTGGGCACCAGGAACTGTCCTGCTTCTATGGCATCCTGGGCTCAGCATGAGCCCCAGCCTTCATCATTCCCAGTGGTAAATGGGTATGTGGGCCTCCTGGCCCCTGCCTCAGTGTCCCTGTTGAGATTGTAGCTGAGCCCCAAATGTATCACCTGCTCAGCATGACCTGTGATCTATCTTCCGCTGCCCTGCCCAGGGGTGAATCCAGCCACTGAACCTACGGCCCTGATCTTGCTCTGAGTGCTGAGGGACCAGGCCCTGAAGGTGCCCACTGTTCCACCTAAGACCCCTCAGCCACAGCTCCATGCTCCCCCATCCCTTAATTGGGCCTTCTAAGGGCAGCCCTATGTCTCCATCAACCCCAGTACCAGCTCCCATTTTCATCAGCCCTGAGGCAGAAGTCAAGAAAGTGACCCAGTGCTGGGGCAGTAGGAGACGGGACTCAGGGGCCTGACCAGCTAAGGGGTCCCAGCGGGAGGTGGGATGGTGGGGTGGACCTTAGCTGAGTTCATCGCTGGGGGGCCTGGTCTCAGTGCCCACTGTGGACTCAGGATCCCCGATCGCTGAAGGGAATAAATTCAAGTCTGAAGTTAACCCAAGGCTTCTGGTCAGGCCTCAAAAATCTCAGCCGATGTGTTGTAATCCCCGGGGGGAGGACCAGGGCCAGAGACACGCAGAGGCATAGTGTGGCAGCTGTCTCCGTCCTGAGACCTTCTGCTCCGGTCCACACCAAAGAACCAGGCCTTAGGTGTGAAGAATGCAAACAGCACTCAGAGAACCTAAGGCAAGCACACTGGGTACAACAGTGCAACTTTAAAAATCAGGTCGGTTTGGTCTCTTCCTCCTGTTACTGCTAAAAGCTACTTGGGTTTCATGGGCAGGAATGCATGAGTGCCAAACACCTGGAGGAACCAAAGGCACAAGCCATTGTTTTGTTTATTTAATTTACGATCTGAAAGTATTTGGGGAAGAAAAGTATGCATAAATGTGCTCTCCAGTATGATCTGGGGCCTGTGAAATAAGCTGTTTTACCTGTAGGTACGCCGTTCATTGTGTGTGTCTGATCTGTGTTTATGGATACAGGCCCTGTGCAGACCACAGAGTAGGCAACATACAGCTAATATGCTGGTTCCTTACCCACAGATCTCTTGACATTCCCTCTGTGTCCGTATTTGTAAATATCTTATGTGAAACAGATGGATTTACAAAACGTGTGCACTGGAATCTGGTTTTATTATATTTATTTATTTATTTTTAATTTTTAATCCCCATCCAAGGGTATGGTTTATTGATTGTAGAGAGAGAGGAAGGGAGAGAGAAAAGGAGAGCGAGAAAGCGATCAGTTGCCTCCCATACAACCTGGGTATGTCAGCATCCTTTTTGATGTACTAGGACTAGGCTCCAACCAACCGAGTCACCTGCCTGGCGCTGGTTTTATTTGTTAACATGTGCTATACAATGCTTCAGAAAAATGATCTGTGCATTTGAAAAGGGGAAAAAAAGGTTTCTTGGTGCACTGATGAAAGAGCAAGAGGGTCAAGAACATGGGAAATGCCGGCCCTGGAATGCTTCTCAGGCCCAAACAAGTTGCCTGGAGTGACAGCTCTCACTCTTGGCCTGCACATTCTGATCACCTGGGGATACTTGAAAAGTCCTTTCCCAATGATACTAAAAGCTCTGGGTAAGACCCAGGCATCACAGTTTCTCAACATGCTGCTCCCCCACCCCCCTCCCACCAAGATTTCAAGTGTGCACCCAGTTGGGAACTGGCCTAGGAGCTGTCCGTGTGCATGCTGGAATCACCTGGGGCTGGACCCCTCTGCACATCCAGGCTGCACGCAGAGCAGTGAAAGAACAACCAGTCCACAGTGCGTCTCTTCCAGTCCCAGTGGTTCCCATGTGCAGCCAGGGGTGGGAAACCTTTCCTCAGGGATTTGGGAACAATCCTAAGGGAGCTGACTGCTGAGCCAGCCTCACTTGATGGGAACCTAAGACAGGCCAGGGGCTCAGCACTATCATCTCTATCTAGATGCAAGTCTGGCTCCAAGCTCACCACCATCTTCTCCCTCAGACACTTGTGTGACTCAAAGCCAGTTCGAGAAGTGTTCCTTAGCTTCTGTACCCTGTACTCGGGGTACACCCAACCCTCCTCTCCATCCCCCAGGGTCCCAGCTTGAGCCTAGTAGTCCCTTGACTTCTCCCTCTGCCTTAGCCTCCCCCTTCCCCCTCTCCTTCCCAGGTACCCCCATCCTACAGCTGCAGGAATCTTCTTAAAGGCAGATCTCATCACATCTACCTTAAAGCATCCTGCAGCTGTGGAGACACTGGCACCCTCGTACACTGCTGGTGGGAATGCAAAATGGCACAGCGGCTACGGAATCAGCGTGGCAGCTCCCTAGAGTGACACACGCATTCACCACACAACACAGGACTTCCACGCCTCCACTCGCCCCCAGAGAAAGGAAAACACATCCACACACACTTGGATGAAAATGCTCAGAGAAGCTATATTCAAAGAGCACGAAACTGGAAACACCCCAAATGTTCATCACCTGGCCAGTATATATATTGGACAGACACACATACACACATATACACATGCATAATATAATCCAGAGAGTAAAATCAACAGAACATTAATGGACCTTGGGAACAGGATGCCGAGGGAAAGAAGCTAGACACACAAGACCCTATAGTGTATGATTCCTTTGTTTGAAATTTCTAGAAAAGACAAATCTGAAGAGATGGAAAGCAAGTTAGTGGTTGCCTGGGGATGGGAGTAGAAATGGGAATTGACTGGACATGGTTACGAGGGAACTCTGGGTGATTGTGAAAAGGTTCTAAGAGTGGATGTGGTGGTGGTCGCACATCCGTATAAATGTACTAAAAACCTGTACAAAAGCAGGACTGTGTACTTACAGTGGGTGAATTTTATGGTGCGTAAATTATGATCCAAATCAAACTATTAAAAACACTTCCAGTGCTTCACACGGGACAGTGACTGAGCCCCCTGCCTGGCCTGTGAAGCCCTGCCCTGCCTTTCCCGGACCATCTCCCCCAGGTCCCCAGCCTCCTGGAGCCCTCACCTGTGGCCAGGTGCAGACCTGGCCCCAGAACCTGGAATTCTTTGGTACCACGGCCAGCTTCTCCCCTGGGCAAACTCCTTCTCAACCTTCAAGACTCAGAGCAAATCACACTTCTTCTGAGAAGCCTGCATACCCTGCCCCCATCCATTATCACGCTTATCAAAATGTATTGCTTGCACATCAATCTCTCCCATCAGAGTGATACTTTTTAAATTTAGGCAAATGGGTTAGGAAATCAACTTCATGTGGTACAACTAGCATTAAAAAAAAACACACACGAAAAAAATAAAAAAGGATATAGAATATTTCTGCATGGTAAGCACACTCTTCCACAAAACTACTGCTGCACTTTTCTATGTAGTATGATAGTTGTATGTGTACTGGGGTTTAAAAAGCCTGAAAAACACTTCTTTCAGCAAGGAGTTCCCTGAGGGCAGCCCCCTGTGTTTCTCAGTGTCCCCATGGTCAGCACGGCTGGCACCGAGAAGTCCCCCAATAGGGTGTCTACTCAATGACACCCTATTTCCCAAGCCCTCATGTGAAACTCCTCCTGCACTTGATTACACATCTGTTTGTGCCTGTCTATACATCCTCTCCCATGACACGCACATGGTTTCTAAAAAGCTGTTTGCTGGCTGGCAGTCCGCATTCCCCTACATTAGACTGGCAGCAATCCCTGCAAGAAGTCCAGATGATTACTCTAAGTATGAGTTTAAAACTAAGTAGAAATGTCAAACACACTTTTTGAGAATTAAGATATACAACATGAAAATAATAATGCAATAACTATTAAGTCAAACCCAAAATTCCGGACAGAACTGGCTACGTAATTTGTGGAGGCCAGGGCCAAGTAAAAATGTGGGGCCTCTTAATCAAAAATGATTAAGAATGTAAGATGATGACAGCAGAGCGTTAAACCAAGGGGGCCCCTCTGAGTACAGAGGCTCCTTTACATGTGGGGCACCTGGTGTCCGCACATGCTGCCTAGCTCTGACCCCTGTATCACAACAGAGACCTTGTGGGGGAGGGGGTGGGGCTTAAAAGTGTGTTCACATTCTGCTCATTTGTCCAGATGATAGGAGGTCACCTGCCCCAGCATCATGCCAGTGAGGAAAAAACCCATCCGCTGTCTGACGGTGGCCCCCAAGCACCCCTCCCAGAAGAATCTGAGCTTTACAAAAGAAATCCTGTGCTTCCTCTCTTGCATATGATGGGGCAGGGGCCAATCCGTCAGTTTATGCCTCAGTTTCTCAGTTTCTTTGAATCTCCATCTACTGGGTCAAGACCTTTCAACCTGGCCTTTGGGGACATCCAATTGACGCCAAGTCCTGTGGCCTGGTCAGTCCCCCAGCCGGGCCCCGCCTTTCTCCTTTTCTCCTTGGCCAAGAGCCCCAACATATGAGAAGAGTCTGAACTTGGTCTCTCTCTCTTCACCTTATGTGAGCTGGCAGGGTGGGAGTGGAAGGGTGGTGCGCATATGGTCAGGAAAGAGGAAAAGGCACGTCTCAGGCACAAAAGTATAACACAAGGTCCCATGTGCTGGTAATTCCATGAAGAAAATTGCCTTTGACTTGTTTGTACAAACAGGTCTGCAAATTTAGATGGGAACATTTTTTAAAGATCACCTTCCCTTCCACATGACTTGAAATGCTGTCATTTAAATTATTTGGAGCTTCTTTTGAGAAACTTTCTGCCCCTAAGTCTGTCCAGAGTGATATCCCAGAGTGAAGCCTTCGGGAATCCAAGCTTCTAGGCTTGAGCGTCCCCCTCACTGAGCGGTGGATCCGTGGGGGGAACTACCAGCTTGCTTAATGGTGGATATTGGGGGAACCTTACAGACCGTCTGGTCCCCTGGTGACCCGACCTTGCTTACAGCAGCAGAGGCTGCTCTTTAACTAGCAGGCGTCGTGCTTCGGCCCAGTCTATAAAAGCATCAGGACGGAACAGCGCGGGCTGTAACTTGGCACAAGGAAGCCAGGCCCAACGTCCTGTATCCCCTTCACCACTCCAACCCTTTCCCTCTCACCCCAGATTCAGGAGCTCTGTTTGAGAGCCCCCGGTCTATTCTGTTCCCCAGTCCATTTCTGTTTCGCAAGCAGAGGAGACCCACGTAGAGTGCCCTCCCACAGTCACACGGGACCTGCGCTCTAGGCCAGGGATGTTCCCTGCATCCCGGGCTGCCACTCTGTTTCGTTTTAGTTGCTGGGAATGTCGGGGCCCTGGCAGATTTGAAGCAGCTTGTGCATCTGTGTGGTCCCAGTGGAGTCTCATCTGTGCCACTGCCTGCCCTGTGTGGCCTCTGTCCTCCGTTGCAGGAAACGCGTATGCAGGTCCACACCCCACCCCACCTACGGCGATTCCCTGAAACCCATTAGAGCGCAGAAGCGGTGCCCATGTGAAAACACTTAGCACGCGCCATTTGGGTTCGAGGCAGCAAATGAACCCCACATTTCAAGGGAGCTGAAACTTGAGAGGCTGGAGCACTCTACCAAACCAGTGCTGAACCCCCCTGGTTTTGGAAGGTGATTCAACAGCAGTCAGGCAGGGGCCCGCTGCCTTGTGGCCACTTGCCTTCTGTGTTCAGATTCTGACCAGAGTCTTAAAAATTTAAACACAATAAAATTCTTTTTTTTTTTAAGTGTACAGTTCTAGGAGTTAAGACATGTAAGGATTCTTACAATTGCTACCACTTACAGGATAAAGGACATCTCCAACCACCCTTACCCCCCAAATTCCCTCAGGCTAGCCCTTTGCAGTCAGACCATCCCCTTTCTCTAACTCTCGGTGACCACTGCTTTGCTCCCCGTCATTATAATTTTGCTTTTTCCAGATGTGATATAAATGGAATCATATACTACAGTAACCTTTTGAAACTGAATTTTTTTCCACTTAGCACAATCCATTTAAGATTTGTCCAAGTCATTGCAAGCATTCCTTTCTCATTGCTGAGTAGAATTTCATTACATGAATGAACAAGAGTTTATCCATTCACTCACCAAGGAACATTTGTCCATCCTCCAACCCTGCCCCACCCAGTTTTCAATAGTTATGAATAATGCTATGAACATTCATGTACAGATCTTTTGGGATAAATGCCCAGGAGTGGGTCATTTGCTAAGAGTGTGTTTACCTTTCTAAGAAACGGTCAAAGTGTTTGCAGAGTGGCTGGACCATTTTGAAACATGAATTTTAAATGTTGACCTTGTTTCCTGTGATACAACTCATTTATTAGTTCCAAGAGCTTTTGTTTGTCTGTTTGTTTGACAGTTCCTTTGGATCCTCTAATGTAGATAAGCAAGTCATTTATGAATTCAGATAGTTTTATTGCTTTCATTCCAACTTGAACGCCATTTCTTTTTTAAGTATACTTTTTTATTGATTTAAGAGAAGAAGAGAGAGAGAGACAGAAAAAAAAATCAATGATGAGAGAGAATCATTGATCGGCTGCCTCCTGCATGTCCCCCACTGGGGATCAAGCCCACAAACGGGGCAGTGCCCTTGATAGGAATTGAATCCGGTGCCCTTCAGGTCCGCAGGCTGATGCTCTAACCACTGAGTCAAATCAGCTAGGGCAGCCTTTTGTGTTTTCTTGTTTTACTGCACTTGCTAGGACTTCAGTACAATATTGCATAGAAATGAATGCTCTCCCTGATCACTAGAGAGAACAACCCATCTTTCACCATTAGGTATGATGTTAGCTCCATAGTTTTGTAATGCTCTTCTTTATCAGTCATAGCGCCCACCCTCCCTATCCCATGAGACCATTGATCCATCACTCTAGTTCTTCTGCTTGTTCCAGAATTTCATGTAAATAGAATAATACCTTTTGAGATCTATCTTTGGTTTCACGTTAAAGGCATTCCCTTCTATTTCTCTTCTAGTTTGCTAAGAGGACTTTTTTAAAAAAACCAAAAAACAATTTATTGATTTTTAGAAAGAGAGGAAGGGAGAAGAGAGAAACATCAATGTGAAAGCATGACATCAATCAGCTGTGTCCTGCATGCCCCCCACCAGGGATCGAGCCTGAAACCTGTGCATACGCCCTGACCGGGAGTCAACCAGCAACCTCTCTGTGCATGGGATGACGTCCAACCAACTGAGCCATTCTGGATAGGGCAAGACTTTACTTGGAATGGATACTAAATTTTATCAAATACTGTTTCTGCATCTACTGGTATAATCATGTGATTTTTCTAATTTAGTCCTTAATATGGAGGACTTCATCAATTGATTTTAGCACGTTGAACCAGTGTTGCATGGCTAGGAACTTTTAAGTATGGCACTTATTACTTTCTACCATGCTTTAAAAGCTGTTTAAGTGTGTGTATCTCCCCATAAAGATATGGCCTGCATTTTATTCACTTAACTCAGGTTCATCTCACATGTTTTGAATGCCCACTAAGTGACAACAGCGCTACTCAAGGTAAGTTCACATACATCATCCTGTTTAATTTTAATAACAGCACAAGGAGGCAGATATCATCGCCTCCTTACCAAAGGCTGGAGAAATTAAGAGGCTTATCTTATTCACACCTATCTTTCTGAATTCCACACCTATTATTCCTACTGCTGGAACTGTAGCCTCTTTTACCCCATAACAACTTCTACGTGGTGATGGTACACAGCAGGAGGCCAATCAAACTAATGATTATGCCTCCTTGCACACACATGTAAAAAATCTGCTTGCTTGGTTCCCGAATAGCACAGGCTTTCTTAGACTTTATTCCAAAAGTTTACTACTAAGACCAACTTATAGCAATCTAGCCCCAAAACAAGAACATGAAGGCAGCAAGTGTTTAACTATTGGATAAAATGAAAAGAGCAACTCCATTTAAAGGCTTCAACATTTACTCTCAGGTGACTGTGAAGGAGGATACAAAGCTAGAGAAGGCTAGGTGGGCTGTGTCATGAACAAACCCATCAGGCACAACACTCCCGAGGCCAGACAGTGGTGAGTCCTGGAGGTGCTATGGATCCTGAAGGATTAAATCATTACAAACTAGTCATGTGTTGCTACTGTAATGAATCGTAATGTACGTATCTGTGTTTTCCAATGGTCTTAGGTTCTACAGCAGCAGTTCACCTAAGACCATTGGAAAACACAGATATTTACATTATGATTCATAACAATAGCAAAATTACGAAAAATTATGAAGTAGCGATGAAAAAATTTTATGGTTGGGGGTCACCACAACATCAGGAACTATATTAAAGGGTTGTGGCATTAGAAAGGTTGAGAACCACTGATCTACCCAACAACCATATCTTCTCTCATCTTCTTCCTTAGCACTGACCCCAGTTTGGTCAGGAAGGCCCAGGAGATGCCTCATATTTTATAAAAGATAGGCCCTCAGCCCAAAGCCAGATCCAGGATTGATTCATGCTTGGTTCATTCTCCCTGGGCAGGCAGGCAATAGTTTGGACTAATGAGACAGAAAAGGAAGTCTGCTGGGGAGGACTACCTCCCTGAAAGAAGGACAAAGCTCCATGGAACAAGGCTTTTTGTCCCACCTCTTCTTCCTTCCCGGTACAAAGATGTAACTCTTGGAGATGGAGTCATCTTAGAGCCATAAAAAGACAAGTATGAAGTCCAGGGCCAACACACTAAGGACCAAGGAGTAGAAAGAGACTACCTGATGGCATTGTCAAGCAACTGAGTCAACTCCAACAACTACCTCTTTCCAGAACTCTGGTCATGTGAAAAAACACACACAAAAAATATTGGTTAAAGGCACCGTAAGTCAAGTTTTCCATTATTTACAGTCAAAGCTTCCCACTTAACCTTCCAGAACCAGCTTCATCATACACCTCTGGCCCCTGAGACCTCAGCATCACCAACACATGTGCCCTCATCCCCCGCCCGCCCCCGCCCCCCCCCCCTACGCCTCAGTTTGGGTCCCAAGCCCATGGGGATCCTGCTCTGAGCTTGGAGGCACCAACCAAGTGATGCCTCCCTTCTCAGAGACAAAGCGTAAGTAACATTTATTGAATACGTATGATGTGCAGGGATTGTGCTAATTGTTATGTAAACTTTATTACCTTTAATCCTCACATGAGGTGGACACTGTATTAGCCCCATTTTACAGATGGGAAAATTGAAGCAGGAAGATGTTAAATAATTTGTCTTATGCCATGCCACTAAACTGTACTCTGTCTTATCATCTCATTTCATTTGCCTTTCATTTAAAAAATAAGAGACATGGAGAAAAAAATTTGATACACACCCATACATATTTCAAGTAGGAATTTCAGGGGGAAAGAATGGAGGACAATAACTATGAAAGAAATAGTCAACAGACTTCCCTGAGTCTCAAGCTCAAAAGGTCTCACTGAGTATCAGGTGAAACTAATAAAAAGAGAATTTGGGGAATTTATTGATATTTTCTTTATATCTTAACATATACATATATTTTTAAAGGTGGCCACATATTCGGTCACAATATAATTTCAAAATCAGAAAGTATGTAAGTTGACCAACAGAGTATATAATTAGAAGCAAATAAAATATTAAGCATAAAAATAGTTTAGAAATAAAGAAGACTCCTATTTAAAAATAAAGGTTGGATCCGAAAGAATATAAAAGCTTCAAGCACAGGGAAATAAAACACACATATATATAACCCTCTTAATTTCTCCAGGGCCAACCCACTTAGGACCAGGGAGTAGAAAGAGACTAGGAACCTGATGGCATTGTCAAGCAACTGAGTCGACTATCTATATATAGTTTGAAAGCCTAATAAAAAATAAACAGAGCAAGACCTAGCCAGTTTGGCTCAGTGGAAAGAGTGTTGGCCTGTGGACCAAAGGGTCCCAAGGTTCAATTCCGGTCAAGGTTCAATTTTCAGTTGCAGGCTCCTGTCTGGCCCAGGTCCTAGTTGGGGAATGTGCAAGAAGCAACCAATCAATGTTTCTCTCACACTGATATTTTACTCTGTCTTTCTCTCTCTCTTCTACTCTCTCTAAAAAATGGAAAAATATCCTTGATTGAGGATTAAAAAAATAATTTTAAAAAAATGTGGTGAGGGAAGACTTCACTGAGAAAATGACATCTGCAGAGAGACCTGGGTTGAGGGAGTGACTTATGAGTGGGAATGTTTCAAGCAGAAGGAACAAAGGACTTGGGATAAGGGTTAGGAGTAGATGTCTACCCACAATTCATTTGTGGTTTTTAAAGGAAAGGAGCAGAAAGAAAACTTCAATAAAATTATTTTTTAAAAATAATAAATAGAGCAAAATCATTATACTTAGTAGAAATTAGAGGTATGGGGGAATGGAAAATATTATAGGAGAATATTATACATAACTTAAGATATTAAAAAAATAAAAACAGATACTACTAAAATTAACTAGTCCTGGGTTCAATTAGTTTTTGAAGCATGTTGCTTGAGCCATTTAAGGAACAGAAAATTTTTAATTGATCTTTTTCAGTATTTATCAAGTGTAAACTATGTTAAGGACACATGGCCAGGAACTGAGTTTTTAAGGGTAAACTAAAGACAGGCATGGCATCAGCCATCATGGTACCTGAAGTCTATGAGGAGACGGGAATAAATAGAAAGTCACACCAATAATAACAGTAACCACAGTCACCCCATCACCCGCTAGCCTATGCTCCCCACCAACAGAGGTCACTGCTATATAGAAGTTCAAAGTACTATGAAAGAGAATAACCATGGGAACCCAAATTATTATATGTAAATTGGAAGTTTAGATAAGGATCCTCATCCCTTGAGGATGAGTCACACTTAGCTAAGTGAAATGGTGCAAGAAGAAATCTGGAAGGCAGAGGGAAGAGCATATGCAAAAGGGCATGATGGGACAGAGGAGAGCTTCTCTCCCCAGTGAAAAGGTTCAGGCTTGCCTCTAGTGGAGAAGAACTGATGTGAAACATGTTGTAGGCCAGTGTGACTGGAGTAGAGAAGGAAATGAGGAACAAAAACATTTAGCATTTAGTGGGCAATGTTAGGAAATTCTGGTAAGAAATCAGGTCAGGGCTTTAAACCTGAGAGTATGGGGATCTGATTGTGTACTTACAAGATCACCATGTAACACCAATTCTCAAGTTTTTCCAAAGCATAGAGGAAAAAGAACACTTAATTCATTCTATGAGAACAGCTTGACTCTGATATAAAAGCCAGACTAAAACATCACTGGACAAAAAAACCACAAGCTGATAGCCTTTGTAAATACAGATGTCGAAGTCCTTTATAAGACACTAGCAAACAGGCCCTGGCCCGTATGGCTCAGTGATTAAAGTATCAGCTCGTGCACCAAAAAATCATGTGTACAATTCCAGATCCAGGGTAAGTACCTGGGTTGCAGATTTGAACTGGGCCTCAGTCAAGGCCAATTCAGAAGGCAACCAATTGATGTGTCTCTACATCAATGTTTCTCTTTCTCTCTTCTCTCTCTTCTCCCTTTTCCTTCATTCCTTCTTTCTTCTCTCCTTCCCTCCCTCCCTCCCATTCTTTCTAAATCTTTGGGTGAGGATTATCAACAACAACAAAAAAGATACTAGCAAACTGAATCCAGTAGCATGTTAAAAAGATTATATATCATGATCAAATAAATTTATACTGAGAATGAAAGGTGGTTTAATATAGATAAATCAATCAAGGTGATATACCACATTAATAGAATAAAAGGCAAAAAACCTGTTGATCATCTCAATAGATGCAAAACAAGAATTTGACAAAATTCAACACCCTTTCATGATAAAAAATAACAACACTTAATAAACTAGGAAAAGAAGGGAAATTCTTTAACATTCTTTTTGTCATTTCTGATCAACCTAGCATTGGCAGTTTTTACCAGAGTAATTAATCAAGAAAAAGAAATAAAAGGCATCCAAGCAAGAAAAGAAAAGGATTATTTCAATTCAGAGATGACATGATCTTATATTTAGAAAATCCCGAAGAAGCCACAAAAAAACTCTCAGAGCTGATACATTTAGCCAAGTTGAAGGATCAATACAGAAAATCAGTTGTGCTCCTATACACTAACAATAAAAAACAAAATAAAAATTAAGAACAATTTAATTTAAAATAGTATCATAAAGAACAAATACTGGAGAAACCAAGATGGCAGCATAGGTGGACACCTAAACTGCTCCCTCATACCAACATTTTCAAAATTACAACTAAAAGACAAAACGAACATCATTAAGAACCACAGGAAAGCTGGCTGAGAGGAAATTCTACAACTAGAAGGAAAGAGAGGGGCTCATGAAGACTCAGAGGAGCTGCAAAGAGCTGAGGTACAGAGACACAAACGTGGAGAGGATGGGCAGCAGAAGGCCTGGCTGCCTTCCTCTAGCGAGAGGGAGACAGAAACTCCTGACTTCGCTGAACCCCACTTCCAGGTGAAACTCATACAAGGGAGTTTGGACTGTTGTGAAAAGGAAGGAGTGCAGGGAAACTTAAGGGAGCCGTGAAAGACAGAGGTCTAGAGATTTGCGCGAAAGTGTGCACAGAGAAAACTGACTGCTGATTGTGCTTCTGGCTTTCTCTAGTGTGCAGGAGACAGAACCTCCCAACTGCACTGAAATCCAGGTCAGACTGCACTGAACCCCAGTTTTGGGCAGACCCTGGGGACCCAGACTCATACGAGTCCCCGGAGTGCACAGAAACTCAGGGGAGCCAGAAAGGCAGAAGTCTGGAAGCATGTGAGTGTGACTGTGCAGCAAAGATGGCTGCAGTGATTACCGAGGGACACTGAGACCTAGGGGCCATATAGGACAGGGATGACAGAAGCCAAGCCTGTCTGCTCAGCACTGAGACTCTGCCCCATCCAAGCCAGAGGCTTTTACAATCTTGCAAGTCTTAAGGCAGAGTCCAGCACAATAGTTCTCCCGGTGCAGACACAGCTGATCCTCATAACCAATTGGCTTGGAGGTCAATTCCCCCCAGTGATACCAACGACAATCAAGACTTAACTACAACAAGGCTGTACACACAGTCTACAAAGGGGTGCACCAAGAGAGTCCACCTCAGGTAACTGGGGAGGCGGAGCTACTGGGCCATATAGGACAACTAGCACACAAAGCTACTCTAGCAACTCAGGGAAGCTGTGAAAATGCAGACACAAAGAAACAGATCACAAACAAAAGAAATGGAGGAAAACAAACGACTGGATAGAGAGTTCAAAATCACGGTTATAAGGTTTTTCAAAAATTTCCTAGAAAAGATGGATAAATTTAGCGAGACTCTCAAGGGTATGAAAAAGGACCAACTAGAAATTAAACATACACTGACTGAAATAAAAAATATTATACAGAGACCTAACAGCAGACTAGAGGAGAGCAAGAATTCAGTCAAAGATTTGAAAGACAAAGAAGCAGAAAACACTCAACTGGAAAAGAAAAAAGCAAAAAGAATCTAAAAATTTGAAGATAGTGTAAGGAGCCTGTGGGACAGCTTCAAGTGTACCAACATCAGAATTATGGTGGTGCCAGAAGAAGAGAGAGAACAAGATACTGAAAACCTATTTGAAGAAATAATGACTGAAAACTTCCCCCACTTGGTGAAAGAAATAGACTTACAAGTCCAGGAAGTACACAGAACCCCAATTAAAAGGAATCCAAAGAGGACCCCACCAAGACTCATCATAATTAAAATACCAAGAGCAAAAGACTAAGAGAGAATATTAAAAGCAGCAAGAGAAAAACATTTAATTACCTACAAGGGAGCACCCATATGATTGTCAGATGATTTCTCCACAGAAACTATGCAGGCCAGATGTGAGTGACAAGAAATATTCAAAGTGATGAATAGCAAGAACTTACAACCAAGATTACTCTACCCAGCAAAGCTATCATTCAGAATTGAAGGGCAGATAAAGAGTTTCACAGATAAGAAAATTAAAGGAATTCAACAGCACCAAACCAGTATTATATGAAATGCTGAAAGGTACTCTTTAAGAAGAGGAAGAAGAAAAAGGTAAAGATAAAAATTATGAACAACAAATACATATATATCAACAAGTGGATCTAAAAATCAAGTGAATTAAAAATCTGATGAAGAATAAATACTTAGGACCAAAGATGTCCAAATAAGTGCAAGGCTTACACACTGAAAACCACACACACACACACACAAAAAAAAAATATTGCTTAAAATATATTAAGAAGACCTAAATAAGTGGAAAATCCTGTGTTCATGAATTGGAGAACTTAATATTGTTTATTTATTTTTTAAATTTAATACATCTTTATTGTTCAGATTATTACAATTGTTCCTCTTTCTCCCCCCACCCCAGCTCTCCTCCACCCAGTTACCATCCCATCCTCTGCCCTTACTTCCCAGTCATTGTCCTTATCCATAGGTTTACAATTTTTGTCCAGTCTCTTCCTGCACCCCCCTCACCAGTTTCCCACCAAGAATTGTCATTCCACTCCCTTTCAATGTCCCTGATTCTATTATATTCACCAGTTTATTCTGTTCATCAGATTTTTAATTCACTTGATTTTTAGATTCATTTGTTGATAGATATGAATTTGTTTTCATAATTTTTATCTTTACCTTTTTTCTTCTTCTTCTTCTTAAAGAGTACCTTTCAGCATTTCATATAATAATGGTTTGGCAGTGATGAGCTCCTTTAGCTTTTTCTTATCTGTGAAGCTCTTTATCTGCCCTTCAATTCTGAATGATAGCTTTGCTGGGTAGAGTAATCTTGGTTGTAGGTTCTTGCTATTCATCACTTTGAATATTTCTTGCCACTCCCGTCTGGCCTGCATAGTTCCTGTTGAGAAATCATCTGACAATCGTATGGGTGCTCCCTTGTAAGTAATGAACTGTTTTTCTCTTGCTGCTTTTAATATTCTCTCTTAGTCTTTTGCTCTTGGTATTTTAATTATGATGAGTCTTGGTGGGGTCCTCTTTGGATTCCTTTTATTTGGGGTTCTGTGCACTTCCTGGACTTGTAAATCTATTTCTTTCACCAGGTGGGGGAAGTTTTCAGTCATTATTTCTTCAAATAGGTTTTCAGTATCTTGCTCTCTCTCTTCTTCTGGCACCACCATAATTCTGATGTTGGTACACTTGAAGCTGTCCCACAGGCTCCTTACACTATCTTCAAATTTTTAGATTCTTTTTGCTTTTTTCTTTTCCAGTTGAGTGTTTTCTGCTTCTTTGTCTTTCAAATCTTTGACTGAATTCTTGCTCTCCTCTAGTCTGCTGTTAGGTCTCTGTATAATATTTTTTATTTCAGTCAGTGTATGTTTAATTTCTAGTTGGTCCTTTTTCATACCCTCGAGAGTCTCGCTAAATTTATCCATCTTTTCTAGGAAATTCTTGAAAAATCTTATAACCGTGGTTTTGAACTCTATATCCAGTCGTTTGTTTTTCTCCATCTATATTTTTGTGATCTGTTCCTTTGTCTTCACAATTTCGCTGCTTCCCTGAGTTGCTAGAGTGGCTTTGTGTGCTAGTTGTCCTTTATGGCCCAGTAGCTCTGCCTCCCCAGTTACCTGAGGTGGACTCTCTTGGTGCACACCTTTGTAGACTGTGTGTACAGCCTTGTTGTAGTTAAGTCTTGATTGTTGTTGGTATCACTGGAGGGAATTGACCTCTAAGCCAATTGGTTGTGAGGATCACTGTGTCTGCACCAGGAGAACTTCTGTGCTGGACTCCGCCTTAAGACTTGCAAGTTGTAAAAGCCTCTGTGCTGGATGAGGCCGTCTCAGTGCTAAGCAGAAAGCCTTGGCTTCCTGTTATCCCTGCCCTACTCGGCCCCTGGGTCTGAGTGTCCCTTAGTAATTGTTGCAGTCCTCTCTGTGCACACTCGCATGTGCATCTTCAGACTTCTGCCTTTCATGGCTCCCTTGCGTTTCTGTGCACTCCTCTCTTTTCCTGACAATCCACACTCACCCCGTATGAATCTCACCCCGAACTGGGGTTCAGTGTAGTCAGAACTGGGATTCAGTGCAGTCAGGGCTTTCCGTCTCCCTCCCATTAGAGGAAGCCAGCCAGGCACTCAGCTGCCCATCTTCTCCATGTGCATGTCTCCGTACCTCAGCTTTTTCAGCTCCTTTGAGTCTACATGAGCCCCTCTCTTTACTTCTAGTTCCACTCAGCCAGCTTTCATGTGGTTCTGGATGATGTCCGTTTTATTTTTTAGCTGTAGTTTTGAAATTGTTGTGCACGGCAGCAGTTTAGGTGTTCACCTATGCCACCATCTTGGTTTTTCTCCAAGAACTTAATATTGTTTAAACAGCCATACTTCCCAAAGTGATCTAATGAATCAACACCAATCTTATCAAAACACAATGGCCTTGTTTGCAGAAATGGGAAAGATGGTCCTAAAATTCACATGGAATTGCAAGGGTTCCTAAATAGTAAAAACTATCTTGAAAAATGAAAAACAAATATGGAAAACTCCTGTTTCCCATTTAAAAACTTACTACAAAGCTATAGTAATCAAGCAACATGGACCTGGCATAGGGATAGCTGCATGGATCAGTGGACTAAAATTGGCAGCCCATTAAAATATCCATACAACTGTTATTTTATCTTTAACAAGGCTGCCAAGACCATCTAATGGGGTGGGGGGAACCCAGTTTCTTCAATAAATGATGTTGGGAGAACTGAACACGCACATGTAAGAGAATGAAGTTGATGGACCCGTACATCACAACATACACAAAAATGAACTCAAAATGGATTAAGGATCTAAACTGAACTATATTTTCTTAGAAGTATTGGCAAGGATGTAGAACAAACTGGAACCCTCATATATTGCTGGTCAGAATATAAAAGGTTTGGCAGTTCCTCAGTAAGTTAAACACAGAATTACCATCTGACTTAGCAACTCCATTTCTCCATTGAAAACAGGTCCATCATTTGAAAGCAGACACTCAAACAAATAATTGTACACAAATGTTCATAGCAGTTCTACTATGAACAAAAAGTGGAGTTAACCCAAATGTCCAGCGATGGATGAATGGATAAACAACATGTAGTATATTCAAACTATGGAGTGCTATTCAGCCATAAAAGGATAAAATTTATAAACATTATGCTAAGTAAAAGAAGCCAGACACAAAAGGTCATATATTGTATGATTCCATTTATATAAAGTGTCCAGATTTGGCAAATTCATAGGGATGGAAAGCAGATTAGTGGTTGCCAGGGACTGAAGGAAGTGGGATGAGGAGGGATTACTTAACAGGTACAGGTTTTCATTTGGGGTAATAAAAGAGTTCTGGCACTAGATAATGGTGATGGTTGTATAACACTGTAAATGTACTTAATGTCACCATGTTGTGTTAATGTCACCATGTTGTGCATTTTAAAATAATTCCAATGGTAAACTTTTATGTGTATTTTACCTCAATAATAATAATAAAAATAATAATAATAACTAAACAACTTACACTGTCTTTTACTGATTACAAAACTTAATAGACATTTTATATTAAAAAAATCACTGTGGCTGTTATGAGGACAATGGGTGGAACAGTCCAGTGCTGCAAAGAGGGAGAGAAGAGATGGATTTGTAAAATGTCAGAGGTCAGAGGTCTGGACTTCTGTCAAGATGGGAGGGAGTACATTTGGGGACATCAAGTCACAAGTTCAGTTCTGGTACTTAAAACTTTATGGACCAGTACCACTTATGAATATAAGTATGAAACATTAGCAGTGAAGCATTAGCAAATTCAACTTAAACACAGAATCAAGGAAATGTCAATCTATCCTAAAGAAATAGTTCAAAACACTGAGGTTGTGCATATAGTGAAAAAGTTCATTCAATGCTATATTTGTAAAGGTGAAAAATTAGAAGCCAACCATAGTATCCTTTTAAAAAAAATCCTCACCTTATTATTGATATTGTGTATTGACTTGAGAGAGAGTGGAAGAAGAAAAGGAAAGGGAGGGAGGGAGGAAGGGAGAGAAAGAGGGAGAGAGAGAGAGAGAGAGAGAGAGAGAGAATCAGTTGCCTCCCTACTCATCCAACCAGGGATCGAACCTGCAACCTTTTGGTGTACAGGACAATGCTCCAACCAACTTAGCCACCAGGCTGAGGCCAACCATAGTATATAACAGGAGGGTGGTAAAATAAAACATGAAATGTCTTTTGAACAACTGGATAGAATTTTTTCAGAAAAGGCTTATTAACACATTGAGAGGAAAATCAAGATGGAAGGTGATTTATAAACTATAATTACAATTATGAGAATTATAATTAAAAAATGCTAGAAGGAAATGTATAAAAATTAATGATGGCTATTAGGATCTAGCATTATACACAACTCTTTCTTTTTTCTGTTTTCCAAATGTAGTTATATTACTTTTATCATTTAAAAAAGGATGGTTGGAAGAGAAAAAAAAGAAAAGGGAAGCGAGGTGGCAAGACGGAAGGGAGAGAATGTGGAAGGTCTGAAGTGAGGCAGAGGGGGTGGATCAGCCTGGGGACCCTTGGAATGTGGTGCTGACAGGTTAAATGGCTGATCCAGGTATCTAGTTGGGGCAATGAGCTGAGGGTGATGCCTTAGCTTGCAGTGAGGACACAGTTTGCATGGCATGTCAGTAAGAACGTTTATGAGGAACTGTCAGACTCAGGAGGCTGATCAGCCTGCCCTGTGTCCAGCACTGCTTTCCCAAGTGTCTGCCATTGGGAGATAGTCATGGGAAGAGGGGGACCAAGGCTGGCCTGAATCCTGTGATTCCCTAATAGCAACTGGCCGTTTGCCTTCTGGCCAAGACTCTGATATGAGGTTTCTGGCTCAGAGTTCCTATAGACCCAACAGCAACGACTCTGTCTTTCAAGCTTAGTTGAATAAAACTATTTTATACGCTTGGATGCAAAAAGCACTTTTTTTCCCCTCTTGAAATGAAGGCATTAAAAATAATGCTCATTAAAGTCAACTCAGACAGGATAATTAAAGGCACAGCTGTCCCGGACTAAACATAGCTTTCAAACTCAAAAGATGCCGTACCTCCCCCACCCCATCCCAACTTTTTACTTACTATTTTTCCTAATTAGAGAAGTGGCCTGAGAGACAGGGAAGCTTTGTTGTCTGGTCTTAATAAGTCGCTAGGCAGATTTATAGATAGAGTGCCCTCTTCCATGGCTCCTAAGATAAAAGCACTGACATGTGGTCACATCCAGTGCTGTTAAGCAAGTGATGTGAACTGAGGTTTACTGATTGTGTCCAGACAATCCTTTCACTAGATTCAGTCTAGCAGTCATCAATCCACATTTATGGATACCTACTATAAGTCTAGCACTGTCCAGGCACTGAGATGGTCACAAAGAGGTTTGAAGTTTGACCTCTACCAACAGTGTCTGCTACACCTCAGCAAATACCAAGATACCTGAGTCCAGATTGTCTTCATCACAAGATCCATTTACCAAGAAATGGAGGCCTCTCAAAGCAAACCCCAGAGAATGAGCAAGGCTACTATGGTTATGGTAATTATATACTCTCATGACCTTGCAATAAAATAAGATATAACAGATCCTCACTCCTGCAACCCCCTATACACCAAAGTGGGTGACAAGCAGGCCCATCTGGTGGTATGCAGGACAATTTTCAGATATCAAGTATGGCTCCAAATAGCTAGCTGTCCCCAATGGTTCCCCCTTCTCCTATAGCAAGATAAATTTTAGAACAGTATAAACCTATATTTCCCAGGTCCCTCTGCAGGCAGGGGCAACTACCTGACTAGTTTATGGGCAATGGCACACGAGTGGAAATGATGTGCACAGCTTCCTGAACATGATCTTAAAGAGAAAGTGCATGTGTCTCCTTCCCTTCCTTGTCTTGCTTCCTGCAGGCTGAATTATGACTCATTGGTGAGAGCTGGAGCAACCATCTGGGGCCGCCATGTGGGGCCCTGAGATGACACTGTGTTGTTAGAGCCACAGAACATGAGGAACCTGAGTCTCCAATATTTCTGAGCATCTATGCCTGTGCCTGTACTGTTACATGAGAGGCAAATACATTTCTATCTTTTTAAACTACAGTATTTGGGGGTCTATGTTATAGCAGCCTAAACTGGATCTTAATACAATAAGGGTGGCTTAAGTTATTAGATCTCTGAATAATAATAGCCATCATGTGCTGCATATAAGCCATGGACCATGCAGTGTGCTAGATGCTCTCAATATACATGATCTCATCTGATTCCTCACAACATCCTTTTAGGTAGTTGTCACTAGTCCTATTTTATAGGTGACTAAACTGAGGCCCAAGGAGGTGGGTGCATTACAATGAAGTGGCGATAAGGCCAAGGCTTAAACTCAAGTCTTTGAGCTCTCAGTTTAGGGCTCTTCCCATTACCATGTGCCAGGTACTGGCTTTAACTTAGGTACTTTTTCTTTCTACCAAACTGTTCTTGAGAACACACTTTTTCTTATGTAAAAGTTGATTCTGAGTACAAATAGCATGAAGAATTAGAGATCTCTATTTTATTAAAATTAAATCCCATCAGAACTACATTTTCAACTTCCATTACACTGACTTTGTTTTCAAAGCAAGTTTTCTATTAAAAAGCAAAAAAAGGGAAAACTTGAAATCTACTGAAAGAGTTATTTGCATTTTAAGAACAGGTATTTTCAGTCCCCTAAAGGAGAAATATTAAGATCATTTAATTCTTAGTATTTTTATAAATCAGTACCTCAAAACACTCTGATTCTTGATTTAACTGTTTACCTAAAAATCACAAGAGAATCAGAACCAATGAAAGAGTTCAGTAATATGGTGACATAAAAAATTATACAGAAATCAATGGCTTTCCTATATAAAAATAACAATCAAGTTATAAGATATAATGGAAGATCCTAATTCTATTCTATTTTATTTTAGCCTATACTATTCTAAAATACAAGTTACCTAGAAATAAATTTAAGAAGAAATTTAAGTATCTACATGAAGAAAAAGATGAAATCTTCTAAGAGATAAAAAGGAAAAAGACTTGAACCCTCAGAGAAGCACTCCATGTTCTTGGACAGGACAACTTAGCATCATAAAGGTGTCAATTATTCCCATTAATCCATCAATTAACACCATTTGGGTAAGCCCACCTTAATCTAAAAAAGGGTCTAGGTCAGTGGTTCTCAACCTTCCTAATGCTGCGGCCCTTTCATACCGTCCCTCAGGTTGTGGTGACCCCCACCCATAAAATTATTTTCGTTGCTACTTCATAACTGTAATTTTGCTATTGTTAATGAATCGTAATGTAAATATCTGTGTTTTCTGATGGTCTTAGGCGACCCCTGTCAAAGAGTCATTTGACCCCCACTGGTCTAGGTTGTAACAAAGAATAAAAATAATTTATTTGAGCAAAGGATTTCAACCCCAGAGGCACATATTCAGGTAGCAACTTAAATTGTACTCCCAAGAGGACAAATAAAGGTGGGATTTCTAAAGGCAGCCACAAACACAGTCCTCATTTTGATCCTCTATGCAAATGAAGGATGCTGATTGGTGAAAGGGATTGGTTTCTTTCATGGTGAAGAGTGCAGATGGTCTGGTTGCCATGGTAGAGAGAAAGTAGAGTGCAAGATGTGGTTACATAGTTGGCTTAAAATTTTAAAAGTTCGGTGGGAGGAGCATAGGCAAACTTCTTCATGGCCTCCTGGTTCCATTTTAGTTCCCTTAACATAAATGACTCTCTCTTGGCAATTTCCATCTACACATACAAATACCAATAAGATGATTCTAAAGTTCATATGGAAAGCTCAACATGCAAGACTAATTTTAAAAAGAACTACATCAAAATAAAAAGCTTCTGCACAACAAAAGAAACCATCGACAAAACAACAAGAAAGCCCACTGTATGGGAGAACATATTGCCAATGATATTTTTGATAAGGGTTTTATCTTCAAAATTTACAGAGAACTCATATAACTTAACAAAAGGAAGATAAACAATCCAATCAAAAAATGGGCAAAGGACCTAAGTAGACACTTTTTGAAAGAGGACATAAAGAAGGCCAAGAGACATATGAAAACATGCTCAAAGTCATTAATCATCTGAGAGGTGCAAATCAAAACAACAATGCGGTACCATCTCACAACCGTCAGAATGGCAATCATCAACAAATCAACAAGCGTCAAGTGCTGGCCAGGGTGTAGAGAAAAAGGAACCCCCCAGCACTGCTGGTGGGAATGCAGACTGGTGGAGCCACTGTGGAAGATAGTGTGGAGTTTCCTCCAAAAGTTAAAAATGGAACTCTCATTTGACCCAGTAATCCCACTTCTAGAACTATATTCCTAGAAAACAGAAACACTAATCAGAAAGGACACATGCACCCCTATGTTCATAGCAGCACAGTTTACAATAGCTAAAATTTGGAAACAACATAAGTGCTCATCAGCAGATGAGTGGATTAAAAAACTGTGCTACATCTACATGATGGAATACTATGCCACTATAAAAAAGAAGGAACTTCTACCATTTGCAACAGCATGGATGGAACTGAAGAGCATTATGCTAAGCGAAATAAACCGGTTAGAGAAATATAAACATCACATGATCTCACTCATATGTGGGATATAATGATTAAAATAATTTGATGAAAATAGATCCAAAGACAAATGGCAGGGAAGGTGGCGTGGGGGGTTAGAGAGCAACCAAAGGACTTGTATGCATGCATATTAGCATAACCAATGAACACAGACACTGAAGCAGTGGGGGCCTGCCTGGGGTGGGAATGGTTGGGCTGAGGGGGCGGGGAATTGGGAAAAAAGGAGACCTATGTAAAACTTAAGATAATAATAATTTTAAAAAGATCAATGGTACATAATAAAATCCCCCCCCAAATTATGTACAAGAATTTAATTTATGAGAAATGTGATGTCTCAAACCAATGTGGAAAAGATGGAATTGTCAGCAAACAGTTGGAACAACAAGGTAACTATTTGGAAAAAAGCTGGATTCACATCACATACTTTACAAAGGATAAATCCAAATAAAGATTTAAAGGTAAACATGAGAGCATGAAATCATCTAATAGAAATCAAGGAAAATTATTTTAGAGACAGAGTGGTGAGGATCTTTCTATCCAGTATGCCGGAGTCATAAGATTCTTAAAATTGATATATAAAAATAAGAATATCTGGATATCTAAAAACTACCTAGGCAAATTCAAAAGACTAATACACAGGGAAGAAATATATTCAACTCAGACCACAAAGAGCTTACTTCCCATATTTCCATACAAACAGCTACTACAGATTGTTGGTAAAAAAAAATCCAACTATCTAATGGAAACCAAAGCTACTATGGAAAAATTTAAAGAAAAGATGTCCAACCACACTGATAATAAATATGTGACAAATTAAAACTTTTCTGAGATAGTATGTTTTACTTATGAGAATGGCTGAGACCCAATACCTGATAACACACTGAGGGTGAGGGTATAACCAGGAGTGTAAAATGGTGCAACCTCGATAACAGGCAATTTGTCCAAGTCCATCAAAAGTAGCAACACATGTACCCTTTGTCCCAGGATATCTATGGGAAATGACGGATATGTGAATTCACTCCATGGCAAGAGAGGGACCACAGGGGACTGGCCAAAGGAACCAGGGTATATCCATGCAAAAGATGCTATACAGTGAGAAGAAAAAGACTGAGGAAGCTCTTTCTATGTTAAGAAAGAAAGCTCCCCCAAGTAGATTGCTAAGTGAAGGAAGCAGGTGCAGATCAGTGAGTGCTGTATATTTGTGCGCTGTAAAAATGTAGGGAAAAGAGACATACACAAATGTCTGCTTTTATATGTATGAACTATTTCTGGAGGGCTACTGAATGCAACTAAAGCACTGGGGTTCTGTGGGGAAGATAACTGAACCTCTGGAAAATGGTACACATCCCATCTACTGTACCTCAACACTTCTCAACCACACGAATGGAGCAACCATGAAATAAAACAAGTTGGAGCACCTTGGACCCACTCACTTTCTGGTACTTCCTACGTATCCAGTGTTGTTTGTTATAAGTGCTTATAGGGAGACTGTGATGTGGATTTGGAATTTTGTCCAATTCTGTTAATCCCAATATTCAGTCTTAAGCAGCCAAACTTTAGTTGGACATGAAATCTGCTCCTTACTTAAACAAGTTTCAACTTTGATAAAATTCCAGGGCACAGAGCTGGTAGGATTCAAGATTGGTGCAAGGTATAGTTCCAGTTCCTTTTTCAGTCAACTAACTCACCACGATGAAGATGAAAGCAATTACGATGATGATGTGGATGGATGTTATTCCCATTTTATGGATGATGAAACTTAGGCACAAGGAGGTGAAACTATTTGCCCATAGCCACCCATGTTTTCTTCACTTCCCATCAGGATTCCAGACTGGCTCTCAAAGTCTCCTTTATGTCATGCATTTGCTGAACTAGTGATATTAAAATAAAAAATCATCTCTAATTTTCCATTTAGGAGCAGGAATATAGGCACTATGGCCAGGTAGGTACAGAATATGATAAAAGCCATTTGATGGCATTCAACTCTCACACTCAGAGTAAAGAGACATTTACCTTTGTCTTTGCAAACCCTCTCCCCCTCTTCCTATAGTGGAGCCCAATAATTAGTACATAAGAACACAACATTTGGGTAGTTAAGTAAGAGCCCTGAAAAGTGATCACAGATGAAGCTGAAAGGACTTTTTTTAAACATGCAGCCCCCGAGTCCCACCTCAAGTACTAGGTTGACAAATCCAGGCCACATTTGAGAGAATTGCTAACAGGAAATAAAAAAGCTCATCATAGTACTTTATTCAAATAAGTTTCTAAATTTAAAAGCCTATAAAAAGCAGCTCAGATCAAAAAGTGAATAGCCACTTTCTTTACAGTTACCCAAAGTACTAAATGTACTAATAACCTAGGTCCACAGGCTTGCCTGCTGTCACGGCGAATCTTGTCCCACAGCAGGGGCCACACAGCCCGCAAGCAATCCACTGGGTGGGGACTTGCCTGGCTAGTGTTTGGACAAGTCGTTTAGTGGGCCTCAATATCCACATCTAAGAAATGGAGATAATAATACTCTTTGCAGGATTGCGAGGCTCAGATGAACAAGTCTATTAAGGATTAAAGAGCCTGGGTCCCAGCAGGGGCTCAGTGTCAGTATTACCCTTCTTCTCCACAGACCTTGGTGACAACACATCCTCACTCCTATGAAGGAGGGAAGATCTGGGTAGGCGAAAAGTAGCCACACCACTGCGTTTTTTGCCTTATTGAGTGTATTCATTTCCTGGTGCTGATACACATAAAGTACTACAAACTGGCGGCTTCAAATAGTAGAAATTCATTCTCTCCCAGTTCTTGAGGCTAGAAGTATGAAATCAAGGTATTGGCAGGGCTGTGCTCCCTCTGAGACTCTAGGTAGAATCCTTCCTTGTCCCTTCCTTGTCCCTTCCAAGCTTCTGGTGGTGGCCTTCAGTCCTTGGTTTGTGGCTGCATCTCTCCAATCTCGGGCTCTGTTGTCCCATGGCCTTCTCTCTGTGTGTCTGTCCTCACATCATCTTCTTTCTTACAAGGACAGTAATCCTTTTTTTTTTTTTTTTAGGGTTTTTCTTTTCTTTTTTTTATTTTAATAAATCTTTATTGTTCAGATTATTGCAATTGTTTCTTTTTTCCACTCTATATCTCCCCTCCACCTGACTCTCATCCCCCCTCTACCCTTACCCCCCACATTGTCCTCATCCATAGGTGTATGATTTTTGTTCAATCTCTTCCTGTACCCTACCTCACTTCTTTCCCCCTGAGAATTATCGTCTACTCCCTTTCTATGCCCCCAATTCTATTATATTCACCAGTTTATTCTGTTCATCAGATTTTCAATTCACTTGGTTTTTAGATTCACTTGTTGATAGATATGTATTTGTTGTTCATAATTTTTACCTTTACCGTTTTCTTTTTTCTCTTCTTAAAGAAGACCTTTCAGCATTTTATATAATACTGGTTTGGTGTTGAAGAACTCCTTTAGCTTTTTCTTATCTGTGAAGCTCTTTATCTGCCCTTTAATTCTGAATGATAGCTTTGCTGGGTAGTGGAATCTTGGTTGTAGGTTCTTGCTATTCATCACTTTGAATATTTTTTTGCCACTCCAGTCTGGCCTGCATAGTTCCTGTTGAGAAATCATCTGACAATCGTATGGGTGCTCCCTTGTAGGTAATTAACTGTTTTTCTCTTGCTACTTTTAATATCCTCTTTTTGTCTTTTGCTTTTGGCATTTTAATTATGATGTGTCTTGGTGTGATCCTCTTTGGATTCCTTTTGTTTGGGTTCTGTGCACTTCTTGGACTTGTAAGTCTATTTCTTTTACCACGTGGGGGAAGTTTTCAGTCATTATTTCTTTAAATAGGTTTTCAGTATCTTGCTCTCTCTCTCCTTCTGGCACCTCCATTAATTCTGAAGTTGTTACGCTTGAAGTTGTCCCAGAGGTTCCTTATACTATCTTCACATTTTTAAATTTTTTTCTTTTCCAGTGGAGTGTTTTTTTCTTCTTTGTATTTCAAATCTTTGACTTGATTCTTGCATTCCTCTAGTTTGCTGTTAGGTCTCTGTATAATATTTTTTATTTCAGTCAGTGTATGTTTAATTTCTAGTTGGCCCTTTTTCATCTCCTCTTGGGTCTCGCTAAATTTATCCATTTTTTCTAGGAAATTCTTAAAAATCCTTATAACCGTGGTTTTGAACTCTATATCTAGTCATTTGTTTTCCTCCATTTCTTTTGTTTGTGATCTGTTCTTTTGTCTCCGTACATTTCACTGCTTCCCTGAGTTGGAAGAGTAGCTTTGTGTGCTAGATGTCCTATGTGGCCCAGTAGCTCTGCCTCCCCAGTTACCTGAGGTGGGCTCTGTTGGTGCATCCCTTTGTGAACTGTGTGTACAGTCTTGTTGTAGTTAAGTCTTGATTGTTGTTTGTATCACTGGGGGGAATTGACCTCCAAACCAATTGGTTGTGAGAATCAGCTGAGTCTCTGCATGTGTGCTTGCCTCCAGACTTCTGCCAGTGTGACCTCATCTTAACTAATTACATCAGCAATGATCCTGTTTCCAAATAAGGCCGTATTCTACAATATTGGGGGTTAGGACTTCAAGACATAGTTTTGGAGGATACAATTCAAGAATGGGAGCAATCTTTTACTGAGTCCACCAAAAGAGACTGAGGGCCCACACTAGACCTTTTCTGCTCAGAGTCTCTTTGCGGAAAAAGGATGATGGCACAGAGTGACAGTAAGAGGGGTACCATATGTGGGAGGACCAAGGCTGCCACGTACACCAGTGTGAGCCTTGTTCCCTCCTATGTAAAGAGAACAGTGAAAACGCTTGGCCCCCTTGATAAACACTAGCACATACACATGCACAGATCATGCATGGAGGACATTTTTTTCTCAAGTCAACAGAAGCACAGAATTTTAGTCATTAATTCTTGACGGTGGAAAGCACCACCATCTACCCAGCTGATCAAGTGTGAGAGGAGGGATCATCCTAATTCTCTTTTGTTCCAGTTGCCATATCCAAGCAGGGCGTCATTCCCTCCTTCCCTTCTCTTTAACACGTCTCCTCCTGGCCATTCCAGCCAGACCACACTGTGTGGCCAAGACCCTAGCATCTTTCCTGTGAACGAACAGCTGCAGAATTTCCCACCAGGCTCCACATGGCTGTCAGTTCAGAGGGGCCACGGAAACGCAGACCTCTACACATCACTCTCCTGTCTGAAGCGTCTCAGCTCAGCACACCCTCCCATCAGGAGAAAGTCCATACTCCACTTAAAGCCATTCTAATCAATACATCATCGGTTTAACCTGACAAAAAACTTCTCGTGTGTATTTAGAAGAATAAACAGACAAGAATAGCTAAGCCATCTAAAAGAAAAATAACAAGGAAGTTAAGGAGTATTACATAACCCCATGAATTAAAACAATGTGGCACTGGTACAGACTTTGAAAGATGTGAATGCACCAAACAATTATGAGTACAATTCAGGAGAAAAAAAGACTGTTGGGATAACAAGTTATTTGGAAGACAGTTAAATCAGATCTTCTCCCCACACCATAAATTACAAGAGTTAAGTTAAAAAAATAAAATAAACGAAGACTTCTATATGTCATTGAAGCTTTTATACTATGGCAAGCATATGTTCCTTTTATAAAGAAGGAACAAACAGTAAAGGAGGAAAACACTGTCTATAAACTAGAAGAAAAGAGAGGTAAACACTGAGCTGATTAATATCCTCTGGGACATTCTAAGCATAAAAGCAATGAAAGAAAAATGATCAACTTTGATTAGCTTCAAAATTTCAAATTGCATATGTTAAAAAAACACAAAAATTACAAGGCAATGACAAAGTGAGGAAAACATTCATAATAAAGATAATAAAGGGTTGTCATCCTTAAGATATTAAAAAAAATCTTGCTGATAAGAAAAACACTAAATCTCCCAACTCCTCACCCCAAAGGCAATTCTAAATAGAACTATAGTGGTCTAATAATATGGCTGATGATAATAATAAAACACACACACATATAAAGCCACAAGGCACCCTTTTTTGAATATTTGGTAACATGGAACCATTAGTTATCATTAATGGTAAAAACAAGAGAAAAATTCTGAGATGTCCCAAGTTAAATTACAGCAGGCCAGAGAGGGAGAGAACATGATAAGAGGAATTAAGCACCCAATGGCCACATTCCTGGATGTCCAGGACAACGAGCAAAAGATGGCTTACATTCCTGCATGTCCTGGAGCTTTGAAACAACTTCTATGGTGACCACTAGATAAACGGCATCCAGCATATGCATGACCTTTAGGACTGTTACCTGCCACCAATCAAAAGTAGCACGTGTTTATCCCTTACAAACTATGCACCTATCCTAGAACTCCTCCGCTTCGCCATTACGAATGGTGAAATATTAAAAACAAAACTCAGCAGACCCCCTTTGTCAGATGCTAGGGAACAAATTATTTTGAAAATTGGTAAATAATTGGTGGGGGTAACCAAACAGTCTCTCCTTATAGAAGTATTCCAGCTAATAAAGAATAGCAGTATTAGAATATCACCGTTTTTACAAATCCCTAATAAAATAACGGATCTGGGCAATATTCATCAATGGCTGTTAACATCACAAAAGAATTGTCCTGGTGGGAGCACACACTACCACTTAGTAAGTATTCTTACTCCAAAACCAAACCTGAATCTTATCAAAGCCTATAGATCTCCCCACCTATTTACAGGAAATACAGGGGCAGAGGAACCTACTAAATGACACCCCAGGAATGCAAGCATCACAGTCCAGACTGTGGGAAACTGCAGGAAAAATGACAACTTTTTTGATAAATAAGTTCTAAGGCACAAGGAAAGAGAAGGAGGAAGAATCCACAGACAGAACAAACTTACCCGACCAACAACCAACCACAATAGATGAACCCGATCTGGATCCTGACCCAAACTATTAAAAATTATGAAACAATGGGAAAACTTGAACACCAATGGGATATTTAATTGACATAAAGTATTTGTTATTAAAAAATGTTAGGTGTAATAACTGGTATTTTGATTATGTTTTCATAAAATGTCTTTGACTTCTAAATATCTGTACTGAAATATTTACCCCCTCCCCGCCCAATACCTGTAATTTGCTTCCCGGTGGTTAACAGATGGGAATCTAGCTACAACAAGATTAGTTATGATTTGCTAACTGTTAAAGCCAGGCAATCAGTACCTGGGGTTCATACTATTCTCTCTACTTCTGTAAAATGCTCAAAATACCATATTTTCTGGCATATAAGATGACTGGGCATATAAGACGGCCCCCAACTTTTCCAGTTAAAATATAGAGTTTGGGATATACTCTCCCTATAAGAAGACACCCGGCATCTAAGATGACCCCTGACTTTTGAGAAGATTTTCCTGGGTTAAAAAGTTGTCTTATATGCCGGAAAATACGGTATGTTCAATTTTCCACAATAAAAGATTTAAACAACATTTAAAATGATATTTTTTCACAACAATGGAATGCCATGAAGAAATGCTGATGATAGGGCAATGATGGAAAAGCTACACAATTAATAGAGTATTATCTCAATCTAGTTAAATACACATTAAGCATTTTGAGTCAAAAAGAAGAAAACTCAACATCATGTTAATAACAACTGTTATCTCTCTATGGTGGTATAATGGGTGGTTTTTATTTCCTTCTTTATATTTTCTGTTTCTACAATTAGTAGGCCTTAGTTTATAAGTACAGAAATGTATTTCAAACAGCATTCAACGTGGAATTTGCCAGGGAAAGCCAAGTTGTTATGTTCATAGTATGTTTATTTCTGCTTTGGCCTAATCACTCCCAACAGTCTCTGGAACTGCCATCCACCCAGAGACGTCCACTGCAAAGAGAATCCCCAGACTTAATAAAATAAACAGCGTAAGCAGACCTAATACAGAAGCACCTTTCTCAGGCCAAGAAAGCTTCAGAGAGCCCCCAGTCCTTTCCTCCAAGGGAAGAAGAACCAAGCAGAAGAAAAGGCATTTGTAACGGTGAGCACAGCAGTGACCCTCCCAGTAGGGGAGGGTGGCCCCAGCCCTGGGCCGGCGGAGCCTCCAGCCCACAGAGACAGAGCAGGGCAGGCTGTGGGAACCTTGACCGTTAGCCACCACAGGCAGCGTGTCTGAACCAACCCCACAAAACCTGTAAGGAAAGTTCTGTCAAGTGAAAAAAATTAATCCTAGCCACCAGTTAATCCCAACGAGGAAACACAATTTGAGCTATCAGAAGAGGCTCAGGGAGAGGGTGACACGGTAAAGGACTTAGTTCATTGGGTGTGACCACTTTCCTCCCGTTTAATATTCAGCTTCAAGATTCAAATAGTTGAAAAAGCCTAGCTGCCAAAATGCTCTGCCATTCAGTCTATAGATATCTACCCCCTACCTAGCTGCCTTGTGTTTCAGTGAAAATGACACCTGTTTTCTTTCTTTTTCTTGCCTTAAACCTGCTCCCATGGGGATGCAGATGCCTTTTTTGCCCTTCACATTTTACAAAAGGTCTTACCAACTTTCCCGCCCGTATGTCATTAGGGCCTCTGGGGAAGGGCGAGTAAGTCCTAGACCTTGCTGGTAGGTGGTTGTTTTCAGTCCAATGTGGGAGAGATCTCCCCTAACCACTTTCTCTCTTTTATGATATTCAAGTTTGGGGGGGCCTGTGGATGAGATGTCTCAGTTCATACTAACGTATTTTTTTAACGTAGGGAAACAAATAAGAGAAATTTCCACGGGAAAGTCTGGATGTCCCCCCCATTAAGAGAACTGTTGTCTCAGAGAGGCAGGTGATCAGAAACAAGCCACTTCATGGTTCTGGCAGCAGGACCAGGTACCTTCCGTGTGACTGTGCAGAGATAAGAACTGGCCGCAGCCCAGGAGCTGAATTCCTGGTGTTGCCTCACCCCTTGCAAGTGGCTCCCTTCCCATGACCGTACGTACAGCCAAAAGCACTCTCCAGAGAGCAGCGGTGCATGTGCCCAAGCTGGTTGCTGTTGAGAGTCAGCCCAGGCCTGTGGTCGGCAAACTGCAGCTCACGAGCCACGTGCGGTTCTTTGGCCCCTTGAGTGTGGCTCTTCCACAAAATACCATGGCCTGGGCGAGTCTATTTTGAAGAAGTGGCGTTAGAAGAAGTTTAAGTTTGTGTGTTTTTTAAAATTTGCTTGCAATTTTTGAAAATATATATTTTATTGATTTTTTTTTACAGGGAGGAAGGGAGAGGGATAGAGAGTTAGAAACATCCATCAGCTGCTTCTTGCAAACTCCCTACTGGGTGTGTGTGCCTGCAACCAAGGCACATGCCCTTGACTGGAATCGAATCTGGGACCCTTGAATCCATAGGCCGACGCTCTATCCATTGAGCCCAAAACGGTTAGGGCTAGAAGAAGTTTAAAAAATTTGGCTCTCAAAAGAAATTTCAATTGTTGTACTGTTAGTATTTGGCTCTGCTGATTAGTGAGTTTGCCAATCCCAGGCCATCTCCTAGCCACCTCTCCTGTTGGTAATGGCTGTTTTCTCCACAAGGGGCAGCAGTGGCAAAGATGGCCCATGGCCCACAGGCTGAGAAGGGCTGGGGAGAGGGGGCCAAGTGACCAGCCACTCACTTGCCTGTGCCTCCTGCTTTCCCAAACTGTGCTTGGAGCAGACCCTGGGCCTGGTTAGCCACAGGCGATCCCACCATGGAAGGGTTCCTCAGTAGCATGGTGAACTGTCACTGCTCTCTGAAAATACACAACCAACTTTTAATAGCTTGGACAACCAATTTTTAAAAGCTTCGAAAGCTTTTAGGCATTGCTAAACAATTTCTCTACTTCGGCGAGACCAGGGTAGCCAATATGCAACTGTTTACACAAAGGTGCCTCATCCAGAAGTTCCTGCAAGCTCTGCAACCTTGGGCAATTTGCTTCACCTCTGTGGCCTCAGTTTCCTCACCTGTAACATGGGGAAGGTAACAGTACCTACCTCACAGGGAGTTTGTGAGAAGGTAACACGAGGGAATGGGCATGAAGTAGTCTTGGCAAGTGCTGTCTTCTCATAAACACTAAGGGCATTTCTTGTGCCCCCCTCCCGCTCCCCCGAAAAAAATAACAGGAGCACACATTAGAGAACACACTCAGTGAACTCTACATCCATTGTTGTTGTCCTTAAAGGAGCCCTCCCACAAGTTCCCACCCCAGCAATCAGACACCATCCTGCAAATCTAGTTCTGAACTGCTGCGTTTGCTCAGTGCTGCATTCTTGGCACCTAGCACAGCTCCTGGCACATAGTAGGAGCTTATTCAATATTCTTGGAAGGAAGGGATTATGATAAAAGCAGCCATATATTCAACACTTGTTCTGTTCCACGCATGGTAAACATCTCCACCTAATTTCGCTCTGTTTTATTTCACAGATGGCATTGAGACTCCAAGAGGTTAAGTCAGATTCCCCCCTCCCCCAGCAATCAGGCCCAATCCCCAAACAACTTTGAAACAAAAGCAGCTGAGGCATTTACCCGGGTCAGTAATGAAAATTCAGCATTCTTCTGTCATTGATATAACTTATAGGGAGTTTTTCATATTGATTCCTTTTATCTTTGCTATTCGGGGCTAAGATAAACCTGTAGGCATTTAACTTACTTCAGTCATTTAAAGAAATAAAGAACAAAAGAGTAGAATCTGTATTAAATCAGGCACAATAAGAGGAAACATTTTTAACAAAATATAATGTTAAGAGCCTCAGGTTACTATAAATCACCCCCATTGAGCTCTGAAATCCCTAAATTACTATTGTTGTGCTATTCAACATTCCCCATCCATAACAGCTGACGAAAACACAAAGTCGGTCCAACTACAAAGCTGGAACATTTTTTAACTTAATTTCAACTCTGCATTACTAAAACAACAAAAACAAAAAACTCAAAACCTCCCAGGATTTTACAAATTCAACTACAAATTACCAGTCATATCCTTTCAACAATTAAATGCCGTATAAAAAGAATGGTTTTCAAATCAAATTTCCCAGATTTTTCATTAACAAATGTCCCCCTGGACCCCTCTTCAGAACTAGAGCCAAAATGGAAATAGATGTGAAAATCAGCGAGCACGTACCCAGAGCAGAGACTGCAGAAAAGGAAGGAAGAAGCAGGAAGGCAGTGTTTGCTATTTATTTGGAATAATTAGTAAAGCAGAACCAGCTGGAGGCTGGCCCCACGCACCTTGCCCAAATGTGGCTTGAGGGGGTGGGGTGGGCTGGGGAGGAGGGGGCGGGCAAAATGTTCAAAGGGCCTAGAAGTGGATGGTTAGGTGCAGTTTCACGCCTCACTGCACAGCGAAATAAAGGGAAATATTCTTTTTTCAGTGTAATTGAACTTCTGCAGCCCTGATGGGCTGTTTTGCTCTGGGGAATCTAGCTACGTACTTTGAGAGTTGCACACCTTTTAGCCAAGACAAGGGTTTTCACGTCAGTCCAGGTAACACGCGAGTGAAAGGAGAGATTTCTGCCTGCTGTCACTGGGGAATAAACAAAGATTCGGGATGGTAAGTGTTTGGGAACACGCTGCTTTTAATTAGATGCCAGGAGATAAGTTTATTTTCTCAGAAAAGCCCAAGATGTCCATTTGGCTTTCTTTTCCCGAGCTGAGGCTGGGAGGTAGAATAAAACTGTTGTGTCTGGAAAGGGGCAGTAGAAGCAAGAGGGGGAAAGGGCAGGAAAAGAGGGGTAAGTAACACTAATAAACACGCACGAAGCACTGGCTACTGGCAGCCACTGTTCTGAATGCTTTTTGCAAACATTCCCTTAGGTGTGGCCTTCACTGTGGGCATTGTTAGTTTCTCTGTATTACAGGCGAGGAAACTGAGGCAGGAGAAGTAAATGAACAACCTGAGGCTCTGGCTAAGAGGGGGAGTGGGTGGGTACCCATAAGCAACTTGCCCAGAGATGCTTTCCAAGTGTGCAAGGCTGCCTACCTACCCTACCCCTATGGCCCCCTGCTCCCCACCCTGCCCTTTCTGTCATGTAAGCACAGGGGGTCTGGATGGGAGCAGACATTTTGTTTATAAACAAGGAAGAGCTCAAACATCTGGGCCTTGCTTTGTGGCCCAGGACACTGTGCAGGTCTGGGCCCTTTGGCCTGCCCAGGCCACGTGGTGTAAATAGCAGGGGGCCTCCGCCCCATCTTGGGGAAACCAACCTGGTAGGAAAGGTCAGGGAGAGGACCATCTCTCATTACAGGAGATTCCCAATAACTGATGGGGCCAGGATGCAGGCTGAGGGGCAGAGACCTGATGCTCATGGTCTGTGTGGTCCGTTAGTGACAGCCACAACCTGCACCTATACCCCCCGGAGGACAGGGCCTTATAAGTAGTGACATGATATAAGCACAAGCAGTACACCAGGACTGTGTCTAACAGGTAACTGAACGTGGAAGCATCCAGTGTCCACCCACAACCTGTACCTGTACCCTCCGGTATGTGAGTGTCACATACCCCCCCCCCACCTTTGCATAGGGATAACACACACATAACGTAAAATAGACAGTCTTTACTACTTGCAGTGAACAGTCTGTGGCATTAAGTACACTCACACAGTTGTGCAATCATCACCACTATCCATCTCCAGAACTTTATTTTACCCCAAACTGAAACTCTGGTTCTATTCAACAATAACTCCCCATTCCTCTTCTCCTAGCCCGGGGGAACCACCGCTCTACTTTCTGTCTCTGTGACTTTGACAACTATAGGAACCTCCTATAAGTGGGGTTATACCCATTAGTCTTTTGGTTTCTGGCTAATTTCACTCAGGGTTAACATCCACAAGGTTTATCCGTGTTGTAGCATGTGTCAGAATTTCCTTCTTTCTCAGGCTGGATAATATTCCACGGTGTGTAAACACCACATTTTGTTTATCCATCCATCTGTGGGTGGATACTGGGTGCTTCCACGTCCAGTTACCTGTTAGACACAGTATCTTCCTGGTGTACTGCTTGTGCTTACATCACGTCGCTACTTATAAGGCCCTGTCCTCCGGGGGGGTACAGGTGCAGGTGGTGGCTGTCACTCAGTCCTGACTGTGGCAATGCAGGAGTGCCAGCCTGTGCTGCGAGAGCTTCTCCCTTGTTAAAGACAGCGGGAAGAGGAATTTTTAAGGTACATCCTATGTTTTAAAATTGTTATTTCCGATGCTTTAAACCCTATGCCAGCCCATCAAAACTGACCTGGAAGCTGGGTTTGGTCTTCTGATACCTAGTGTGCCCAAAGCCTTATAACAACTCCATGCAATAGGGTTTTTAGGCAAGAAAGCATAGCTCAGAGCGGTTGAGTGAGTTGCCCAACATCACACAGCGGTGGGTTGTACTTGAACAGAAATCTTCAATCTCCTCCCAAATGCCACTGGATGTGACAAAACAGGCCACATTCTATGCATTGCTGTTAACATGAATGAAGAAATAACTCTGAGTTCTCCAGAGCGTTACGTTAATTTGATTTAAAAAGCACATCCAAAGCCCAGCCAGGTGGGAGTCTTAGGAAGAGCTCTTGACCTCCCAGTGGCTATCTCCCCTCCAGCACTTCCACATTCACAGCCTCGCACCATAGGTACAGTGATCCCATGGGGAAATAAGGGCCGGACTTCCAATTGTTAATCAGAGCCCTGTCAAATGATGAGCTTCTAGGGCCGGCTTCCGAGATCCTGTAGCCAGTCCAGGGACATCCAAGAGTCAGGTTCTGGGAACAACAGGCTCTCATTCGCCTTGTTGGCCCAAAGGCCAGAGATTCTCGAGCTTGGCCCAACTCCCTAAAAACCCACTTGCTGGGCTTCTCCCACAGCAACAAAGGGTTAACCAGTGCATCTGTTTTCTCTCTCTAGAGGTCAGAAACCCAGACATGGCTTTAAAAGCATTCTTCACGGCCACAGATAACCCTCCTGACATGGCCCTCCGAGCAGGCCGGCTCTGCAACCCTGCAGGGACAGGGCAGGGCACCCCTGACAGGGCCCGCCTGAGGGCAGAAGCAGGAGGCCTTGTCCTGCTTGGGTGTGCTTCCTGGGCCCCTCTAGCAGTATCCCAGGATGTTCTGGGGAACTTGGTGCTGGGGACACAGCAGTGAACAGAATGGCCAGAAGCCCTGCCCTCATGGAGTCCACCTTCTAGTGGCATGGGGGTGGGAATACAAGGTGATTGCGCTAAACACAGAAATAAGTGGGTTATCCACTGCCTTAAAGGCGGTGAGTATGTACTATGAGGGATTAGGCGGCCAAAAGTAGAGAGATTTGTGATAGTAAGTAGATTTTTTAAAAACTAAAACCACTTTTATCAAGATATAATGGACATACAAAAAGCTGTGACTAGTTAATATACCACTGGATTTTGGAGACGAGTATGCTGCTGGGAAACCATCGCTACAATCTGTGCCATAAACATACCCATCACCCCCTAAAGTCTCCTCCAGCCTCTTTATGTTTTATTATTTGTGTGAGTGACAATGCTTCACAAGAGCCCACCCTCTGAGTAAAGCTTTAAGTGTACCATACAGTGTTGCTGGCTGTGCTACTGGACAGTGGTTCTCAGAACCTCTTCCTGCTAGTCACTGACCCCTGGCACCATTACAGCACCTCCCATCTAGTAGCCCAGGCAAGCACCATCCCACTCTCTGCTTCTCTGAGTTTGACTATTTTAGATTCCTCATAGACATGGGATCTGGTAGCATCTGTCTGTCTGTGTGATATTAAACACTAGAGACCCGGTGCACAAAATTTGTGTGCTGGTATGGTCCCTAGCCCTGGCCTGCAATCAGGGCCATCTTCCCCAGCTGATTGCAGCCTGTCCCGCACCCCACCACCACCCACCCCGGTTCCCTGTTCGCCATTAGCAATAGAAGCCTGATGGGACCCAGAGGTTGGCCATTCCCGCCCACTCGCTGGCCCCGCCCCTGCCACGGGTCGCCCTCTGTGTGTGGGGTGATCGGTGGGGCGGGGCACCTTGGCCTGGCACCACCCACGTCCCCACCACCCACCCCAGTTCCGCATTTGCCATTGGAGCCTGCTGGCTGGGAAAAGGGACTGTGAGGTTGTCAGTGGGCCTCATAGTGACTGGTTAAGCGGTCTTTCGGATCTTTCCACCGCCCTCAGGGTCCATTTGCGTATTACCCTTTTATTATATAGGATTAACCAGTGACTGACATGGAGGCCCCTAGTAACCAGCCAGTCTGTTTCCAGTCCATCTTCCCAGTCAACTCCAGACCTTCGAGTAAACCCACACTTCAGAAAACAAAACAGAAAACCTTTTGCGAGAGTCTCTTCTCTCACATGGCCAAGCCTTCTCCTTCATCCTGGGTCCCGTCTCGGGGAATGACAGGGCTCGTCTGCCTCCCAAGCAGTGATCCTCAGAGGCATCCTAACTCTGCCCTCAAAGTCCCCACCATCCTCCTAAACGCCTCTCCACCCCCTCTTTGCCTCCATTTCCACACCTTCACAATGGGGACAGTAACAGGACCCACGGTGGTTGTGAGGACGACCTGAGCGGATATACTGAGGGGCACAGAACAGGGTTCACAGGCCATTCGCGGTACCAGCACCAGTTCCTGCCACTGGCCTCCCGGGCACGGCAGCTTGTCATGTAAAAGCTGTTTTATCTGTTTCCTTCCTTCTTATAGCTGTCACCAAAAGAAGGGCTACTCACTCTGCGGTTCCTGAAGATGGAGGGGCCCAGAGCTTTCTAACAGCTGCAGGAAACAGGCCTGGGCGCCCGGCCCTCAGTCCTTTCCTGGGGCTGGAGTACAACTGGTGAGGCAGCACCCTCATCCCCGCCCCCAGTGGGGCCCCTCCATCTGGGCCTTGCAAGCCCAGAGGCCAAGCAGGTTGCTGTTTCCTGGGGCCTTGCAGCGAGGTGTGCGGGGGCCTTGGCCACTCCGGAAAATGCCAGAGCCATGGTCACAGTCCGCTGGGAGCTGAGCGTGTGGGATCCATAACATCGCCCCCAGTGCAGAGGTGCAGTCAGAGCAGCTCCAACCCTGCCAGGCTGGGCCAGCTGGAGGGCAGCAGCCATGACCTCGGGGAGGCCTGGAGTGATCCGACGGGCCGAGTGGGACAGCAGAACAGCAATCAGGAGATGGTGTGTGTCCCTATTCTACCTTCTCGACCCTGGTACAAGCGATAATATGAGTTTTCCTGGCTATAAAACGGGGACAACAGTCCCTCCCTTGGCGGGTTATTTTGAAGGACAAATAAAACAATCCGTGTGAGGAAACTACATAGCCCACACATACACTACCATCATGAGAAGGGTAAGTTGGAGAAGGTCATAACACGGTGAGCCGAGACACGTGGACTACGTTAATCTGATCCGGGCCTGAGCCATAGGGCGCTTTATTTTAGTTGTTACTTCACTTTGCTGCTCCTGGCTCCTTTCCTGAACCCAGGACTTTAGAGTCACAAACTAAAAGGGCCTTTGGGAGAAAGAGAGGTCTGGGAACACTGACCTCACCCCACCCAAACCCCTGGAGGGAGACCCTTCCACCCCCCAGGCCAGCAGCCTCTCAGCGACAAACACCCCTGAGGTCTGCCCTGGGCTGGCTTTGAGCAGGGCCTGGGGACAGGGTGATGGAGGTGAGGGGGTGGGGGGTTGGAAAGGGGTGTGAGGGGGGTGTCCTCACCCTGCTCCCTATCTCAGGAAATGGATTCTCCATACAGCCTGACACGTACTGTGAATGGGGCTGCTGTGTCGTTGTTGGGGTGGGACATCAGAGGAAACTCCAGAGAAGAGGTGACCGTTGAGCCGGCATTGGGAGGGTGAGTAGGAACCCCCAAGGGCCGTGTCCCTGAAACCTCCGACCCAGTGTTGCAAATCCACACCCGCTGTACACCCGCTTCGGGATGCCTGCCAGAGCCACATATTTCTTCTCCTATTACTGATTTAATATTTCTCTTTACATCAATTCACGTTTTTTTTCAGTCAGTTATTTTAAAAGCAAATGTTATACACTACAGTAAACAGAAAACCAGTTCCACATGCCCCAAATAGAGAGAAACCCTAAAAATAAATCCCAGGAAAGGAAGTTATTAAATTATAAGCAGACAGTGCAGCTTGCTGGAGTCGGGGAGTCTGAGGCCCACACTCTCCCTGTGTGAAAAGGGGGATCAGCGAGAGGTAGGGAGGCGCTGAGGACTTACGGAGCACCTAGTGAGACTCAGAAAGATCCGGAGGGGCGCCATTCTCCAATGTGGGTTGCTGGCATTTAATACCCCTCCCCACTCCCCCACTCCCCACTGTGTGCACTTCCCTGAGCAGCCTCTCCTGGAGGCACCACCCTCACCTGGGGAGAGGGTGCAGTGGCTGGAAGAGGAGGGGGGATTAAGGGATGTTTATGATTGGGGAGGAAATGGGCAGAGCTCAGGGTGGGAGGGATGATGGGACAGTTCTCGGTGAAGAGCAGATCAATGACACCCGACAACCGCACTCCCTTTTCCTGAGGCTTCCGGGACTCAGGCACAGCCCTCAGGCTTCACAGCATCGTTTCCCTTCAACTTTCCCGGCTTCCAGGAAGAGAGAGAGGCAGCAAGTGAATATTATTGTCCGAGTGGGGCAGATGTTGCAGGTTTGGCCTCCAGCTTCAAATACGTACTTCAAAGATCGTCTCTGCCTGAGAAATAGGTGCACGCCTCACTCCTCCATGCCTCCGAGCTGGCTCACTGCCAGTGCATGTGCACACACACATGTGCTTGCACACACACACACACACACACACACATCCCAGGGTGCCCATCAGTCCTTGGAGAGTGGGCGGAGCTGCCTTTGGGGCCAGGTGTGCATCCACACTCCCTCAGATCTCAGGGTGTCCCTGCTTGGGTTGTGGAACCTATCATTCCCCTCAATGGCGGCGTGCTTGGGGACAGGACTCAATGTGTTGTTTTGTTTTTTTTAAATCCCCAACTTTTTTTGAAATTAAAAAATATTTTTTTTTGAGATCAACCAAAGGACTTGTATGCATGCATATGAGCATAACCAATGGACACAGACACTAAGCGGGTGAGGGCATGTGCTGGGGGTTGGGGGTGGCCCAGAGAGGCCAAAGGGTGGGGGAAAGGAGACATATGTAATACTATAGGTAATACTTTAAACAATAAAATAAAACGTAAATAAAAACAAAATATTTTTGTGATAAGATATGCATAACATTTATCATTCTGACCATTTTTAAGTGTTAAAGTTCAGTGATATTAAGTACATTCACCTTGTACAACCATCACCATCATCCAGAATTTTTCATCTTTTTCGTCTTTCATTCTGTACCCATTAAACCATGTCACCCCCTCCCTCCAAGCCCTGGCAATCTCCATTCTACTTCCTGTCTCTGAATCTGACTATACTAGATGCTTCATATAAGTGGAATAAACGATATGTGTCCTTTTGTGACTGACTTATTTTACTGAGCATAATGTCCTCAAGGTTCACTCATGTTGTCGCATATTCCTTTTTAAAGGCTGAACATATTTCATCGTGTGTATATGATATATTTCGTTTACCCATTCACCAGTCGGTGGACACTTGGGTTGCTGTTACCCTTGGGCTGTTGTGCTGTTACGAGCTCCTGCTTTCACGTCTTTCGGTGTATACCCAGAAGTGGATAAATTCTCAGCTTTAAACATGATTCAGAATGACCCTCATTACCCTTGGGACTCCCTTGGTTCATTTCTCCGGTCCATGGCATCCCTGGTCCCAGCCTCATCTGCCAGGGCATCTTACTCTTTTATAAGCCCCACCACAATCTACAAATTCTATACACACATGCTGGAGAAAAAAACCTACATTCTAAAGTCCCAGGACTAGGTCTTGGGAAAGAGCAGGAGATGGGACGATCTGCACTCAGGGTCCTGCGGGGGCCCCCGCCAGGCACCCGTGGGTGAGCTGAGCACCATGCAGGCAGCCATGACTGGTGAGGTGTCTATCCACATCTCTTCAGAGAGCCCCTGCCTGATGGCAGAGCGGTCATGCTTCCCATCTCCCGGCTAAGCTGGTGGCAGCTGGCTGGTGATCAGCAGCCTCGGTCTCAGAGAAGTCCTAGCGTGGAGAGACCCTTCCAGTCCCAGGGCAGCGATGGACCACAGATGTGTCTCATCCAGCCAGCCTGCTGTGCAGGGGCCCAAATGCTAACATGGTTTTATTTAATTTTTCTTAGACATCTCCTCTCACTGGCCTTCCTTATGGTAATCATCATAATACAGTTCATTCATTTAAACACATTTCCCCCAATTTGTCTAACAGTGCAAGTGGTCACTCCAGGCAGCTGAATCAGCCCCTTGAAAGCTTTACCCTTCACATTCCAAGACATTCATGCCTCCATACCCAGAGATTGGAGGTTCAACGTGCAGACATCTGCCTGACAAAGACAGAGCAGCTGTTGGGCCGAACTCATAAATTAATGGCAAGTACTGGTTGATTAACATCTGGCTCAGCCCTCCCTCAGGCCCCTCCCTGGGACTGTAGCTGACAATCCAGGCTTTGTGTCCCTCTCCTTTGGGTCAGCTACTACTGAGCTCTTGCCCTCCCACCCCCCACTTTCTCTGGCCTGTGTCCTCCCTTAGCAGGAGTCGGTGTCTGCGGGCCAGGTGAGCAGGCCTGAGGTTCTGCAATTACAGACCCCTGAGACCCAGCCCACCGATTACTGTCTGATTACTGTTTCCCTCGCTCTGGAGATGGCCTAGAAGAATATTACAAAAGCACAGAGCTGGGCAGTGCCCTCCTGGCGCGAGGACCCTGGCTCCCCACCCAGACCCAGAGCTGGGCTTCAATCTGGAAGGCAGGACAGACCCCAGAGGATGCTAGTGTGGGCAGATGAATGGGAAGGTCTAAATCTAAACTCATTCACAGGCCAGAATGGGGGAAAGAACACACAGATGCAAAATGGGGAGGGGGACATGGGGGAAACACTGGCTCATGAGACACAGCATCCCACTCGGCTGGAAATGACCCAGGGTTCCTATTGCCTGGAATTGTCTGGACTCTCCCAGAATACAGTGGCCTTTCCTTCAGGGCACTGTTCAGAGGACCCCACGAAGCAGCAGTCCACTCCAAAAGCCCCACTGGGAGAAGCCAGTCTGAGGTCTGCAGCGGACATCTAGGAAGTGTCAGGAGCCTCCCCTGTGCTTTAGCCCCTCTGGTGTGGCCCAGTGGTTGAGTGTTGACCTATGAACCCGGAGGTCACAGTTCGACTCCTGCTCAGGGCACATACTCAAGTTTCAGGCTCGATCCCCAGTAGGGGGTGTGCAAGAGGCAGCCGAGCAGTGATTCTCTCTGTTGATGTTTCTATCTTTTTCTCTCACCCTTCTCTGAAATCAATAAAAAAAAAATATTTTTTTTTTGGGGGGTGCTCTGAGAGGGAGGAGTCTGTGCTTTAGTTCATCTCTGGCTATCCTCTGTGGTGACTGTTCTCAAGTCTTTTTTCCATACTGACTTACTACGAAGATCTAATTAGACCTGCAATGGCTTTGCCAACCATCAGTTCCATGCATGCAATAGATGGATCTGGAAACCTGTCTACTCCAGGGAACAGCTATCTCAGGACCACCTGGGGAATATGAAAAGCCCTGCAGGTCCTCATCAGTCCCTGGCAGAACACAGGGAGCATTCTCCAGGGGTGAGGGTGGGGGTGTTGGAGGAGAGTTTAACAGAGAAACTTATCTAGCTGGTGCCTAGGAATGGTGCCGTTCCCAGGCCTGTATTAACGATGGCTTTTATATTTTCTGACGCTTTGCTGGCCAGGGAAAGACTGCCCTTGTCAGGGTTAGCTAATTCCTAGAGACGAGCAAACTCTTTGTCTTCAGGCCACCCGTCTCATGCAAACCAACCAACCCAAAGCCCATATCTCCCCTACCACTTCCTTTTTTTAGCTCCCACACCAACCAGGATGCCCCAGACAACTAGGGACCATCTCCATAGAGCAGAGAGAGCCTGCTGAAATCATTCAAACGATGGAATCCTAAGCTTGCTCAGTTTGCCTCCCCTGCCTCATCCTCCCTCCCTTTCTATGAAAACCACAAGACAGGCTCTGCCCTGCCTTCCCTTGCCTCTTCTGCCTTCTGACTAAATCTGGTGCTTCCCCGATTGGCCTCCAAGGAGTGAGTTGTCCCCTTCTCTTGGGAATGGTGAGTAATAAACTTTTATTCTAAGTCCTATGTCTCTGTGTCTGGTATTTTACCACCTCTAATTGAAATGAAATTTTCAGGTACATTTTAAGCAACCCAAAGACCAAAGGGCAGGTAGAGGGAGCAGCTATCTGAACCTGGAGAAAGAGAAAGCCACACGGGGAAGCTGTGTGTCAGGCGCTTAAGGACCATCTCCTTGCCTAAGGGGCACAGTTGGTCCATAGTGACTTTAGGGAGGTCAAATGAGATCCCACAGGCCATATGCAGGTCAGCCTCCTGGGGCTCAGAGCAGAGTGGACAGAGCATGGACAGGTCTGGAGAAGCAAATGGCAGCTGCCCGGCATACTTGAGCTCCACTCCAAAAAGTTCAATAGTTCTTGGGGGAGGGGTGGCTGGGAATTTTTCTTAAATGTTTTCCAGATATTTCTGGCACATGGCCAGATATGGGACATACGTTATGAAATGTAAGGTACTGTCAATTAATGATATTAACAATGGCAGCAGCAATAGCTACCATTCCCAGAGCAAGCCTGTGTTATAGATAACATTTACATAGATAGGTGGGAAAACTGAGGCTCAGGCTGGATAAGTAACTTGTCCAAGATCACACAGCTTGTGAGTGGGAGAACTGGGGTCTTGAGTCAGACTCAAAAGTTTCTCCTGTTCCTTCTGACATTTGCTTCTGAACAGTCAAGGCCACAGGCTAATTAACAATACTCCTGCACCCTCAAAACCTCATTGACAGAGCCTCTCAGAACTCTTACATTCATCCAGCATCACTATTAGGTTTTGTTGATAGTTGCTTTTCAAAAAAAAAAGTGCCTTAAGAGCTTTGAAAGAAAAAATGTTGAACAACCACACAAAATTATTCATTTTGCATTCAAACACGTTCTTTCCTCAACAAGATCTAACCACTTTTATTTCACTGCAACCTAAAGAAATGGTGCTCGGCTTTGATGTACAGACACCACCCCCACCTCACCCCAGGCCACAGGAAAGTGAACTTCAGCCAGAGGACTGGGGTCAGTCCCCACCAGGAACGTGGATTTGCTTTGACAAAGCCTTCAGAACCAGAGTTCTTAACCTCGGGCTTCAGCAAATCCTCAAAACTCCAAACGTGCATGTGAGATTTGGCATGAATGGGCACTTTTGTCCAAATCTTCAGCTTTCATCAGATTTTCAAAGGAGCCCCTTGAAAGTCAGAATTTTGTATCAATTTCTTTCCTAATTAACCCTGCCTAGTTCTTTTTTTTTTCTTTTTCTTTTTTCTGTGAAACTATGACCTGCTCTCAAACCAAACAGCCAGTGGAATTCAGTTCACAAATATTTTATGATAATATAGTAGTAGGCGACATAAAAATAAATTTTAAATAGCTCTATCCCTTTATCTTTTCATAACTGAATAATTATTTTATTGGATTCCAAGGTCTGGGGATTTTATGGAAAATATTTTTGCCTAAAATGTGCTCTTTTCTTCCCCGGTGAGATGTAAAACAATTCATATTGGAACAGATCAGTGGGACTTGCCACAATTCTTTCTGAACCCTTTAAACTGTACAGGAATGTGGCATATAGAAGATTTATATTGTGGACACTTTTTTTAAAAACTTGATGAATATTCATCAATTCACTCAGCACGTTTTTATTAAGTCAAAACATTGATGTAGGATTGGAGGGTTACACTGGAAACATAAGAAAATCAGGTGCTCTTAAGAACTTCCATGCCATTGGGGAACATGGACTACAAATCATAAACTAGATGATAGATAGATTGATAGATAAAGAGAGAGGCGGTGGTGATAAGCACTGTATCAGTATCCCATGTTTGCTGTAATACACACAACTTGGTGGTTAAAGTAACTGAGCTTTGGAGGTCAGAAGCTGGACATGAAGGTGTCAACAGGGCCATGTTCTCTCTGAAGGCTCTAAAGAGGAACCTTCCCTGCATCTCCCCTGGCTTCTCATGGTGGCCGGCAACCCTAGCTGTTCCTTGGCTTGTTGATGCATCACTTCCATCTCTACCTCCATCGTCCCATGGTGCTGCCCGGCGTGTCTACATTTCCCTCATCTCCTATGGACACCAGTCCTTAGGTTAGCTACCCCCAACCCTCTGTGATACCGTATCAACTTGGTTACCTCTGCAAAGATCTTATTTCCAAATAAGGCTCCATTCACATGGAGCAGCAGTTAGGACTCAACATATCTCTTGGGGGGACACAACTTAACTCACAATAGGTGCCATGAAACAAATTAAGCAGCTGCATCAGAGACAGAGAGTGATGAGTGCTAGCAAGTGAAGGATGGGCTCTTGGAGGAGGAGGTGCCATTGGAGCAGAAACCCAAATAAAGTGAAATAATAAGCTACGGGAACACCTGGGTGAAGGGGTCCAGCAGAGACCTGGAGGTAGAGGCACCCGGTTAAGTTGCACCTGCATTCTTGACTTTTAGAAACCGTTGGGTCATAAATGTTTATTGTTTAAGCCATTAAGTTTTGTGGTAATGTGCAGCCATAGATAACTAATAGAGTTACCCTGCAGTGGCCTTGCTGTGGTATCAGTTTCCTATTGCTGCAAATTACCAGAAAATTGGCAGCATGAACCTTAACTCACAGTTTCTGTAGGGTGGACGTCTGTGTCCTCTGCTCAGGGTCTCACAGGCCAAAACCATCATGCAAGTGGGACTGAGTTCCCCTTTGGAGCTCAGGAGCCTCTTTTGAACTCATATGGCTGTTGGCAGGATTCAGTTACTTGCATTGTAGGACTGAGGCCCCCATTTTCTCACTTGCTGTGGGATAGGGGCCAATCTGAGCTCCTAGAGACCTGTCAATGGGGTCCCCTCCAAAGGCCCCTCATGCTTCAGGTCCCTCTGTCTTACTCTCTGACTTCTAGACCCAGATGGAAAGGGCTTGTGTGATTAGGTCATGCCCACCCGATTATCTCTGTTTTACTGAACTCAAAGTCAACTGATTAGGGGCCTCAATTACATCTGCAAAGTCCTTTCCCCTCTATAATCCATGGAGTATTATTCCAACATATTCACAGGTTCTGTCTACACACCAGAAAATACAGAGCTGTACCGGGGAGGGGAGAGGGAGGGGGGGGCAGGAATCTTGAGGACTATTTTAGGATTGTGCTGCCACACTCATCTTCCAGTCACATTACTGCAAGTGCTGGTGCCCTAGTCAACAATGTGGGTGGAGCTGCTTGACCACCTGGCTCTTTGCTACTGACCCAGCAAGAATAATGGCAGAGGGGCAGGGCCCATGTGCTGATGTAGCCCCCATTCTAGGGCCTTTGTGTGTACAACTTCATCGAATCCTCCCTTCAGTGCAGGCATTACTCATTTCTCTGTTACATGGATTAGGAAACTAAGGCTCCAATGAGTTACCTCTCTAAGTTCTCAGATACCAAGTGGGAAAGCCAAGATTTGAACCCAGGGTGTCAGAATTCCAGTTGTGGCTTCCTTACTTTCTACCTGTGTCACCCCAGTCCTCCGAGCCTCACTTGGCCCCTCCATGTAGTGGGGTTAACAGAATATCCGTCCCTCCTCCCTCTCAGGCTAGCCTGGGTTCTCTAAGCAATCATGGCTGAACTGCATCTTCTAAGAGCAGAGGGCCATAAAAGGCTGAGAGATTGCGGCTGTTGATACGTCTTTCAAACACTTTTATTTTCATTTACTGGAAGAAATTGTTTTCCAGGCAACCCAAGGATTGAGAAAACAACCCAAACCATTAAGTCATCTTGAGGACCACAACGCTCCGAGCAGAGGAACAGCAACTGTGTTTTGGGGGAGGCAGCCATTCATGCGATGTGGAGGCAGAGTCGTTGGGCGGGCTCCGGCCAGCAGGAGCGAGCACAGTCCGCCGGTGGTACCAGTACTCACGCAAGGCAGAGCCACCCATGTAACCCAGCAGTCCAACTTGTCTACAAACAAATGGCTTGTTTAAATGAAAAGCCGCCAGTGTGCACAGACCTGGCCCCCGAAGAGTATCACTCATGCCTCCTTATTAGGCACCACTGGATCTCTCGGGCAGTCTGGTCCAAAAGGAGGTGGTTAATCCTTGTGTACTGCTCGGTGGGGAAGCAAAGATTTTGAAGGACACATCTGAAGGCTCCGCTCAGAAACGCGAAACAGTGAGAACCCTCTTTAAGTGAAAACATGGATGTTTACAAGTGTTGACCTATTCCTCCTGCCTTCCCTCTTTTCCTAAGAGAACATAAAGGAAGGCGAAGAAAAAGGTTGGAAGTGCAGTACAGTGGTACCTCGAGATACGAGTGCCCTAACATACGAGATTTTTGAGATACGAGCCATCGAGCGAGCGATTTTTGCTTTGAAATAAGAGCAACATTTGAGATAGGAGTAATCTCGAGGATCGGCCAGCTGCACATGACCCACCAGTTTACCGCGATTTGAGCGTCTCATAGTTTCCCACGCCTCAAGGTTACGGAACGAATTAAACTCGTATCTTGAGGTACCACTGTAGCTAAAGTCATTTCTTCCATAAGGTGGGAGTGTTTGGGATGCCGATTCTAGCAGGGGAAGCTATGCTCATTGCAGTCCTATGAAGAAAGACTGGTCGTCCCCATTTCACAGAAGAGGAAACTGAGGCTCATGAGAAGGCAGGTGCCAGCTAGAAGAACAGTCACTCAGGCCCCTTGTTTTGACTGGAAGGTTTCAGGGCCTAGACATCTCTGGACACACAGTCGGGGGGGAACCTGACAAGCTCCATTGCCTCCCACTGAGCTTTGAAGAGGAAAGCTCTTTCTTTCTTTCTTTCTTTTTTTTTTAAAAAATATATTTATTGATTGATTTCAGAGAGGAAGAAAGGAGAGAGAGAGATAGAAATGTCAATACCATTAATCGGCTGCCTCCTGCATACTCCCTTCTGGGGATTGATCCTGCAACCCGGGTATGTGCCCTTGGCTGAAATTGAACCTGGGACCCTTCAGTCTGCAGGTCAGTGCTCTATCCACTGAGCCAAGCCAGCTAGGGCTGAAAACTCTTTCTGAGCACAGTTTGGAGATTTATGTGAGAGATGGGGAGATTCCAGGGTTTGGCCAGAAGAACCGATGGGAAGCTAAGAAGCCTGGGGGAATTCATTGAGGGTTTGGGATGCAATGGAAACAAACCAGGCTTATCCCAGCTAACTGGAACAGTTGTCCCCCTGAATTATTGGTCTGAGTGCTGCAGAAGGGCTCAGCCTCCAGATGCAGGACGATAGCATCCTTTTCTTATTTAACCTACATGCTAGTATTTTACCACCTAGACGCTGCGTGTCTTCTTGCTCTGGTCCCTTTTACCTGGAAGTGGCTCTTTCCTTCCAGCATCTTCTAGCATCAAGGCCCACGGCCTGGGAACATCTGGATGGACTCCCCTAAAAGGGGCCCCATCTGGGCAGCAAACCTTTCCCTTGCCAACCCCCTCCCTTCCTGTGTGCATGGAGAGAGTGTCTGGAGGAGTCAAATTAATGTTTTCAATTAATATTTGGAAAAATACCTAAAGCCATTTTATTTTATTTCATTGTTGAAGCCAAATATACTCAGGTTTAAGAGAAGTCGCCACAAAAGAAACAGATGTGGCTTCTGAAGGTGCTGGTGCCTTCTGCTTGTTCCCTTCATTCACTGAAGACATTGCCACAGGCTCCCCCAGTGAACACGGGCACAGAGACCCCAAGGCCCTGAAATGTAAGCTTGACAGAGACTGCCAGGATTCCTGGGTTTGGGCACTGTACTGGGCATCAAGACATCATTAGTGTTCTAAGAGGAATCATGCTCCCAAATACGGGTTTCCCTGGAGCCCTGGCTTTCTCAGGCCATCGTGGGCCGCGAGAGACAGCCTAGAGCAGGAGCCCCAGTCTCAGTGACCTGCGATCTTCACCAGGATAGCGGTAATCACCTCAGTAATGCTGGTGATGGCACTGCTGATGACATAGCCAATCTTCACCGAATACCTAACAACACTGCCAGGCCCTCTATGTGCACCTCTTAACGTGGAGCTGGTAGTCTTATTATTTCCATGTTATGGATGAAGAAAGGAAGGTTCATAGTGGCAAAGCCACCTGCCCAAGGTGTCACAGAAACTGGGGACAGAATATGCACAACTGCAAGGCGCTGGCTTCCCCCTCAGCTTTGCTGCAGGCATCCTCACTTATCTTCAGCTGGAGGTGCCAGTCACCCCAGGGCCTGGGTGGCAGGGGGAGGCCACCCCCATCCCCCATACCAGTACCTTCAACTCTTTCTTGCATTCCAGAAAGAATTCTGGCTCCTTCAGGCCTGAGGATGTGGGACCAGGAAGTGGTCAGAAAGTCTGGGTAATACCATGTTGAGATGACATAATTGGGGGCAAGTAAAGAAATCTGAATTTGGACTGAAAGCATAGGACGCTTGGGATTTATATTCATCTTAGGTGTGATAACAGCATTGTGGTTATGCAAGAGAGAAAAAGCCCTAAGCCTTGAGAGACGCACAATGAAATGCTAGCAAGTCAGATATCTAAAGGTTGCTTATAAAATACTCCAGGGAAAAAAAAAAAAGTAGAGGAGATAGAGGAAACCAGATCAGCAAATAGATGATAACTTGAAGCCGGGGGACAGGTTCATGTGAGATCATACATAAGACTGTTCTCCAAACCAAACCAAACTGAACATGCCTCTGTTGTACAGGGCAGGCTCCAGACCCAGCCTTCCCAGACTCCAGTCCTGCTGTCCTCTCAGGTCACCGCCACCCCAGAGTTCTTGCTGCTGTTTTCCCAGGAGTCGGAGGGAGCTCTCAAACTGGACCCTGGCGCCTCCCTCCCCACCTCCACCCATCCCAAGATGCCTGCCACACCACTGCTGCCCATTTAAAAGCATGGGGCCCATGAGCATTCTCCTATGTAAACAGTTTTTAATGATCCCATAGTTATTTTTCAAATATTAACTCAATATGGATTAAAGATCTAAACTTAAGAACTGATACTATAAAATCTTAGGAAAAAACATGAGGGAAATTTTTCATGACATCGAATTTGGTAATAATTTTTCAGATGTGACACCAACAGTAAAGACAACAAAGGAAAAGATAAAAAATTAAAAACATTTGTTAGCATAAAAGGAAATTATCCATAGAGTGAAAAGGCAATCATTAGAGTGGGGAAAATATTTGGGAAGCATGTATTTCATAAATGATTAATATCCTGAAAGTATAAAGAATGCCCACAACTCAACAATAACAAACACAATTAAAATGTGCAAAGGACTCAAATCAGCATTTCTCCCCAAAAGATTGACAAATAAGCACATGAAAATATGTTCCAGGTCATTAGTCATTAATGAAATGCAAACCGCCAAAACTACTTCACACCCCTTAGTGTGGCTATGATTTTAAAAAGAAGAAGAAAAATAACAAGTGTTAGCAAGGAAGTGGATAAATTAGAACCCTTGTGCACTGCTGGGTGGAAGGTAAAATGATGCAGCCACTGTGGAAAACAGTTTGGTGGTCAAACATAGAATTACCATATGACCCAGAAATTCCACTCTGAGGTAAATACCCAAAGGAACTGAAAGCAGGGACTCAAAGCAGAGACTTGCACACCAATGTTCAAAGCCGTATTATTTACAATGGACAAAAGGGTGCAAACAACCCAAAGTGTCCATTAGCAAATGGACATATATAATTTCAGTCCATTCTGGGGGCTGCTATAATAAAATACCACAGGCAAGGTGGTTTATAAACAGCAGAAATATATTGCTCACAGTTCTAGGGGCTGGAAGTCCAACAAGATTAGGGCCAGCAAGGTCAGGTCTGGTGAGGGCCCCCTTCCAGGCTGCATATGGCAGCCTTCTCAATATGTCCTCACATGGCAGGAAGGACAGAGAACACTCTCAGGCCTCTTATTCATGAAAGCTCTGCCCTCATGACCTAATCACCTCTCAAAGGCCCCACCTCCTAATACCATCACCTTGGAGGTTAGAATTTTTTAAAAAAATACATTTTATTGATTTTTTACAGAGAGGAAGGGAGAGGGACAGAGAGTTAGAAACATCGATGAGAGAGAAACACTGATCAGCCGCCTTCTGCACGCCCCCCACCGGGGATGTACCGGCAACCAGGATACATGCCCTTGACCGGAATCGAACCCGGGACCCTTCAGTCCACAGGCCAACGCTCTATCACTGAGCCAAACCGGTTTCCGCTGGAGGTTAGAATTTTTAAAAAATATATTTTTATTGATTTCAGAGAGGAAAGGAGAGCGAGAGAGAGAGACGGAAACATCAATGATGAGAGAGAATCATTGACTGGCTACCTCCTGCATGTCCCCCACTGGGGATCAAGTCTGCAACCTGGGCATGTGCCCTTGACCTGAATCGAATCCGGGACCTTTCAGTCCACAGGCTGGCACTCTATCCACTGAGCCAAACCAGCTAGGGCAGTTAGAATTTTAACATATGAATGGGTGTGGGGGGAATACACTCTATCTATATTTGCACATGCAATGGAATGTTATTCAGTCCTATAAAGGAATGAAGTTCTGATACATGCTACAATATGGATGACCTTGAAGATATGATGCCAATGTACTTACGAAATAAGCCAGTTATAAAAGAACAAATATTGTGTGAGTCTACTTCTGTGAAGTACCTAGAATAGTTAAATTCATAGACACAGAAAGTAGAATGGTGGTTGCCAGGGGCCTGGAGGAGGAGAACAAGAGGTAGCTATTGTTTAGTGGGGGAACAGTTTCAGTTGGGGGAGATGAAGAAGTTCTAGACATGGGGAGTGGTGACAGTTGTGTCCTGTGGATGTGCTTAATGCCACTGAACTGTACACTTCAACATGGTTAAAAAGGTACATTTTACGTTATATACATTTTACATTATGTACATTCTACCACAAGAAAAAAATGTGAATAGAATCATAAACTAACAGGTCATTGATCACCACTTTGGTGTAATGTGAGGGCTTGCAAATGACCAATTTTGAGCTACCTAGACACCTAAATGAGAGTTAAACATTTGTATGTAATTTCACATAATTCTCTTTCAAATGAAGTACTGGGGAGACGATGAGGATGGACTCTATTAGATGCCACATGAAACAGGATTTAAAAGGAAGAAAAAAACATGTCCAAAGGGTAGGCCCCTTGGTGCTGCACAGCATCCCCAGTGAGAGACTTGTGGAATTTAGCTCCAAGAATGAGGCCTCACAGGAAACCTTCCTCAAGGCATAGCCCTGTGGGTTCTCTTTGCTCCCACCTAACCCCATGGGTTGAAAGTGGGAAGACGCATGTGAAAAATAATTATGGGGTCCAGTTTTCAAAAATCATTTAACTTTTTACATATTTAAATATTTACATGTTTTCGAAGTCAAATCTAAAAACCACAAGGCGTATCCAGGAAAGTTTAGTTTCTATCCCTATGCACACTCTTTCCTTTCTGGCTTGTGTTTTCTTTTGATTTTGTTTTTGTCTATTTTTCCAATTTAGATTCAGTTTAATTTGTTTGTGGATTTCAATTCCAACTTGACCATCTTTATCCCACAAAGTAGTCAGAGCATTGTGCAACAGAACTTACTGAGCCAAACCAGCGAGGGCTGTGGTCAGCAAACTGCGGCTCACAAGCCACATGCGGCTCTTTGGCCCCTTGAGTGTGGCTCTTCCATAAAACACCACGGCCTGAGCAAGTCTATTTTGAAGAAGTGGTATTAGAAAAAGTTTAAGTTTAGGAGAATCCAAGATGGCGGCATAGGTAAACACCTATACTGCTGCCTCGCACAACAATTTCAAAACTACAACTAAAAGACAGAACGGACATCATCCAGAACCACACGAAAGCTGGCTGAGTGGAAGTTCTACAACTAGAGGGAAAGAGAGGGGCTCGCGGAGACCCAGAGGAGCTGCAAAAAGCTGAGGTACGGAGACGCGCACGCTGAGAGAGCGGGTGCCGGAGTGCCTGGCTGGTTTTCTCTGGCGGGAGGGAGACGGAGACTCCCAACGGCTTTGAACCCCTTATCTTACGACACTAAACCCCAGATCCAGCCAAAACTCATACGGGGGAGCTTGGACTGTGAAAAGGGAGAAGTGCACGGAAATTTGGGGGAGTTGCAGAGGATCGGAGGTCTGGTTGTGCACGGCACCACGCGGAGGACGGATTGCTGATTGTGCCGCTGGCTTTCGCGAGTGGGCGGGAGACAGACCCTCCGATCTGCGCCACTTCTGAGTCCACTGGGCCCCTGTTTTGGGCGAAACCCTGGGGACCTAGACTCGTGTGGTCCTGGTTCGCAGGGGAGCCGGAAGGGCAGCGGTCGGAGGCGCTGCGGGTGCGCGCGCACAAGGACCGCTCCAGCCATTACCCAGTCACGTGAGACTCAGGGGCCGTGGAGGGCGGGGCCGACTGGAAGGCAAGGCGGTCCCTTAAGCCCTGAGACTCCACCCTCCCAAGCTCAGCAGAGGCTTCTGCGGCTGATTCCAGCACAGAAGTTTCCCCGGCACAGTGAAAATGCCGAGACAAGGGAAGGGATTACAAGCAAAAGAAATGGAGGAAAAAGTTTAAGTTTAAAAAATTGGCTCTCAAAAGACATTTCAATCGTTTTACTGTTGATATTTGGCTCTGTTGACTAATGAGTTTGAGGACCATTGAGCTAGGGCAACAGAGCTTGCCTTTAAAAAGACACTTTTCTACTGTAGTCATTAACTGCACACAGGAGGAAGGAATAGAGATTTCATAAGGTCCACTTCCTTTTATTACAGAACGCATTTAACTGAGTACCAACTCTGTGCTAGCCAGGAGATTTTCAAAAGGAGTTGGTTTTCATTCTTCCTGGTTTGGGGGTGATTCTGATGACAATTCTATGGAAAATAAAGCAAAGCAAATTAACCAATGAAAATGAAGAGATTTTTTTTTTTTCGTTAATCCTCACAGGCTGATATTTTTTCATTGATTTTTAGAGAGAGTGAAGGGGAGTGATAGGGAGAGAAAAAAAGTATATCGGTTACATATTAGAGTTGCATCTTATTGGCCATGTTGCATTATAAGTTTGCATCTGGTTGGTTAATTCTTGGTCCCAGAAATCCTTATATACATATAGGCATCTGATTTTTTAAAAAGTCACTTTGGAGCAAAAAGGGTAGGCAATTACTACTATTACTACTATATTTTTTTGTCAGATTGGCAAAAAATAAAATATACTTTGGTGGGCAGCAGAAATTTAGTAACTAGTTTATGTGTGCTATGGGGTGAAAAAGGTTGAAAATGGCTGGTCTAAAACAAAAGGCGGAAACAGATTATGCAGGCAGGTAACACCAGTGTCTGCAGATAAAAAAGGGTGGGTGTGACTGGGGTAAAGTGGAGCACCCAAGGTCCCCCCCCTGACTAAAAAGAAACATGTTGATTGTTCGGCCATGAAAGGGAACGAAGCACTGATCCAAGCTGCAGCGTGCTGAACCTGAAGTGTGCCAGGTGAATGGGCCGGTCACAGGAGGCCACCTGTTGTCTGATTCCTACATGACTGAGGTACATTTGTATCCAGAACAGGCACATTCATGCAGACAGAAGCAGATGGTTGTCAGGACTGAGGGAGGGGATGGGGTGTAGCTGCTTAATGGGGACAGCGTTTCCTATGGGATGGTGAAATGTTTCTGAATGAAAGAGGTGAAGTTTGCACCATCATGTAAATGTTCTTAAAGCCACTGAACTGTACACTTCAAAATGGTTACAGCGGTGAAGTTGGGGTTATGTGTATTTTACCACAATATAAAAAATCATTTTGGTCCAGCCAGTGCGGCTCAGTTGTTGAGTGTTGACCCATAAACCAAGAGGTCCCGGATTCAATTCCCAGTCAGGGCAACATGCCTGGGTTGTGGGCAGCAAATCGATGTCTCTCTCATTGATGTCTCTTTTCGCCCTCCCTCCCGCCCTCCCTCCCTTCCTCCCTACCTCCCCCCTCTTTCTCTCTCTTTCTTGAGTCATTGATATTTCTATCTCTCTATTCTCTCTCCTTTTCTCTCTCTCTAAAAAAAAAATTAATAAAAACATACTTTAGAAAGATCATTTTGTAATGCGGTGCAGGCCAAGAAAGGCCACTTGACTGCCTATTTCCCTCCTCCAGTCTCTACACGTTGGCTGCCAGGCTGTCACACAAGAACTGATCCCAGCCAGGCCAGATCAGTCCCCACTCCTAACAGGCCGGGTGCTTCAACATCTCTCCACCTCTGCACACACGTGACTGCCCCTAGATGTCTTCCTGCCCCTCCTTTCTCCCCCAGGACAAGCTCCTCTGCCCCAGCTCAGGTGTTTGGTTCCCTCGGAGGCCCCCACTCATTGCAGGGGCTCCTGAGAGGTGTCCAGCCTGGGGGTCAGGCTCCCTGGATAAGAAGACCAGCTCCAACATCTTCTGAACTGTGACCTTGGTTCAGTTTCTACACTTCTTTGTGCCTCACTTTCCTCATCTACAGAATGGCAATAACAGAGTTACTGACCTTACAAGGTCAGAGAACGGTTAATGGCATAGTTCTTGTTAATTGCTTAGAAATAGTGCCTGGCCCTTAGTAAGCCCTCCATGTGTGTTATCCATTAAGTAAATCTTTTACTACTGGTTTACATGGAGATCTGCAGCTTTAAAACAGAAATTCCTTGAGGGATGGGACTCGATCTGATTGGGGATCCCGTTTTCAAGCATTTCACAGGGACGGCACTGAGTAAATAAAGCTCTGATCCGCACCATGAGGGAGAGTTGGTCTCCAGGGGCCCGGAGCTCAGTGTCCTCTGGGTTTTGGGGTACAAGAAATACCTTCCATGCCAGAAGCCTACCCCAGGCAATCTATGGACGCAGCCCAAGCAGCACCACCAGTGAGTGCACTGTCTTCCTGTCCACCACCCTCATACCAGCATCAAAGCGCCTCTATGAGGACAGCTCCTGGGGACCAGCTGTCAGTCCCCACAGCCCTGCTAGCCACTCTAGCAGCTCCCACGCATTGAGGGTCCCAGAGAGGTGAGTGCCAGCAAAGAACTTTTCCTATTGGTCCATCTGGTCCTGGGTGGGCCAGAGGTGGCCGGCAGGTCTGACATGAGGGGCTATGGGGGCTGCAGGTGAAGGATTCCAGGCCCTCCCAAAGCCTCGCCCCTCCTACTCTGGGGGCAGTCCTCACCAGATGGGGGGCGAGCACATATGGCCCTCAGCAAGGTCTTCTTCAGGGCGGGCTAAGGACAAAACCTGTGATCATGCCAGGCCACAAGTCACTGCCAATCAAAAACCTATGTCTTTCACAAATCCTACAACAGACTTTCATTAGGTATGAGCTGCCAGTGTGAATGTACTGCCCCTACTCAAGAAAGTGCAATGTAAACCCCACTTTCCTGTGTGTGGGAACACCCGGGTTTGTTTTGGCAATCTGGTCTGTTTCCAATTCAGCCACTAGAGAAACCACAGCAGGGGTGAAAGAGATAAAGGGGTGCGGATCAGGTCTGGTTTTGCAATACCCCAGAGGGTCTCAATTATATCAAGAGGAGGTTGTGCAGATGTTGTAACATTCTTCGAATAAAATTGCTTTCGTTTGCCTAGAAGGACACATTCAGTTTTTGATTCATTTGATATTTCCAGAGGGTGCCAGAGCCAGACATTGTACCGCCCTTCATGCAGAGGTGAGGGATAGGAGCGGGCTGGCTCTGCAACGCAGGTCACAAGCCAGGAAAGTGACATGCTGGGAAGGCAGTAGATGTATGGGCTGAATTATGTCCCCTCAGAATTCATCTGTTGTAGCCCTCCTCTCCCATGTGACTATATTTGGGGACAAGGCCTTGAAGGATGTAACTGAGATTAAATGAGGTCATAAGGTTGGGGCCCTGATCTAATAGAATTGGGGATTTATAAGAAAGAGAGACTCAAAAGTTCCCCTTTTCTCTTTATCTCTGCACAGAGGAAAGGCCATGTGAGAACACAGCAAGAAGGTGGCAGTCTGCAACCCAAGAAGAGAGTCCTCATTAGACACCAAACTTACTGACATCTTGACTTGGACTTCCAGCACCCAGAACTGTGAGAAAATAAACTTCTTTTGGGTAAGCCACCATCCTGTGGTCTTGTTATGGCAGCCCCAGCAATCTAACTCAGCAGGTCACTACTCCAATGGGGCCAAGTGGGCAAACTTGGCTAGGCATATTGAGGCCACCTCTGCCTCAGAGGAGATGATTGAGGGGTACAGGCATCAAACACCACACATACTTCCCACTAATGCTCCAAACAAGAGAGTACCTCTCCCTGGTACATTCCTAACACCTTCCAATAGTCCCCTGTTCGCTTTCTCCAGTATCTGGTATCCTCCTGCTATCATCGTGGACCCTACCTGAGCCAGGCTTTGGGGACCAGCACCCATCATCCAGCTGGATCATCAGGAAGACAGAATATTTTTCTGTCACTTATACATGCACACTTGTCTCTGAGTCCCATTAAACTTGGAACCACATTGGAGTAGCATCAGATGGCCATGGGGATACTGAGTCTTTGACTACAATAATGGTATGCCCGTGATCACGCCTGGGTCCTTGAAAAACTGGGGTCACCAGAGACACACCTGACGCTGTCAGCTCTGACCCTGCCAACTTTGAACTCAGATTTGCTCAGATCCTCCCACGTGGGAAGTGATCAGCCGTTGACCTAGCTGAAGGCATGAGATTTGGACCACAGGCTCCCTGGGTCCCACTGGCATCAGCAGGGCTCCCAGTGTTGTGGTACCCACTATATAACCTGAGATAGGACCAGTGAGGCCACACTGAACTGTAACTCAGAGAAGCTGGGTTTTGGGGTTAAGTGGGCTAAATATTGTGCTTATAGTGAGAACAGCAGCCTGAATCAAGGGTGTGAAAAGTGGCCTAACATAATCCCAGTATTGGGGGCCAATCACGAACCTTGGAGGGGTTAGGAGCCTGACACACTACTTGGGATGAATGAAAAAATGAGTGAGTCAGTGAATGAATGAATGAAAAAAATTTAACTTAGCAGCCTGAATCCTCTAGAAGGATGCTAGATGCCACTCTGAGATGGGGAAGAAGGGTGAAGAGTTGACAGTAAGTTGGACATAGAGCACCAATGCCCAGAGGAAAAGCTGGTAAGGAATTTGCAACCAACCGACTATGAAGGTGCCTGGAGCCACGAGGGTGGAAGAAGCTGGCCAGGCAGAGTGGGGAAGAAAGGGAAGGAGAGAGGGCACAAGAACCCTGAGAGCAGCGAGTTGCAATAATAAAGCAGTAGATCTGAATTAGAGATGCCCACAGGCTAAGTTCTGTACAAGATGGGGAAATGTCCCCAGAATGTGGCAACCGGGAAGTTCCAATGGCCACTTCTCGGTCCACTGTAGGTCCTTCAGCAATAATAACAATGGTAACACTAAGTAGTAATAATAACAGCTAGCATTTATGAGTACTTTCTATACATTCTAAGCATTTTCCTATATTTAATATTTTTGTCCTCCTAACAACTCTGGGATGTAGATACTATTACTTTGCATATTTTGTAGATGAGGTACAGAGAAGTTGAGTAGCTTTGCCAAAGGCTACACAGTAAGTACATGGTGAGTAGTGAAAGGATATGAATAGGCAGCCCAGCGTCACAGCCCATGTTCTGAAGCACTTCACTTAGTAGTTAGTAACTATGAGGCAATGGATGAGACACAGCAAGAGTCAGAACTCACAGAATGAGCTCGTCAAGGGTACCTCAGTTCTGCCATTTATAATATGGGGATGACATACCTACCCTTTTCCACTAGCTGAACATGTGTTAGTACATTCTGAACTCTCTGGGAAAATGTCTTCGTATAAATGTCTTTCATATACAAGTCTACTTCTTACTCTTAAGCTGGGTGAAGCTCCAAAGCAATTCACTCTCTCCCCCGAGTCCACCATGAAAGCAAGGGAAGTGAGCGGGAGAATCGCCATTCAGAACGGTCGGAATACATCTGCTCACAAGACAGGGAAGCAGAGGACGAAATGCCTCACTTACTCATGCCTTAGGTATGAAGCCTCAGAACTTGTAGCCAGATCAGCCTGCATACATATTTTACGTTACACCTTCCCTTTGGATACCTTAAAAACACCAGGGAAGGAAATGTAAAATGTTTATAAACTTTTACTTAATTTAGTTATTTTAAAATTGATTTTAGAGAGAGAAGAAGGGAAAGAGTGAGAGAGAGACAGAAAGAGATTGATTTGTTGATTCTTGTTCCACTTATTTATACATTCATTGGTTGATTCTTGTATGTGCCCTGACCAGGGACCAAACCTGGAACCTTGGTGTACTGGGACAACATTCTAACCAACTGAGCTACCCAGCCAGGGCTAACTTAATTTACGTATAACTTGCCTCTTTCCATAAAAGAGATACAGAGGTAAATAGACTATAAATGTATTAATATACACATATAGCCCTGGCTGATTTGGCTCAGTGGTTAAAGCAATGGCCCAAGGACTGAAGAGTCAAAGGTTCAATTCCCGGTCAAGGGCACATATCTCTGGTGCAGGTTTGACCCCGGCCCCATTTGGGGGCACGTGTAAGGCCAACAGTCGATCTCTCTCTCTCTCTCTCTCTCTCTCTCTCTCTCTCTCTCTCTCTCTCCCTTCTCTCCCTCCTACTATCCCTTCTCTAAGGATCAATAGAAAAAAAAAATATATATATATATACATACACACACACAAATGAGAAAGAGGAGGAAGCCAGACCTAAGGACTAAAAATGCTGATATGAAATGACATCTGTGTTGCCCAATGCTTCCAGGCAGCTTGCGTTAGAAAGGAAGTAAGATGTATTACAAAGCCCTTGCCATAAGGCAGAGGAAGCTGGCCAATCCCTCTGGGAAGACAAGGCTTTCCTGGCATTAAATTCAGAAAGAAATTTCTCCCATAGAATCTCATGATCTCTGAAACCTTGGAGCCTAAGACTGATTTTTCAGAGGAAAGGATCCTTGTTCTACTGAGACACATTTTCTAAGCTCTCAGGATTACATTTGAGTCCTTGGCTGAAGAGCTTAAAAAAAAAAATCTCATCTCAGAACACTGCTCCTGGCGTCATGGATGTCAAGGTATTTTGGACAGGAAGCACTCTTTGAGGCAGTGCTGCTGTCAAAAGAGTAAATGTTTCATCAAGGAACGTTTATCACCCACTAAATACAAAGCAGATATGAGTTGCATGTAGCCTGAGCAGTGAGTAGCCAGGAGGGGTCAAGTTGTCCCAAGGGCAAACAGCAAGAGAAGCATTGCTGTCAGGACCCAGTGCCTTGAGTCAACAGCAAAGGAAACTTTGGGCTGGAATTCCACCTTCACTGAGTCAAAATCCTCAAGGTAATGGATATGGTTCCAGGGCAGTGGCTCCCCGCAGCGTCTAGCTAATGGAGAAGCAAATGCAACCTGGAGGAAATCTCCAATTTCAACACAGGAGTCTCATAGATTTCGGTGAAGAAAGGGGTCATATTCAAAGATTAACATGTGTGTTGACATAAAAAAACAAAACTGCCCAACCCCTAAAAAAGATTGATGTGTCAAAAGGCAAGACTCTGACTGAGACTCAGCAGAAACAGTAAACAATCTTCTCTCCCATATTGAAATGTTCAGAAATAGAGTTAAAGAAATTATGTATAAAATGTTTACAGAAAAAAAGTGATACAAACACAAAGATGAGAAAACAAAAGAAATTATGGATAATTAATTAGAAGCTGAGGGAAATAAATGTAGTTTCCAAACATGAAAAATATAATGGTTGACATAAAAACCTCAATAGGTATGTTAAATAGCAAATTAGATAAAGCTGAAGAGGGAATTTATGAACTGGAACATATACACCAACATATCACAAGAATGCAATTGAGTAAGGCAAGGTATGAACACAAACAAGACTACACATCACCAAAGAGGAAGAGAAGACCTCAAAAGTATCCATAGAAATATGGGCAGTTCATCTTTAAAGTAATGACGATTAAAATGACAGTAGACTTTTCAACACAAGAATCTGAAGTCAGCAAGTCGTAGAATATCTTTAAAGTGTTAAGAAAAACTGATGGTCTACAGTGTGTTCAGAAAAAAAAATCAAGGTAAACCCGTAAGGTTTGTACATCTTACTATTTATTAAGTTTACTTGAGGAAACAGTGAGAACAGTAGCAGAGTACTACTGTTAGAGAGGAAACAGATTAAAAAAAAAAGAAAATATAAACAACAAACTAGGATGATCAAACACAAGGTGAGAACTAGGAAAGAAATGCCTAGAAAAAGTGAGATAATTATAAATCTTTTAAAAAGACCAAAGAAACTAGCCCAAATTTATCAGTAATTACTACATAGATAGGCAGACTAGAGAAAAAGATTGACAATTGGATGATTAAAGAATCATGCCTAAAGCATAAGAACACGGAAATATTAAAAGCAAAAAGCTGGGAAAAGATATACTTGACAAATATCAGCAAAAATAAAACAGTACAAAACAAATATCAATATTCTCAGATATAAGAAACATGTATTCACCAAACAGGGAAAAGATGCTATTTTGATTTACTTTACTTTTTCCAAATATCTCCTGAAGGGAAAAATTGTCCCTCAGTTAAGAAACACTGATGTAAACAAATAAAAGATGCTATTTAAATTTGGAGAATGAAAGAGAGCACTTTGTATGAAAAGGGGGAAAAGAGTAACTTTATAGTGGAGAAACCTAGACACATGACCTCAGCCAGGTGATCAAGATTAACACCAACTGCTGAAACCGGTTTGGCTCAGTGGATAGAGTGTTGGCCTGTGGACTGAAAGGTCCCAGGTTCGATTCTCGTCAAGGACATGTACCTTGGTTGCGGGCACACCCCCAGTAAGGGGTGTGCAAGAGGCAGCTGATCGATGTTTCTCTCTCATTGATGTTTCTAACTCTCTATTCCTCTCCCTTCCTCTCTATAAAAAATCAATAAAAAATAAAATAATAAAATGAAATAAAATATGATAAAAACAAACAAACAAACACACACACCAGCTTTATTAAAAAAAAAAAAAAAGATTAACACCAACAGTGAGAGGTCACCTTGAGAGCATGTACCCTTGATACCACAAGGTGAAACAAAATGGAACTGCACCTCGGTGGTCTCCCTCCTAAAAAATCCCAAACCCCAGTCTAACCAGGAGAAAAACATCAGATAAACCCACATTGTGGGACATTCCACCAAACACCTGGCCGGGCCTCCTCAAACCTGTCAGAGTCATCAAACACATCTGAGGACCTCCACCGCCAAGAGGAGCCCCAGGAGACATGGCAACCAAAGGCAATGAGGTGTCAGAGATGGGATCCTGGACCAGAAAAGGGATAGTAGGTGGCACCTAAGGAGAACTGAATAAAGCATGGACTTTAGATAATAATCAAGTATCAATACCGGTTCATCAATTGTAGCAAACGTAGCCATGCAAATGTAAGATGTTAATCATGGGGGACCTTAGGTACAGAGTCTGTGGAAACTTTTTGTACTATCTTCACATGTTTTCTGTCAACCCAAATCTATTCCAAAATTTCGAAAAATTATTTTAAAAGAGGTTTTTTTTTTTTGCCTTTTCCTGTAGGAGCCGTAGTATGTGCTCATCCACTGACATCAGTGTACTCTGAAAAGGGGGAGTCATCTGCAAAAATGTCACTTTGCCTGCTCTGTTCAAGGCCCCCATTTGACCAGATATTGCAAATTTTGTTCACAGACACGAGAAGCCCTGGGCCATTATATGTAAAACATAAGAAGACTCGTGGTGGAGAAAAAGCAGACCAGCTTGGGACCTCAGGACTCATGATAGAGTGGGGAGTCCCTGCATTTTCTTTTTGCTTCACCCACCCCAGACTCAGAGCCAAGAAGCGCCAAGGGGCACAAACCCAAATCACCCCAGTAAAAGTCTGCCCCCTCTAGCCAACGGACCAGGAAAGGGGCATGACAGGATGTTTAGACCATCACCTCTCTACTCCACACAGAAAAGAGTGACTCTACTCTCACTGGCCCTCCAGGGCAGAGTAGGGAGCCTGGATACCACCTCCTCACGGCTATATACAAGGAGGCACCCCTACACCCCTGCTGGGGTGGTGGTACCAGAGCACGCCAGTAATGAGGCGCCACTGGCTTATTGCTGGAGACCATGTGGGGTATCGGGACACCCAACCTGCCCAGCAGTCACAGGGAGTGCCCCGTGGGTGTCAACAGAGGCAGAGTGGGGACCTGCACACCCACCTCCGCTGGCATGAGGGGGCACTCTGCCCTCCTGCCTGCCAGGGTGGTGTCAGAGAAACCCAGCTAAAACCGAAAGAGCTAGGAGTCAAGATGAAAAAGACAATCGGAAAGGAAATGGGCAACATCCATGAAAAGAGGATAAGAAGGGTACCTACCTCAGTAGGCTGCTTGGTGATTAAATGATGTGTGTGCTGGGAACAGTCCCTCACACATCCCCAGTTGTAAACAAGAGGTGGTGTTACTATTGCTGTTACTAACCACTTCACAGAAAATGGCACAGGCCTGTCAAAGGACATGAAAAGATGCTCATCGCCGTGAGTCATCCGAGGAATGCTCATCTCACCGGACCAAATTGAGGCAGTAACTCACACACTCTACACCCGGAGGCCGAACGATATCAAGTCGAAGGACCTCTGACTCATTGCGAAGGGACCACACCCACTTTGAAAAAACAATGTGGAATTATCTTGAAAAGTCAAACATTTGCAGGGTTGATGAGCCAGCAGGGATAAACTGGATAAACTGGATGAACTCTAGAGAAGCTCAGGCACGTGCCAACAGGCGTGCAGGGCTGTTCCTAGCAGCACTGTCCACGGCCAGAAAGGCCTGGGAAAAGCCCAGTGTCCGTCAACATGCGAATGAACGGCAGACCATGCACATATTGGACCATATGCAGCCCCAGTCCCGGGTGGATGGCAGCTCCCGGCACAGCGCGGGGGAGCCGGGTACAATGACAAGCCAGGGATACTAGTAACAGGAGATGACACACTCAAACTCAACACGAGGAGTGCTCTGCCTTTTTTTTTTTTTTAAGAAAAGGGGGATAGGAAGGAAGAGGTGATAGGAAGGAAGAGGTGATTTCATGAAATGTCAATGTTGTGGAAGACAGAGGAAGTCTGTGGCATGCTCCCGGTTAAAGCATGCTGAGGAGGCAGAGCTGTGTCTGGTCCTAGGGGAGGGAAGTAAAGGGCCTTGTTTACTGACGGTAGAAACGTTAGTGTGGCTCTGTGAGACCATATTCCGTGGTGAGGAAACAGACACACGGGGACACGGGTCGGAGGCTACCTCAGCGAGCCTGGGGGACAGAGGAGGGACGGCCCTGGCTGTGGAGGCACTGAAACAAAGAGGGAAAACTCAAATGTCTGCTGGGGCCAGGCTGGACCCCGCTGAGAGGCAAAGGCATCTGCGAGGGTGAAGCACCTTGTCTACCTCATACACGTGCCCCCTGGGACATGCACTGAGCTGTCCCTGGCCGATAAAAGGGGCAGCCACGACTCTGTTCCTGCCCCCTGTGGCCAAGCAGCGTTGGCAGATGTTCTGATTTTTTCGAGGAAACTGGAAATCTGAGTTTTATGTGAGGTCTTTGGATTTGAGAAAGCTTTGGCTCAAAGCTTTCTAAAACAAGGGTCAGGCCTGACGAGCATGTGGCGGTCCCCGTTCAGGGACCTCCTTTAAGTGCAGCAGTGTCCTGGGCCGCTGTGAGGAAGCAGCACCCCGACAGTGGTTCACACAACAGAAATTCCTGCCGTCACAGTTCTGGGCACTGGAAGTACGAAAGCAAGGTGCCAGCAGGGTTGGTTGACTTCGGGGTGAGGGGGTTTGAAGGCACTGCAGCATTTCTTTCTTTTTTAAAAAATATATTTTGTTGATTTTTTTTACAGAGAGGGAGAGGGAGAGCCAGAAACATCAATTAGCTGCCTCTTGCACACCCCACACTGGGGGTGTGCCCACAACCAAAGTACTTGCCCCTGACAGGAATCCAACCTGGGACCCTTCAGTCCCCAGGCCAGGGCTCCATCCACGGAGCCAAACTGGTTTCCGGCTTTTTTTTTTTTTAAATAGACTGCAACGTTTCTTGATATGCAATTCTGGTCTCTGCCTTCATGTCCACATGGCGTTCTCCCTCTGGTTGTCTGTCTCTGTGTCCCCACAGTCTCCCCCCACCAGCTTTTAAAAAAATATATTTTATTGATTTTTTACAGAGAGGAAGGAAGAGAGATAGTTAGAAACATTGATGAGAGAGAAGCATCGATCGGCTGCCTCCTGCACACCCCCTACTGGGGACGTGCCTGCAACCAAGGTACATGCCCTTGACCGGAATCAAACCTGGGACCTTTCAGTCTGCAGGCTGACGCCCTAACCACTGAGCCAAACCGGTTTCGGCAGTTTCCCCTTTTTATAAAGACACAGTCATATTGGATTAGGGATCACCCTAACTGATCTCATCCTGATCATTTGTGAAGACCCTATTTCCACATGAGCTGACATTCACAAGTATGGGGTGTGAGAGAGGAGGGGGGGGAGAAGTTTAATGCCTTTTTAGGAGACAATTCAACTCATAACACCAAGGTAACTGGCAGCCTATTCAAGTGTGGCTGAGGATAAGAGGGGCTGGGAAGCCTGGCCGGCTGGGACCTTGTGCTGAGTCTCACAGCCTCTGAGGACCCACAGTTCAGCCGCAGCCTCAAGTCCATAGATGCCAGGCCTCCAGACCCCCACTGAGACTTCTGGTGGGACATGCCCACCGAGCAGCACACCCGCCGCCTGCAAAGCACAGGTGAGGCCAGGTCAGCCGGAAGATTTGAGACGCTGGATGGGAGAAGTAAAGAAACAAAGAAAAACAAACGTAGCCAAGGCCTGCTTCTTGAGCAGGACTGAAGAGGCATGCCACTCCCCAAGACTGAAGCCTGTCCTGGGCAGTGGGGCTGAGCCTGCTGGGTCCCAGTCCTGGTTGGGGGTGGTTCCTAGCCTGCCTGGATGACTGACAGTTCTTGGAGACCTCGGGCTATCTGGGTGCCCACATCACTGTGGCCTGCACACACAAGCAGCAGCTGGGGCCTGAACTCAGGGTCGTGATCAGGAAAACCTGGGGACCCAAGGCACAACCTCCAAACAGACTTTGAGGTTCCAAGAGCCATGGAAATACTCGCATCCACCCAATGAATACCCATCCCGTCTAGTGTGGGCAAAGATGAACGCCTGGAACAGAGGCTTGGTGGGAGGTGCAAAGGGGGGTCTGAGCCCACGCCTGAGAGCTGTATGGTTGCTCTTAGCAACATTAATGCAATTACTTGTGGAATAAAGCAAGGACTCGATGCTGCTGTTACCAATTCTCATTAACGATGACAAGATTTACTTAATTTACAAGGTTGTATGCTTGTATTGCTCCCCTTACGCTGAAGACGCTAATGTAATTACTTATGGTTAAATATGTATATTTGTATATATAATCATTTTCAAAACAACAATTCCCCTCTTATTAGCCACCAAAAGACTACTGAATGCAGTTTAGTTTTTATTTGTGGTTGTTTTTGTCTCTGTCCCCCTTGGATTACACAAATTGTTTCAAAGTCACTCAAAACAATTCTCTGTGAGGTTTTGCCATTAATTTTGTATACAGAACTGTTTGTTTCTGTTTGTTTTCAGTGTTAGGAGATGGCTTTTATTCTTTTTTTGTTTAATTTGGGTTTTTAGTTATGTACAATGTTTACATGGTTACAAAGCCAACTTATGAAACTAGGTACATTGTTTGGTTTGTAAATCTGTGTTTATTCTTCTATTGTTTCTTTTTCAAGATTTAAGCAAATATGAATATGTACATCCAGCGTTCCCCCTTTTAACTTACGTAAAAGGCAGCATACTGCACGCACGGGCTGTGCCTGGCCTTTTCCAGTGAGCACCACATCCTCACAGCAACCTCACAGTGATGGGCAGAGACCTTCCTCATCCCCTCTTACAGCTTCACATTACCCCACTATGTGAACGTGCCACAGTCCCCAACCAGCCCCTTCCGGGTGGAACCTTGGAAGAGTTCCTACCACTGGCTATGTACAGAGTAAAAAAAGAAAAGAAAAAAGAAAAAAAGAGTGTTGTAAATTATAGCCTGGCTCATGTAACTTTATGCTTTTGAGAAAACTCTTTTGAATCCTCAGTCCCTCACTGTGAACTCTTTGCCCAGTCATTTAATGTTCCATCCTCAAGGTTGTCTGTAAAATGGGAATAATAATAGTATCTAGCTCATAATTCACAAAGAACTAACTTGCTTAAAATATCTGCCACAGGGCCTGGCACAGAGGAATAGTCAATAAATGTTTGCTGGTTTCTTTCCTCCACTTTGTTTTATTTAGCCTATTACTTTAATAGTTCACTATGTGGCAGGAGAGAAAGAGAGAGAGAGAGAGAGAGAGAGAGAGAGAGAGAGAGAGAGAGAGA
>JAAGEH010000293.1:11011457-11063625 GCA_011751065.1 Lasiurus cinereus
AGAGAGAGAGAGAGAGAGAGAGAGAGAGAGAGAGAGAGAGAGAGAGAGAGAGAGAGAGAGATTTAATTGCCTGATGGGGTGCTAAGCACTACTAGAAGTACTGGAGCAATTGCTGTTGGAGCACACAGTGAGTTGAGGATCGATCACCTGCTCAGCCTGCGGATTAAAGAGGCTGTAGATCAGGTCTACTGATTTGTCCGCCCCACAGATCCCTCTCCTTATGGAAACCAGTCCCCAGTTTTCCATTCTCAAAACAGGGAGCTGCATCCTAGCCACTAGGTGAGCACATGACCCAAGCTTTGCCTCCCAGGATCCCAATGATTGGTCCTGGAATGGTCATGTGACTTAGGCCTGGCCTCCCAGGGTCTCCATGATTGGCTCCTGGGTGGGCACATGACTCTCTGCAACCAATGAGAATCTGCTCTGGAGCTCACTATTGGGCTGTTAGAAGAGAGGCTCTCTCATTTTCCTCCAGGATGCTAATCTCATTGGATATAAGCCTGGAGCTGCCAGGGGCCAACACATGGCAGGAGGGAAGAGCGCAAAGAGAGAGCCCTGCCCAGCCCAAAGAAAGACTCACAGCAGACTCTCCAAGTCCTGGACCCATCCCCCCTGTGCCAGGACAATTCCCAACATGGTCACATTGACAGAGGATTTCAGTTAGGTGAGCTGGAAAAAAAAAAAATCCCTTTTCTGATTAAACCCTTGAGATTTTGCTTGTGGGCATATCCTCAAAACTGTGACTCAAATATATTCTTTTGTCAACAAATCAATTAATTCAAAATTCATCACCACACTTGGTCCCACATCCTGGGGCCACAGGTCTGGGGCTACAAGGTGAATCGACCTGGGGCTGATAGCTAGCCGCCCCCAACAATGTAGGAAGAGGATGGTGTGGGAATCCCGGGGTGCGGGGCAGCATGGGAAAATCCAGGTTGGGAAGAAAAATACCCAAGTCCAGATACTGACCATATATTGCCAGTCTCATAAGGCACAGGTTACTATCATCCACAAATGCCTAACACTGGCTGTCAATCCAAGTGATAGCCCAGCATTTTCAGAGCTTGGCTTAATAATTAGGAACAATGCCGAGGAAGGGGACCAAGACCCGTTTGTGTTTTCTGTTGAAGTTTTAATTTTTAGAGCTACTTCCCCCCAGAGTCCAATAAAAATAAAATCCCTCTCTTTGAAGCAAAACATTTTCATGCAGAAGAAAGTTGCTGTCTGTTCTAATGGACACCCAAGAGCTGTGCGCTGGGCAAGCTTCTTGGAGCAGCTGAGTTGCAGATGTGGAGGAGGGCTGGGCGGGCTCAGTGCCCAGCCAGCCCTTCTGGGGAGAGAGAATGGGGGGAGGAGGGGAACATCACAATGCCCTGGGCCCCTTCGGTTCCTCTGTGCCCCACTCACAGCCCCTCATCTCAGCCTCCTCTGCAGTCTGCCCATCTTGGTGGGGATGGGTCCAGGACTGGGCAGTGCCTGCTGTGAGCCTTTCCTTGGGCTGGGCAGGGCCGGCCAAGGAGTGGCACGAGGAATGGCACAAGTCCAGAGTCAGCGCGGAGTTATCCAGGGGCCCCAGCTAGCCTGCATCAGGAAAGGGGTGGCGAGGGAAGGGCAGGTCCACAATCTCCCACAGCCTTCAAGGCCTGGAATCCTTCCTCCTCTTGTCCAGTCAGCTCCAGTGTCTTCAAACCCCTGCCGGTGTTGAGTATGCATCCCTCCTTCACCGAGGAAACAGGCCACAGGGGGACTGTCTCAGCTTCCTAACACCCACCATCCTTCTTGGTGGACATGGACCCCACCTCTTCCTGCTGCTTCAGGGTCCTCGACACCAAACTCCCCGCAGCCCTGTCTCCTGCTCTCCTGGCTGCTCTGAGCGCCTTCCCTTAGAATACCTCCCGCACCCGTGCCCCTTCCAGAAGCCGGCCACTCAGCCTCATCTCTTCCCCCTCCCGCACCTCCCACCATTCCTCCGCCCACTCTCCCTCCAAATAACGCACACCAAATGTTAGCACGTGCGGCATTCTTTAATGCCGCATCCAGAGGACATGTTTTAGTGCTTGTTGCCACCTGACCCTGGTGTCACCTGACCCTGGCGACCTGCTCACCCGGGGCCTCCATCCCGACATTCCTCTCCACAGCCTGGCCTGCTCCTCCCCTGCCCTCCCCTTAAACAGGTTCTCTTCATCTTTATGGGTTCCTCATGCTGGTGCCAAGCCCCTCCCCCGCTCCCTCTGTGGATCCCTGAGCCTCAGAACCAAATTCCCAGGATCCTGGGCACCTCCACTGTGACATTCCCCACTGACGATCCTCTCTTCCACTAGCCTGCTCCCCTCTCCTGCTCCTCATGCCCCACCCTCACCAGCAGCTGAGACCTCCCAGGCCCCCTGCCTCTGTCCCCTCTCGTCGAGGATGCAGCCCATCAATTCTATTCCAAAACCCCTGTGCGAGAATCAGCTGTTTCCTCCTTCTCTTGCCCCAGACCACTGAGAGGCCTCTTTACTCGCCCAGCCCCTGCCTGAGTGTGGTCTGGCTCCTCGAATCCATCCTCCACCCCACTAAAAGGCCAAAGCACTCAACCCATGTCCTGCCTGAAACCCCTTCCATGGGGTTTAGGGTACCTTTCCTGGCCTTTAGGGTACCTTCAAAACCCTTGGTCATGGTGCATAGGATAAATGATCTAAATGCTGTGACCTCTTCCCAGTCTCTCTGCTGGTAAGCATCACTGCTCCGCCTGCCCACCCCCTCACATGTACAGACTCTGTTTTCTAAGCACATTGACTGGATGCTTATTTCCTTGAGTGCGCCAGGCTGCCACTGGCCAAACGCAGTTTTCTCTAGACTAGACGGCTCTCCCCAGTGTCTACTTACCCTTCTTAAGAAGCGCACTGCCTCCTCAGGCCTGGATTGGCTGTCCTCCCATGCTCCCCCAAAAGCTCCATGTGGGTGGGGACTGTGTCCACCTTGCCCACCAGGTACCCTTGCACCTCACACTTGTCCCGATGCTAAATGATTAGCAGTGAAGTGAAAGACTGAGGGCTGCTGCTGTAAGTAACTGGCGAGGCAGGTCTTCCTGTCCTCAGAGCCGAACCATCCGGGGGCTGTGTGCGTGGAAAGTGTCCATTATTGTGGACAGATGTGTCTCTGGGCAAGGCTCTGGGGGACATGCTCACCCCTGGAGGAGGCCATGATAGGATGCATCTAGGCCTGGGGCCAGCACCAGCTGGGACCAGACTCCAGTGGTGAGATCTACAGCAACACACCCACCTCCCATCTATTCATCCAGCCCTCTCCCCCTCTCCCCTGCCAAGAACAGCAAGAAGCATCCAGCAAGATATGGCAAGACACACAGTCATTTATTCCTGGGCAAAGGTAAGCCCCTTAATAGCTGTCAGTCTTATTCTGCTATCATATCTCCAATGTCTAGAATGGTGCCTTGCAAATAGGTGTGTAATCAAGATTTGTTGCAGAGATAGATGAGTGGATAAAAGCATCCCTGTACCCCTACCCGGTGAGAGGAGTGAAAAATGCCAACATCCCAGCATCAAGGACACAAGAGAAAGGGTCAGAGTGCTCCCGAAGGCCTGTCTCTATGAGTACTGGCAGGAGAAACAGTGCCAACCACTCAGAGCACTAAGCAGTATGCAGGAAGGGTGCCAACGAATGTTTCACCTCAATTAACAGGAGAATCTGTTAACCCGGACACCAGCCTTCCAACAAGGCCCTGTTCCCGTCCCGTCTCCTGCCAGCTCAGGCTCCCAGGGACCGCAGTCCCTTTTTTTGAGTAGCACACTGTAGTCTGCAGATCTTTTCCAGTTTTTATTATCGCCACCCCACCTCCCAACGCCCACTATGCAGATGAGGAAACTGAGCTCAGGGGAAGAATGTATTGGAACAAAGCCCAGGCCGACTGTGAGCCAGCAGTGGCTGCTGTAAACACAATCTAGTCTAATGGGGCGGGGGTGGGGAGTGGGGGGAGTGGACGTAGACTGAAAGGCCTCCGGGACCAGGCAGGCAACATGGCCCAGGTATAAGACAACCGGGAGTGGCAGGGGCTGGTGAACTAGAGGCAAAGGCTGTGCACGATGCTACCTACACAGCCCTGGTGGGCCCTGTCATGGGGCCAGCTGGGCTCTGTACTGCCTGGTCCTCCAGTCGTACCAAGAATCAGGATTTTGGAATAAAGTTTCCTGACTTTTTTTTTTTAAATATATTTTATTGATTTTTTACAGAGAGGAAGAGAGAGGGATAGAAAGTCAGAAACATTGATGAGAGAGAGACATCGATCAGCTGCCTCCTGCATGCCCCGCACTGGAGATGTGCCCGCAAGTAAGGTACATGCCCCCGACCGGAATTGAACCTGGGACCTTTCAGTCCGCAGGCCAGTGCTCTATCCACTGAGCCAAACCGGTCTCGGCAGTTTCCTGACTTTTAATACATTCTACTGAGTAGATCCATCCCCTGTGAAAGAAGGTTCATCTCATTGATCATCGATGTGGCCCATCACCATATCCCAGAGCCTAGCACAAGACTTAGGGTTCACGGAGCCTGTGGCAAATATTGTCTAGGTAGATGGATGGACGGATGGATGAGTGGGTAGTTGGATGGATGGATGCCAGATGGTCAGATGAAGGTATGGATGGGTGGGTGGATGAATGTCAGGTGAATGGATGGACAGACCGTCAGAGGGAGGTAGAAATGAAAAGGGAAGGAATGCATGTGTGATCAGCTAACTCTGCTGCCAGAGCAGACGGCTCAGTGGAGGGACCTGGTCACTGGTTCCCCAGCTGCAGTGCAGAGAGACCCATTCATTACTCAAAGGCCTCGTCCCAACGTCCGTAACACTTCCTAGGAGCACGTAGTCATGTGACTCCTACACATGCTCCCTCATCACTGAAGAGCTGATATGGGACACACTAAAACTAAAGGACAAAACCTGGGTCACTTTGGACGAGGGCTGAAGGCTGTGTCATTACACTTGGGAAGGAGACATCTTAAAAGTGACAAAGCTGCAGGAACCACTTTGTCTCCGTGATTAATGAGAGAATGCAGAAAAGATGGGAACATGTAGATTTGGGAGCTAGGTGGACCAGGGTTCAAAGCTCGGTTCAGCCTGGTTCTACTAGAAGCTATGTGACTTTAAACAAGTCCCTTATCCTCTGTGGGCCTCAGATGGTTTTGTCTGTAAGATGGAGTGACAATATTGACATCAAACCATTTTTATGAGAAATAAAGGAGATGGTACTATGTTATGTGTAAGGCCTTAGCATAAAAGCTGGTTTATAGATGACAGTCGATAATGGTTAGTTCCATTTCATTCTATTCAATCGTCCAAGTGGTATTATAAAAAGAAGACTTTACAGGAATAAAAATGTTACTATTAAATTTGCTACCCAAAACAGTTCAAGGTCGAAACTTAAGAATGAGGTGGCTCAAATGTCTGCCAATGGATGAATGGATATACAAAACATAGTATATAAAAAGGAATAAAGTATTAATTCATACTCAAATGTGAATGAACCTTGGAAACATTCAGTGAAAGAAGCCAGAAACAAAAGGTCACATATTGTATGATTCCATTTATTTAAATATCTAGACTAGGCAAATTCATAGAGATGGAAAGTAGGTTAGAGGTTACACCAGGAGTCTGAGGGTTTGGGGAAATAGGGAGCTATTGCTTAATGTTTACAAAGTTTCCATTTGGGGTGATGAAAAGTTTTGGATATAGACAGTGGTGATGGTTGGGCAACATTATAAATAAAATAAATGCCATTGAATTGTACACTTAAAATGATTGAAGTGGGAAATATATTTTACCACAGTAAAATAATTTAAAAAAAAGAATATGAATTCTTAACAAAGTAACAATTCTCCTAGTTTGCCTAAAAAAGACAAAAGAGTTACTTGACTTTGTAATATATAAACCTTTAAATCTTTCAGCGTTAACTAGATAAAGTTGTCTTTTGACCTTTGAGATCTAAAATGTGTTTTCGGTTTATGAAATGAAATTTGGAAACATGACTCTGGATGTTTTGCTTTCTGTAACCTGGGAGCAAGAGAGGAAGAAAGAAGAAAACTCAGCAGACATGCTACTGCCTTTGGAGGACAACCAGCCTTGGGAGAGGATTTTTCTGCTCTCCTATTAAAAAAAATATATATATATATATATTTGCCACATAAATTCCAGTCGGGACATATCTTACTTAACAAGGACAAAAGTTTGGTCCCAGTTGTCTGGCTCAGGACTGGGAAAGGCATTGCCACCTTCCTTATGCAGCCAGAGGATCATTGAAAGCTGCACATACCCTAGTCGTCCAGCAAGAACACTGGGCCCACTCACAGCCATCCTCAACCTCAAGTGGTGTCCACTAGTCTTTTGAAAAAGAATGTGCCCAAGGATAGGTAGGCGACAAGCTAATACTTGAGGACACTGGGCATTGTTGGAGGGCAGAATGGGGGCTGGGCGCTGTGATCTCAGGCAGTCTGGTGACATGGTCAACACCAGAAGTCATAGGCCAAGCAGGCACCCAGCACCCAGATGGGGGCACTGTTCAGGCTCCAGAGTCAGTGCCCAGGGGCTGCCGATCACTTCTGCCAAAAGGCATCCTTCCTTATGTCTTGCAGTATCCTCCCTATCCCCCCCTCCCCCCCACGGTCTGAGAATAGGAAGCTCCATCCTGAATCCTTGGACACCAAGCCTGGCTTCCACGGTATAATTCTCATGGAGACTGTGTCAGTAACAGATGGTGCACCCCCAGCTCTGTATTTCTGTCTCTAGCATCACTTCCTCTCCAGGCTCAGAGCTGAATTTTTTAAATACGTTTTTGTTTTATACATATACATATATATACATATATATATATATATATATATATATATATATATATAATTGATTTTTTACAGAGAGGAAGGGAGAGGGATAGAGAGCTAGAAACATCGATGAGAGAGAGACATCGATCAGCTGCCTCCTGCACGCCCCCCACTGGGGATGTGCCCGCAACCGGGATACATGACATGCCCTTGACCAGAATCGAACCTGGGACCTTTCAGTCCACAGGCCAACGCTCTATCCACTGAGCCAAACCGGTTTCGGCTAAAATACGTTTTTATTGATTTCAGAGAGCAATGGAGAGGGGGAGAGAGATAGGAACATCAATAATGAGAATCACTGATTGGCTGGCTCCTCCTGCACGCCCCTCACTGGGGATCAAGCCCGCAACCCAGGCATGTGCCCTTGACCGGAATCGAACCCGGGACCCTTCAGTCCATAGGCCAATGCTCTATCCAGGTAGGGCCGGAGCTGAATTTTTAAAAAACTCCATGTTGTGGCCCGGAGTGAAAGATGGCTTTCTCGGGCACTGGCCCGGAAGAGCAGCTCCGAAGCTCTGTTCCGGTTTAACCACAGACAGACATTTTCCTCTCTGGGTCCCTGGAAGGGCCAGGGCTGGGGCTTTTATAGCCCTTTCTTTCATTCCCTGCCACGCTTTATCAGCGCGTGTAATTATTTCCATGACCAAACCAACAGTGCCTGTGACACTCAAACCGACAAACGCAGGAAACCCTACGTGAGACCCGGGGTGAAGCACAACGGGAAAGAGACTTTCCTCGAGGTGGGCAACACACGCCCCGGACCCCGACCTGCCTGAGACGGGGCCCGGGAGCTGTGAACACGGCGGTCACCCGCTGAATCAGCCGCCGAATTAGCCATTTCCCGAGAACCCCTCCTGTCCGCCACAGCGTGTCTGTGTGATCTCTAACAAGGACCTTGAAGATGCAAACACCCAAGGGAGTGGGCATCGATAGGAAATCCGGATCTGTGTCATGGGGCCGGGGTCTCTGGGGAACAGCGGCTTTTTCTGTGCCAGGACATCAGTCAGGACTTGTGTTTTCGTGTCAGAATGGGGTCAAATGAACAAAAAGCAAAGAGAATGCTTTGCCTCTCTTGACTGAAAAATCCCTGACAATTCAGGCTGGATCCAGGAGCTCCCGTGACAACACCAAGATTCTCCCTCCCCCCTTTTTAGTTCTGGTTTCTGTGTGTGTGCTGACTTTATTCATGGCGGGAGCAGGGAGCCTGAGGTCCCACTAGTTCTGCAACCCAGTGTAAAGATACCCTGGTTCCAGGAAAAGTCTAGAAACTGCTTTTGGGAGGCTGACTGGGTGATGTGCTTATCACTAGATGGTGGAGTCAGCCCTCTCCAGTCCATAGCTTGGGATTAGCGAAGGAGGTTTTGCTCAAGGAAAACCAGGATGTGGCCATCAAAAGGATGGAGACAGATGCAATACTGTCCAGCACAGGCAAACATCCTGGTAATGGTCAGGCCTTGACCTGACTGGTTCCTGGCCCTTCTCACAAATGGGGACACTGGACCACATTGCCGATTCTTCTGCAGACCTTCCCAGCTTCTAGACCAGCCTAGCCACAGGCAAGCAGGTAGGGGGCTGACTCTTGCCTCCTTGACATCACAGAACAGGAATTTATTTTTTCAGAGTGCCCTGTCCAGAGTCTTACAGACTGTGTGGCTCAACAACTGACTGATTCATTCATTCGTTCACTCACTCATTCATTCACCTAACAGCTGAAAAAGACAATGAGTCCAAGGTTCACAGGAAAAGCCTCATCAACATGGAGAAAGACCTCCCAATAAATGTGGAGAAAAATACCTCAAGCGGGTAACAGTGGAAGACAGTGACGGCCTGCGGTAATGGACAAGCACTGCATAGGCAGGCTGGCAGAGGTGGCGTCCAGGGAATGTTGTAGAGGAAGAAAGCACAGGTGGGGTGTGGGGGAATGGGATGAGGCAGAGGAATCAGAGGGAGCCTTCTGGAGGAGGTGAGGCTGGGAGGACCTGAAGGCGGAGGGCAGAGGGCAGATTCTGGGCTGGGGGATGAGAAAGCAGAGGCATGTAGTTGGGTACTGGCATTGGAGTCCACATCTGTGGGTGCACCTTCCTAGCATTCCTCCACGTTCTGTTACTAGCACCCCAAATTCCTCTGGAGAGCCTCTGGGGAGCCACCCTTTGCCATGCCCAGCCCAAGTGGGTTTCATGGGGTTGATCTTTATCCTCTGCCCAAGGGTAGGCATAGGACCCAGGCCTGGCCAAGCAAAGCTACTGTGGCAGCTTTGGGGAACACGTAGCTGTGGCCAGGCCTGTGGAGGTCCTTTGTGGGATCCTTCCGGGACCCCTGCGGCTGCACAGCTGGTAGGAGGGGGCCTGGAGCTGGCAGGGCTGGGCTGTCACAGTCCTCACAGGTGAAGAGTCTCCTGGGAATGAAACCAACCTGGGGGCGCAGGGCCAGGGACAGGCAAACACACCAAGATGATGTCAATTGCCTCTGGGACCAGAATTCCCCTGAGCCCAATAAACCTCCTTTGATGCCTAAGCCTGTTCCAGTTAACATTCTCATTGCCCGGTGCAGGCACACAGCCCCTGGGGGGCAGGGAGGGGCTGCCAGCTGAGTTTGCAATGGGGTATTTCCATTCCGGACCTTGGGGGACAATCATACAGAGGGGGTCAGGCTAACCACCAAGGACTTGAACCCCAAAATGTAGGCTCAGACTCAAAGCTGCCGTCCAGGGTTCCCTTAGCCACACGCCTCTGCTGCCAGATGTCCCGGTCAATACGTGGCTGCGGTGAGGGTGAGGGTGAGAGAATGGTTCTGCCACACTGCCCCTCGGCAAACCTGGTCATCATACTAAACGGCGTGGGCCCTGCTCCTGTCTTTACTCATCCTCCACTGCTGTGTCCACAATGACGGCCTTGCTCGTCGCAGTCCCCCCGGTGGGCGGGGAGAGGCTGCCCGGCATTCAGGCCAGGCAGGGAGGGGAGGGACTGGTCGGGGAGCTCAGCCACAGCCCGGAGGCACTGTGCAGGAGGTGTCCAGAGCCTCGCTGCAAAAGGTGTGCTGGTCATTCGAGGCGACGGCCTGCGGTAATGGACAGGGGTGGGGCAAGCGCAGCCCGGGGACGGCAGCGATGAGGAGGTGGGTGCTGAGCGTGGCGGCCGCAGGGTGAAGGCCCTGGACCTGGGGCTGCTCTAGGCGGAATCTCTCTGGCCCTGGAGCTTTTCCTTCTGTGCCAGAAGAAGGAGCTGGAGGAGCATCCAGGCAGGAATGCCTGCGCCAGACAGCTCTCCAAATGTTTTCACAAACACCAATCTCTCCCAGCTTCCTGACTTCCAATACGGGGGCCTTGGCCTCCTCCACTTTCCCATCTGTCGCCCTGCGATCAGCGGCTGACCCCCTCATCTCCCGCCTGGGTGGCTGCCAGGCCCTGGGGCCCACCTCAGCCTTCCTCCAGAACAGCTCTGACTCGGCTTCTATTTCCAGGAGGCGGCTGGATGACTGGTGTGTCGCAGCTTGCATGGGTACAAGGACAAACTGTCCTCGTGACTTGGTCACCAACTGCGGGGGCGGGGGGGTGGTGGTGGGAGGGAGGAGTGTCTGGCCTAGGCAAAGACCAGCTACAACTGTAGTACCCACTTAGGACAGCTTTCCCCTTCCCCCCCAGGACCTGGCTACAGCCGCTGCTCAGAGCCCCTTCTCCGCCCTCTTTCAGCAAACCTGGGATGGCTGCAGGTGGCTTGGCCCTAGCCAAACACAACCTCTCGCTCCTCAATGGGGTATTTCCGTTCCTGAGCTGGGGGGAAAACGACACAGACGGGGTCAGACTAGTCATAAAGGGCTTGAACCCCAAAATGTAGGCTCAGACTCAAAGCTGCTCTCCAGTGTTCCCTCAGCCACATGCCTCTACTGCCAGATGTCCCGGTCAATACAGTGGGACGAGACCGATTGCACAGTTCCCGACTGACAACCAGAATGGGGAGGGCCCTAGCCTAAAGGCCCGGCGGCAGCCCACACACCTGAGGTATGCATAAAGGTGGCTTGGGTGTGTCATCTGTTGATGTAGGTGGAGTTCACGTAAAAGATACCCTTTTGGGGTCCTGTCCCAGTCGAGGCCTGAAGTCACCCCTGTGCAGAATCAAGAAACTGAGGGCTCCAACCAGGGGCTTTACAGCAGGCACGTTTTTGGCTGAATGTGTTTACCTAGTGGTGGTGAAGTCTTATCCCTTTAAAAATAATCAGGTCATTAAGAGGAATCTCTGATAACTTCATGGCTTGGGCAAGGCTCCTGGGGCCAGCTCACTCTGTGGCTGTCTTAATCTAAAACACATGGGGATGGGATGGCCTTTTAGGAGGAGTCTTGCAGAGACAGAGCAGCAGGGGTGTCCCTCCTCTTAATGCCACATGCATTCCGCTAAAAGGCCCCAAGATGCCCTGAGAAAAAAAGCTCCAGAAACACACACAAGCTGATCCCCGACAAGTCTAAGCTCCTGAGTTGCAGCTGACAAAGGTATATGCACATGATACTTCTTGGGTCACACAGTAACTCCATAAAAGTGGGGCAGTGGCTATGATTGTCCCCGTTTTACAGATGGAGAAACTGAGTTTCGAGCCATTGAAGGTACTTGTCCAAGGTCACATGAAAGTGAATGGGTGCCATGAATTGAATGTTTATGTCCTCTAAAAATTCATATGCTGAAGCCCTAACCCCAATTTGATGTTATTTGGGAGATAGACTTAGATGAGGTCATGAGGGTGGAGCTTAATGATTTGTAAGAAGAAGACTAGAACTCCTGCTCTTTCCACCTTGTGAGCACACAGAAAAGATGTGGGGAGAGCGGGAATTCTAGTCTTGTCCTCTTCTTGCCCCATTTTCAAGTGTACAGTCCAGTGGCATTAAGCACATTCACAGTGTTGTGCAACTATCACCCACCATCCATCTCCAGAAGTTCTTCATCATCCAAATGGACACTCTGTACCCATTAAGCAATTTTCCATTCTCAACTCCCCCAGCCCCTGGCACCCACCATTGTACTTCCTGTCGCTATGAATTTGTCTGCTCTAAGTGGCTCTTGGAGGTGGAATCCTGAAGTAGTTGTCCTGTTGTGCCTGGTTTATTTCACTTAGCATAATGTCCTCCAGGTTCATCCATGTCATATCATGTGTCAGAACGTCCTTCCTTTTTCAGCCTGACTAATATTCCATCGTACGGATACACTGCATTCCGTTTACCTGCTCACGCATCACAGCTCATCCTCATCACTAGTGCCGAGGAGCTAGAAGCTCCTCCTCCCTTCTCACAAACCAGGCCCAATGGCTTGTTCACCTGTCAGAGTGTGGTCACAGTCCGCCATCTCTGCCTCCAGGAATGACTCCTGCAGGAATACATGTGGGCAGGAGGTGCACCACCTCACTGTGGAGGGCAGGCAGCCGGCTGTCTTTTTACTTTCTAACTTACCGTGTGTCAGGGACCAGTACTTTTGTGAAATACAATAAAATAAAGTAGAAAATGAAATTTAGAAAACCAAAAACATAAAAGTACTAGCTTTTGTGAAAACATAAGATTCAACAGACATAAAATTACTGGTTAAAATGCTATAAAAGTTTCCAAAAACTCCCAATTTCTATCCCAATCTTGTGACAGAGCCATAACCAGGTCCGGCACTCATTCAAAAACCACACTTTGAGTAGCACTGCCTGGAACATTGCTTAATAGCAAAAACAAAAATGTCTAAATGACCATCAGGAACGTACTTGTTGAGTACACTTTGGTATATCCATATTATGGTTTAGCAATAAAAAATAATGAAGCATATGAGTTAGCAATTCCATGCCTGAGTACATGACCAAGAGAAAGGAAAACATAACTTCTCAAAAACAAAAAACACAAAAACTCGTACAGGAATGTTCATAGCAGCTTTACTTATAATAGCCAAACAGTGAAAACTCAAAGGTCCACTAACAGATGAATGCATACACAAAATGTGGTATGGCCATACAAGAGAATATTATTCAGGCATGAAAAAAGGAATGAGATTCTGAGACATGCCACAACATGGATGCTGAGTGAAAGAAGCCAGATACAAAAGGCCACATACTCATGGTTCCATTTAAACGACATGCTCACACTAAGCAAATAGAGAGAAACTGAAAAGCAGATTAATGGTTGCTAGAGGCTGAGAGTGATAGAGGGATTGGAAGATGATGGGATGGATAAAATGTTCTAAAAATGGTTATGGTGAAGGTTACATAACTCTGTGCATATACTAAAAATCACTTAAGTGTATACTTTACATAGATGGATTATATGGTATAGGAATTTAACTTAATAAAGCTAGCATAAAAATAATGCCGATTCCTATAGTTATTGAAACAACTGAATTAATTAATTAAACCCAACAGAAAATCCTAGGTCTAGATGCTTGTATTGGAGATTTCTCCCAACTATTTAAGAAAGGAGCAACACTACACCTGACCCTAATTCTTCCAGGGAACAGAAACAAGGCAAACATTTCCCAACTCATTTTATGAGATCAGCATAATCTTGATAACCAAAACCTGACAAGAAAAGAAAGAGAAAGTACAGACCATCTTTCTATCAAGACAGATACTAGTACAATGTTCCCAAACAAACTGAACCTAGAAACATATTAAAATAATGTGTCCTACCCAAGTGGAGTTTATCCCAGGAATGCAAGGATAGTTAACATTCTAAAATCAATCAGTGTAACACCATTTTGACAGAAAAAAAAGGAAGAAGTATCATATGATAACCTTATAAATGCAGAAATATCATGTGACCAGTTTTAATACCTAACCATAACTTTTCACACAACCTCTGAGCAGACTAAAAGGAAAGTTTAATCTGATTGACAGCTACTAAAAAACTAAGGCAATGGGCATGCTTACTGTGTCCTCTGAGTTCAGTTCTGAAAACAGGGTGCCTTCTATAGAAATGGTAATAATTCTATCCTGCACTACTGAAGGCTTTTGCCAAAGCGATGAGCCAAGAAAAGAAATGAAAGGCATAAGAATAGGAAACTAATAAAACTCTATAGATGATACGAGAGTTAACACGTGAATATGGCAAGGATGCTGGAAACAAGGGCAACATGAAAAGTCAGCAGCAGAAACAGAAAGCAGATTTCTAAAATGTTATTATTATTTAAAACAGCATCACAAACCAGTAAATTGGTAGGAAGGAATCTAATAAAATACTTGCAAGACCTCTGCACTTAAAAATGTAATATGTTGCCGAAACTGGTTTGGCTCAGTGGATAGAGCATTAGCCTGCGCACTGAGGGGTCCCAGGTTCGATTCCGGTCAAGGGCACGTACCTTGGTTTCGGGCACATCCCCGGTGGGGGGCGTGCAGGAGGCAGCTGATCAATGTCTCTCTCTCATCGATGTTTCTAACTCCCTGTCCCTCTTCCTTCCTCTCTGTGAAAAACCAATAATTAAAAAAAAGCAACATTCTTTTTAAAAAAAAAATGTTATGCCATGTTCATACATTGGAAACCTATGGTGAAGATGTAATTTCGCACTAAATTAATTCTATAGTCAACAAATCTCATTTAAAGTCTTAGCAGCTTTTAAACACACACACACACACACACACACACACACACACACACACAGAAATGGCAAACAGATTGTAAACCTTATATGGAAATGCAAAGGCCCAAGAATAACCAAGACAATCCTGAAGCACAAAAACACTGAAGCTTTGGTAACTAAAATAATGTGGTTCTGGCTCGGGGGGTGGGGAAGGAAGAACAATGGAACAGAAAAGGCAGTCCAGATGAAGACCTGCACAGCCACCAGGATGGCTGAAATAAAATAGACAGGAAATGCCCATGGATGGCGAGACGGTGAGCACTTGGAATGCTGGAATGCTCATGCACACTTGGGGAAGACTATCGTCTTCTTTGGAAAAGGTGCATTTACTGAAATTTAACATCTGCACACCTTATGCACAGCAATTCTTCTGTACAGTGTAAACATACAGAAATGCACACATATTTTCACAAAACTCATACAAGATGGCTTATAGCAGGACTGCTCATTATAGCCCCAAACCTGGAAATTATTCAAATGCCCAACAACAGAACCATGAATAAAGAAATGAATGATCCAAAACTACACACAGCAACATGGATACATATACTGCTCAGCTGAGGACTAAGGAATCTATACCATGTGAGTCCATCCATCTAGAGCTTCAAACAGGCAGAGCTGGCCTATTGTGTGTGGGCAGGAGATGGGGGGCAGGTCATTTGTTGTTCTTTGGCCTGGACACAGGTGTGTTGTGTCTGGCAATTCATCACACAGCATTTAGGAAATGTGCTCTTGCCTACATGAAGTTTTATTTTGACATAGAGTGAAAACAAATAATGAGGCAGACATCAGAGGTCTGAATAGGTTGATATCAGAATGACAAAAGCTTTTTGTGGATGCAGACACAGTATTAAGTGCGTGTGTGTTCACTGCCTTTCCACTGCCTCCTATGGAAGTGCCTTAGCTTGCCATCTCCCCGTCCCCCGCCCCCGCTGTCACTGTGGCTTCAGAGAGGCTGATGGGAGAGAGGATAGGAAGGCCCGAATCAAAAGGAGCTGGAAACCAAGGGGGAGTCTTTTACATTGCAGAGTGAACATGATTGGGAAATGAAAATGACTGATGTGGAGACAAACTGGAAAAGGTCCAGGAAGGCAGAGGAGGAGGAAGAAGGACCAGCACTCCTGGAGGAAAAGGCTGTGGGGGGAGGAGGGAGGGCAGGCCAGAGAGATGCAGATGCAGGGACCTCCCAGCTGACTGCCAGGAGTCAGGGTTTGGTGGTGATTTGAGCATGGCCATGGGCACCTGGAGCCTATTTAGGTGGACTGACAAAGAACAGTACTTTTCAGTTGTGAAGACAAAAAACAAAGTTCAGAATACCATGCATCGTTTTATTTCTGAGGAATTTAAAAGTGGGTACTTGGTTGCCCTGGCCGGTGTGACTTGGTTGGCTGGAGTGTCATCCCCTACACCAGAAGGTGGTGGGTTGGATTCTCAATCAGGGCACATATCCAGGTTGAGGGTTCAATCCCTGATTGGGGCATGTAGGGGAGGCAACTGATCAATGTTTCTCTTTCACACCAATGTTTCTTTCTCTCTCTTTCTAAAATAACAAACAAACAAATAAATAAAATAAATGTGGGTACTTAAGTACAGAAAAAAGTCTGGCAGAATGTGCACTAAGGTGATTAAACATTTACATCTAGTTCCTAGGATTGCAAAAGGTGGGGAAAGTGGAGGTACAAAGCAGATGGTTTTTTTAACTTTAGAGCTATGGATTTTTCTGTGTTTTTCTGTGTGTGTGTGTGTGTGTGTGTGTGTGTGTTTGTGTGTGTGTGTGTGTGTGTGTGTGTGTGTGTGTGTGTTTTGTTTTTGACTAGGAACAGTGGGTTAATTTTAAGCACAGTTTACTTTTACAATAATACGTTTGTAAAGACTGGAAAGGGGCCCCTGGAAGGAGTGAAAGTTGATGAAACAAATATCAATAACAAGATATGCCGATGAGTGGTGTGGAGGAAAACTAGAAAAGGTCCAAGCAGAAAGTAGCAAAGAAGTCAGTTTGAAACGACTGCTGATGAAAGTGAAAGAAGAAAGTGCAAAGCAGGGCTGCATCTGAACATCAAAAAGACAACAATCATGAACACAGAAGAAACACACAACGTTAGCACAGGTCATGAAGGCGTTGAAATGGGTAAAGATTTTGTTCATTTTGGTTTTTGTCACCAATTCAAATGGAAATTAAAGCCAAGAATTCAAGGGAAGACAGAGACTCAGAAGAGCAGCAACGAGAGCGTTAGAAAAGATCACGAAGAGCAAAGATGTGTCCTTAGAGACCCCGGCTGAGACCATCCACACTCTCATATAGTCAGTTACTATGTGTGAGGAAGTGAGGAAGGCTGATAGGAAAAATAAGTGGGTTCACTGGAAACATGGTGTTGGAGGAAAGCTCTCTATATATGGAACTTCCCAAAAGACAAACAAGTGGGTCCTAGAACAAATTAAGCCTGAAGCAAAAATTGCTGGAAGCAAAAATGAAAAAATTGAAGCTGTCCTGCTCCAGGTGCACCATGAACAGACAGGGTTCTCTGGAGAAGAGAATAATGCTGGGAAAAACAGAAGGCAGCAGGAAAAAGGAAGACCAAATAGGAGAGGGATGGATTCCATAAAAGAAGCCATCAGCATGCATCTACAGGGGCTGAGCAGGGCTGTTGGGAAAGGACTTTGTGGACATCACTTATTTGTAGGGTCACTGGGAGCAGGAAACACAGTGAGGTAGCAAGTGAGCAGCTCACTTCCTAAGTGAAGCTTTGGAGACCAACTCAGTTGGCCTTCAGAGATTCTGGCCAGAGGGTTTGGAAGCATCCAATGAGGATGGTGCAGATCTGGGTTCACCCATCACTTCTCCATCCCCCCTCATCTCCACCTTCTTCCACAAAGACAATCTTCCTACATCCCGAGGTACCCTCTTCTTCCAGCATGCAATCTCTCCTGAGCATCCTGTGCATCTTCTCCCTCCACCCACACAATGCCCCCTTCTTTACTACCTCATGGTGAAGGGGCCAGTGCCCCAGTGCAGAACTTGACCCGCAGCCCCCTCTACTCTTAGTCCCTGATGGAGCTCCTGGATCCCTAGTGTGGAAAGAAAGATCTCAGAATATACACTTTATGGCACAAACAGGATCAGAGAGGCACTACTTTGCCCTCCTGGAAATTAAACCCAAATCCTGCCTCAGGGTTGACAAGGGAGGAAGAGGACAGTCACTCCCGGGCAACTGCTCCTGGTCTTCCTCAGGAGACAACCCTTGTCCTCTCAGAGCACCCCATCCCAGCATACAGAGAAAACGCTAAGAACTACCCCTCCCTCCCTGAAGGTCACTGCAAAGACCATGGTCACACATCATAAAGATGCTGTCCTGTGCACCACTGAGCTGTCAGGAAGCACTTGGGCCCACAGGGTCTGTCTTTATCCTCAGCTGTGTGACAGCCAATTCCACCAACGGGAGGTAATGCTCAGGGGTAGAGTCACTGTGCATTCTTCCTATGGTGGCACAGCTCAGGTGCATTCTCTGCGCCGTGCTTTCACGTTACCCGCTGCCCAACCACTCAGGGGCTCAGGTGGCCTTGTCTATACATTTTTAAAAATAGATTTTTATTTATTTGAGAGAGGAAGGAACAGCAGAGAGAGAGAGAGAGAGAGAGAGAGAGAGAGAGAGAGAGAGAAACATCAATGATGAGAGACAATCATTGATCAGCTACCTCCTGTATACTCCCTATTGGAGATCGACTCTGCAACCTGGGCATGTACCCTGACTGGGACGTGAACTGTGACCTCCTGGTTCATAGGTCAACACTTAACCACTGAGAAACACTGCCCAGGCATCTATACATTTTTTAAAGACACATTTTCCAAAAGGCACTGCAAGGGAAGATGGATGTGTGAACTTCTAGTGGGGGGAGGCGGTCAGGCCCTCCTTGATCTTGGCCATGCAGTTGTCCTTGGTCTGATGAGAGTTCTTTCCTAGTGAGCTCTATTCCCCTCGGAGCCTCAGCCTCCAAGCACTGAACTTCTTTCTGTGCAGGCCTGGGAGTGAGCGGGCCACAAAGGCCAACAGGCCACTTCAAACCCATTAGGGTAATGAAAATCATGACGTGGTGGGGAAGCAGCTCAGCCGGCATTCAGTCCTATTTCTAAAGATGGGGCTGAAGAATAAAAAAGAATAGCGGGACAGGGAAGAAGAGCCTTGGATCCCGAGGGAAACCCCAAGACCACCCAAAAGAAAGGACTTTAAAATGCTGACTACGGATCTTCTCTGAGAAAGCAGTTGCTCTCCTGCCATCTGTGAGCAGGAGGTTCACACAGGGATTCTGGCATCAAAGGAACTAAGAGTCTGAGCAGAAATGACATTCTTTTCCGTGGAGGAGTCAACAAAGGAAAAGTGCCCTACCCTACGCTCTCCTTGCTCCCTTAATGCCCGAGAAATGATCTGTGTCTGGCTCTCCCACCTCCTGGGGACCTACGGGTAAATAAACAGACTTTATTAGATGCCTACTGTATGCCAAAAATGTTCTGAGGCTACACTGAGGTCGATGTTCCCTATGCATTGATTTGAGTGTATCCTGAAAACAAAGCCATCAGGTCCATAATGCTATTCCATTTTACCAATGAGGAGTCAGATAAGGTATCTGAAGTCACATAACCGATAGGTGGCACAACTGGCATTCACAGGCAGGCTCACCTGCATACAAACCCAGACTGCGAGCCCCGCCTTGCATCCTGGCACTCAGGTGGGGGGTGCTCTCTGGGCCTCTCAGCCCTGCAGTGGAAGCCCCTAGGGCAGAGGGGTGGACACGGGGTCCAGGCCCACCCAGGACTCTCTCTCCTGAGATTCTGAATCTTGGGCAAGAGACACACATGAAAGAATCGGTGCAGATGCTCGGCTGAGGCTTCTGCTTGGGGGATGCCTACCCCTTCCTGCACCCTGGACCTGGGAGCTGCCCTGCATGCTCCCTTCCCACGCCTCTTCCTCAGCAGGCACTCCGCCTCTGTGAGCTCCTGCGTTCCTTCCACTACTTCCCCTTTCTGTCTCCATCTGCCTGAGTAACTCTCTGCTGCTAGCGACCAAGGAACGCTCATTTGTTCGCCACCCATCGGGTCTCCCTCCCTCCCCTCTGCTCCCAGAACAGTGCAGACCCACAAGGCTGGCCCTCATAGCCGCCTCCCTTCTCCCGCACCAGCTGGGCCATCCCAGGCTGTAAACACTTAGGAAGGATGAAATGAAAACACCACGTGCTGGAGTGGCCTTGAGCAATCTAGATTAGGAGATAAAGGAAAAGTGGGGATATTTCCATGTGTTTTGGTCATAACCAATCTTATCTACAATTTAGCAAGGGCAGCTCTTTCTGTCTATGCCGCCAGCCCAACAAGGACGGAAGGCACACATAAGGATGTGGCAGTAGGTTCATGGCAGGGCATTTCTGTGCCACCTCCGATGGCTGGGGAAGGCCCAGCTTTGGGGTAGCACATGGAACCCCTGTGAGAGCTCAGGAGGAAACACCGAGAGACTGGGTGGTCAAAGGAGAGAGAAGACATGCAGAGAGACACATGTGTGGAGGTGAGACTCCTAGACCAGGAAGCCGCAGGGGAGTGCCCAGGTCTACACAGTTCCCAAACCCTCCTCAATGTAGGCAATTTAGGGATTAGAACAAATCAATAAACGACAAGTGCTGGTGAGGATGCAGATAAAAAGGAACCCTCGTGCACTGCTGGTGGGAATGCAGACTAGTGCAGCCACTGTGGAGAACAGTATGGAGTTTTCTCACAAAACTAAAAATGGAACTCCCATTTGACCCAGTAATCCCACTTCTAGGACTATATCCCAAGAAACTAGAAACACCAGTCAGAAAGGATATATGCAGCTCTATGTTCAAAGCAGCACAATTCACTGTAGCTAAGATTTGGAAACAGCCTAAATGCCCATCAGCAGATGAGTAGATTAGAAAACTATGGTACATCTACACCATGGAATACTAGCTGCTGTAAAAAAGAAGGAATTCTTACCATTTGCAGCAGCATGGATGGCTCTGTAGAGCATTATGTTAAGTGAAATAAGCGAGGCAAATGAAAGAAAAATACCACATGATCTCACTCATTTATGGAAAATAAAGAACATTATAACCTGATGAACAAAAAGATCGATAACAGAGGCAGTAAAGCATTGAATAGACTGTCAAATTACAGCGGGAAGGCTGGGGAGTGTTGGGGAGGGGGGAAAGAGATCAACCAAAGGACTTGTATGTATACATATAAGCATAACCAATGGACACAAGATACTGGGTGGGATCAGGGCATGCGACAGGGGATAAGGGAGGCTGGGGGAATATCAATAGGGGAAAAAAGGAGATATATGTAATAATATATGTAATAATTTAAACCATTACACACACACACACACACACACACACATATATATATATATATATATATATATATATATATATATAAATTTAGGGATTGGAACAGAATGCACAGGAAGTGTAAGCTACAAATGGTAGAGAAGGCTTTTCAGGAAGAATATTTCTACACCATTTCCTTGTAGGAAAACATTTCTGATAGAGTGGCAAGTACCCCAAGGCATCAGGCAGGACCGGATCTGATTCACAGGAAAGGGACCTTGGCCAGGTCCAAACCAAATGCTAATGACTTCCAATCATTGGCTTTGGAGCCAACTCAGAACTCGGCAGAGCCAAGCCCTGGCCAGAGTTAAGCCTAAGATGATCAAGGAGAAAAAGCCAAGAGGTAAAAACATGGGGAAAACGGAAAGGAAGTAAGGATAAAGTTTAACCGCAAGAGGGGGCCAACACCTGAGTCAAGAAGGTGCCTGGTGCGGGCTGGCGGGCTCCTGGACAGTGTGGAATTCAGAAAGGAGAATGTCACGGTGGCAGCTGTTTTACAGCTTTTACTACCCCTTCTCTGTAGCAGTCCTCTAACAGACTTGTGACTGTGACTCCACAACTCACCCAAACACATTTATAAAATGAGCTGAATTCCTCGTGCTCCTTTAGTGAGGGCATAGTTTGTCCTTTCCTCCCTTACCCCCATCAAACACTCACTGGAGAATCTGGTGTGGGCTGAGCCCCATGCAGGCACGGGGGAAATTTCAGGGTTTCACAGGCTAGGGGAGAGGGAGTGACAGGCAAGTGAAGCAACCTCATGCAATATGGACTGTTTTGAGGGATACTCAAAGTGTGGTAGGATCAGAGTGGAGAGGGCCATACATTGTCCCTAGAAAATGGAGAAAGTTCCCAGAAGAGGTGAGATTAAAGCTGGACTGTGAAGAATGAATATAGATTCTTCAAGTAAAAAGCCAGGAGCGGAGACTATGGAGGAGAGCTCAGCAGTAAGATCCATCTGGGCTTGTGTCCCTACAGTCAGATGCTGTGGCAAACTCAATGCCCCGGGAATGGCTACATGAAGTGCTCCAGCGACGAGGGTAATTACAGAGCCACCTCCGAGTTCTGCCCCACTGGCTGTGAGCTACAGGAGAGCCCTGCCCAAGTACGTCTATCCAACCTGGCTTGGTCTGGCAGGGAGTCCGCCTCCCCTCACAGCCATGAATGTCAATGTGGGGGCACCAGAGCAGCAGCTGCACTTCTGGATCAGCTTTATGAGAAAAGGAGACTCATCACTGTTGTCTACACTCACAGCCCAAAACCTCCTCTAGAGGCTGCAGCTGGGAATGCTATAGCAAGCACCAAGCAGCCTGGATCTCGGATGTATCACCATGGTAGATCTGGTGGATGTGTGCCCGATCCTCGACCCTTGTCAGCAGGAGAGGAGCGGAGATTATGCCTTTGGCCCTCGCTCTGCAGCTCAGGCTGTTTCTTCAGCATGGAGTTTGTAGATAAGCACGGCATGGACAGGACTGCTATGTCTCCCTGGTGACACCTGTGGTCCTCTTCAACCTGACAGACACGTTCCCCTTGAGAAAGGAAGTGATGGTCCTGCAAGCTGAAATGAGCCAGACTTGTAACTCCTGGTGTGATGGGTCCCCTCTTCTCTTTCTGCAGAGTGCTAGGCACACGAAAGGCCTAAAAAATATCCTTGATGTCAGATTTTTACTTGCAATTTTTAAAGTCAATTTTCTGATGACCTTTCTTTGCACTTAAAAACTAGCACAATGTTTTTTTGTACTTTGAAGTGTTCCAAAAGCTGATATGGCTATATTTACTATTTCTGAGTCTCTTTACTCCAGATGGCTGGTTAATTTTGTAGAGAAATTAGAAACCACAATCATACACATGCTTTCAATATGTTATTCAGTGTGACAGGTACCTTTGCTTCAATCTTTTTTTTTTACATAACACTTTTACTAACAAAATATTTTGGAGCAAAAAGAAAGACAGGAGGGGAGAGACATTTCAAGCAAAGAAATGACACATGGGCGCTGATTGAGAAACAGTCACCCCATAGGGAGTAGAGAAATGGGTCAAGAAAGGAAAGTAGGAATTAGATTGACGCATGCCAACACAGACTGCACATTTGATCCTGAAGGCCGTGGAGAACCACGGAAGGCTTTTAGATCGCTCATTGCTTTACTCCAATCCTGAGAAGGCATGGAAAGGATGAAGGATGAGGAGGGTCTGAAGACGGCAGAAGTGGTGGTAGAGGGAGGGCTCAGTCAGCACATGAAAGATAGGATAAGAGAACTAATGGACTGGAGAGAGAGACGAGGGAGGAGGAGAACCCTGAGAGAAGTAACAGAGAAGGTAAATGGGAAAAGTAGTTCCATTTATCATCTGAGCCATCTGGTCAAACATTAATCTGGATGTGTATGTGAGGATTTCTGGAATAATATTAACATTCAAGCAGGTGGATTTAGAGTACAGCAGATTAGTTGAAGGCCTGAATAGAACAAAGAGAATTCCCAAACAAGGGAGGCTTCTCTGGCAGACTGCCCTTGGACTTGATCTGCAACATCAGCCTTTCCTGGTTCTACAGCACATGGCCTTTGTACTCAAACTGGAGCACTGGGTGTCTTAAGCCTCCAGCTGGCTGACTCACCCTGAAGATTTTGGACTTGCCAGCCTCCATAATCATATAAATCAACTGCTTAAAATAAATCACTTTTTTTAAAAAAAAAACATTTTTATTATCTTCATAGAGGAAGGGAGAGGGGGAGAAAGATACAAACATCAATACTGAGAGAGAATCATTGATTTGCTGCCTGCATACCCGCTACTGGGGATCGAATCTGCAACCCAGGCATGTCCCCTGACGGGATATCGAACCGTGACCTCTTTTACCCTAGTATAAGTCGATGCTCAACCACTGAGCCACGCCGGCTGGACATAAATCACTTTTTATATACATATATCTTTATAAAGATACATGTCTAGCTGAAACCGCTTTGGCTCAGTGGATAGAGCGTCGGCCTGCGGAGTGAAAGGTCCCAGCTTCGATTCTGGTCAAGGGCATGTATCTTGGTTGCAGGCACATCCCCAGTAGGGAGTGTGCAGGATGCGGCTGATTGATGTTTCTCTCTCATTGATGTTTCTGACTCTCTATCCCTCTCCCTTCCTCTCTCTGTAAAAAGTCAATAAAATATATATATTTTTAAAAAAGAATATCATAACATCAGCACCCCTTTAACCCTCTACCAAAGGATCCTGTTCATGCTGCCATAGCTCTTACCATAATTCACAGTTATCATTTATTTATTGGTTCACCTGTTTTAGTTCATTTGTCTGCTCTACCCTAATCTAGGCACCCGGAATGAAAATTCCATCAGAGCACAGATTTTGTTTTGTTTACCTCTAGGCCCCCCAAATATAACAGTAAATATTTTTGAATGAAGAATAAAACCTACGCTTGGGATTATTGTGCCACTATGAAAGAGTAGTTCACCTCTGGCCAGTGTGCTCAGTTGGTTGAACATCATCCGTTCATTGAAAGATCACTGGTTTGATTCCCAGTCAGGGCACACACCCAGGTTTCAGGTTTAATCCCTGATCAGGGTGCATGCTAGAGGTAACTGATCCATTTTTCTCTCAACATTGATGTTTCTCTCTCTCAAAAAAAAATCAATAAAAACATATTCTTAAAAAAAAAAAGAATAATTAATTGAAGCCCAGAAAAGGTCAATAACTCACACAGTTCTAATTGGCAGATCCAGGACTCAAGTCCAGGCCTATCTTATTCCAGAAGACCTGCTTCTATTACTCTCCATAGGTTTCATTGTGAAACAACCTCTACAGTGCCCCTCTCAGCTTTAAAAGATCCTCTAGAAGTATAGTGTTTATTGAACACAAACATTTTTTTGAATACCTGTGAGGGCCAGGTATCCTGCTGAGTGGACAGTAGACATTAAGTCAGATGGAGCTATTTTCCAAGAGGTGGGCAGTATAGGTGTGTAATCCAGGAAGACATCTGGACAGGGCTGTGTCCAGCTCAGGGCCAGAAACAGAAACTGTCTATTTTTCAGGTAAATACCTTTTAGCTGTTTTACTTGTTGTTCTGGACTATTCAGAAAATGTGCCTGGCCAGTGTGGCTTGGTGGTTGAGTGTTGACCCTTGAAAAAGGAGGTTCTATTCCAAACCAGGGCACATGCTAGGGTTTCAGGCTTGATCCCCAGTGGAGGGCGTGCAGGAAGCAGCCAATTAATGATTCTCTCTCATCATTGATGTGTCTCTCTTTCCCTCTCCCTTCCTGTCTGAAATCAATTTAAAAAATATTTTTTTAAAAAAGAGAGAAAATGCAAATAAAAAAAATGAAGGGCACTTATAATGTAATCACCCACTGTTCACACTGTGATGTTATTTTACTTTAAAATCAGCTTTCTCCCTATTGAAAAGCTCTGGCTATATTTCCCCTATAAAGATCTCCCTGTGTTATTTTCAATGTTTTTGCTACTACAAGTGATGCTCTGACAAACATCAAAGTACAAGCACCTTTACACAGCTGTCAGAATATATAAAGAGCCTGAGTAAAAGTGCTGGGAGAAAGTTTGTGCTTTTCAAATTTTTGTTTATATGCCAAACTTCCCTCCAGAAAGATGGAAACAATTTAAACTTTATCAATCTGATTGCTGAAAACTGATATCTTACTAGGTGTTTCTGCAATTATTCATGACATGCACCATCTTTTAAAGTGCCCAGAGCAATGCCTAGAGTAGAACGGGTGCTCTGTAAGTATTCACTGAAGGGAAGTGTCACCATTTGTATTTTTCTACTGGGGACTCCATATATTCACATCCTTTGCCTATTCTTCCACAAAAATATTTGGCTTTCCTTATTCTTTTGAGAGAACACTTTTTATCTCATGACTATGAACCATGTGTTTGTTATTTATATTGAACTTTGTATTTTACTGCCCTTCATTTGAACTTCTGTGTGCTTTCCAGTAAATTCTTAAAATATTAATTATTCTCAATTCCTGCTAGAATTCTATAGAATTTAATGAATATAGTGGGCTCCCTCTGGTGGTCACAAGAAAATCCCTGGATCCCAGTGGTTAGTACATAGTTAAAACTTGAGACTTCTATTTACAGGACACGGTACATATTATAATTAATAGATTCCAAGTGGTTAGACGAAGCCTTAAGAGAAGACTTCTAATTATTTTCTTCCATTCATCAGTGGGTCTACAAAATGGTTCGAAAGGCCACTGTCCAAAACCATGCTTATAAGTCTTGCCTGCCAAATCCCTCTTTGGGGATTTCCTGTGTCTACTACTGGGGCATCACCCTTCCCCCAGGCTTGTAGCCTTGGGCACCTCTGTCCACTCCCAAGCCCATCCATCCTGTTTGTGAGTTCTGTCCACCACATGGTCCAGAGGCTGTGACAGCTGCTCCCTGCCATCAATTCTCATGGCTCTCATTCAAGTTCTCATGACCTCTCCTCCAATGAAGTCATTAGCAGACAATAATCATCTCTCCTTCTTGTGCTCAGCACCATTCTAGGGTCAGGGGATATGACAGGGAACAAGACAAGGTCCCCACTCTTAGCACTCCCTCAGTGAGTTTCTCTGCTGGAACCAAATCTGCAATCCTGATCTGAGATGATCTCTCCCTCCCTTTAGTCTCTGTAGAACTTTCCTCTTCAAACTCTTTCCGTTCTCAACATATTATAGTTCTTCTGTGCTGTTGTCCTCCAACAGCCAAGATCTGCAAGCCCTCTAACAACCTTTGTCAAGATTGCCCCTAGGACAATTACAGAATAGGGAACGGAGAGATGAGTGAATGAATGAATAAGTGAATGAATGAATGAACAAATATCTATGCATAGTAGGGAGGAAACTGAGATCATTCTCTAGAGAATTCTAGCCCTCCCCCCAAAGATCACACACAAACTATTCCCTTCCTCTTTGCACAGCCTGACATGTATAGCTGAACTGTCATTATGCTACTTAAATTTACCATAAACTCAAGTCAACTAGGATTCAATACATAAAAAAGTATCATTTTAAAAATTCTACAAATAATAAATAATTGGAAGGGAGAATAACAATTTCCAGGATCAAAGAACTAAGAAAATATACTCCCTTCCCTAAGCTCTTTCCCAAGCCAATGGCTCGAACAAACAGGCTGAATGCAAGCAGTTTCTACCAAGTCTGTTCTGTTCTGTAACATTTTCACAAGCCATCGATGGATGTTATCAGGTTCTGTGTCATTTCCACATTGTGCTTTGTGCTCTCCTAGGTAGATTTTCACTCCTCAGCTCAAACTCCCAAACACTTTGCAAAGCAGTGAAACTCTAACTCTGATTAATCTGTCTCTTAATTTCTGGAAAGTCACCCTGCACTGCAAGCACAGTGAACTTCATGTGGAAACCACACGCAATGTCACTGGTCTATTATATAAGGATACAAAAAAGACACAACACAGAAATGGAGGTTATCACGACAGTGACGAAAAGTTCTGAACATTTCCAGGGCAGATCGAGCCTGGTTAGAAACAGTGAGTTGTGTGAAGAGGCAGCCGCCCTGGGCTTTGCATGTCGCCTCTGGAGGCCACAAGTGCCTGACAGGAATCCCCAGGCGACACAGTCTCTTTTCTTTCTGGGTCTCTCACTCCAGTGCTCTGTCACCAGCCTTTTCTCACCCACATCCCAGAAGGACATTCCAATAAAGCCTGCCAAGCCTTTGTTCTTTCCCCCCGGAATAGTCCCAGCCAAACACCATCTCTGAATTTCCTCTCCCTCCCTCTCTGACAGCCCCGACTGACGTCAACGAAAATGAAGAAGGTAACAGGCCGCACATGGTGGATCTGCACTGGCCTGGGGGCAATGGATCTGGCTTAAGAGTGACCACAACAGACTCTCAAGAAGCAGTGCCAGGCCCTGTTCTGAATCCTCTACATGTATGAATGAACAAATATCTATGCATTGTCGAGAAGGAAACTCATTCAATCCTTGCAACAGTCCTTTAAGATAGATGCTACCAGAAACCCCATTTTACAGATGAAACACTGAGGCACACAGGAGATAAATTACTCCTCCGAGGTCATGGAGGTAGTGACAGAGAATTTGAACCAGGCAGTCTGGGTTGAGAGTCCAAGCGCTTTCCCACTGAGCCATGCTGCCTGTTGGACAAGTTCAACAGCAGGAGAAGACTTGTGTGCTTCAGTGGCTAGCCAGCTGTCCCTGGAGCAGGACTGAAGTGGTCACTTCCCATCTGTGTCTATGCAGCTGTATCATTTTCTCTTCTGGGAAGAACACACTCAGATTCTTAGGGTAACCCCCTCCCCCATTCTCAGCCCACATTCTGGCAACATCAACACCAACCCCCATCCAAGAAAGGTCACATAACCTGGATCAGTGGTTGGCAGTGCGAACCACATGCGACCGACACCCCCAGTTCTTCTAACGCTACTTCTTCAAAATAGACTCGCCCAGGTCGAAAACCGACTTCTGTGCATGGGCCACGAAGTTTCAATCGCATTGTACGGGCACCTGCATGTGGTATTTTGTGGAAGAGCCACACACAAGGGGCCAAAGAGCCTCATATGGCTCTCAAGCCGAGGTTTACAGACAACTGGACCTAGCTGATCAGTGCATCCATGCTCCAGGCACAGGAATTAGTTTAGGGATAGGCACCTGTCCCAAACCAAGACAGTCCTCGTCAATTCTGGGATGTTTTATTTAATTGTGGTAAAATACACACAAAATTATGTATTTTTACCATTTGAACATTTGAAAAGTGCACAATTCCATGGCATTTACTACATTCTTAATGTGTCCAACCATTACCATTACTCAACATTTCCAGCACTTTCCTATCTTTCCAAACAGACACTCTGAGTTACTCTGCTAGGGCTGCCATAACCAAGTACCATAGTCTGGGCGGCTTCAACAAGAGAAATGTATTTTCTCATCGTTCTGGAGACTGGAAGTCCAAGATCAAGGTGTTGGCAGGGTGGGTTCTGTCTGAGGCCGCTCCCCTGGGCTGGTCTTCCTCTGTGCATACATGTGTCCTAATCAACCCATTCTTATAGGGACACCAGTCATATTGCCTTGGGGCCTACTTTAATGACCTCGTTCTAACTCAATTACCTTTTTAAAGACTATATTTCCAAAGACAGCCACTTTCTGAGGTACGGGGGGTGAGGAATTCAACATGTGAATTTTGAGGACACAATTCAGCCCAGAACACTTCTCTGTTTCCTGCTGCTGGAGAAGCAGAGGGCTCTGTCTGTTGCGGCTGCTGAGAAGGAGTGATCTACCTGTGGAGCTGTTTGGGGCCACCTTCAGCCCCCGAGGAGAGCCTGTCTGCACATGACAGAGAAGAGCTCAGAGATGGAGGGAGAGGCCCGGAGCCTGACATACCTGATTCTGGCTCTGCCTCTGACCTTTTCCTTTCCAGTTACATGAGTTAATAATTTTCCCTCTTTTGATTTATTAATGTAGCACGGTCAGAACATTAATTAGTGTTTCGAGGTTTCTAATAAAAGAGTTAGTTAATGCCACTACCTTTTACACCAGAGTGGCCCACCTCTCCAGGCCGTGCAGGATGGGACACACGGCAGCTGTTCACGTGGATTCAGGCTCCGAGGTGCCAGCCCTGAGCCGCCCTTTGGAACTCCAGAGCACAGATAAGCTTCAGGACCACCTCCCGCCCCCCCCCCCCCCCCCTCCTGCAAGGTTTCGGGACCATCTTCCCCAACATCCTATGGGCTCCTGTCCTCCAGCCCAATGTCACACACCTGGTTTGTGATGGGCCTTAGGACAAAGCACAGGGAAGCAGAGGACAGGGCGAGCAGCAGCCCTCCTTCCCTCCACAACTTCCCCGGAGGACGGTCTTTAATAACATAGGACGAGAAACAAACCAGCGTCCATGTGGGGTCTGGTCACATTCCTCAGAGGACAGCCTGACGAGCAGACAGGATTCTATCATTTAACCCAAACAAGGCAGCACCTGCTCTCTGGTACTGGACTAAGTCGGACCATCTCAAAGAGAAATTGCAAACTGAAAAAAGCAACACAGGGACAACAACCTCTGATAACATTTGTTTAAAAAACAGGAAGAAAGCTACAGGCTGAAATGTCTATCAACTCTCAAAAATCAGGCTATCTGTACCATAGCCACTAGCCACCATGGCCCTTGAAACTAAGATGAATTAAAATGAAATAAAAGTTCAGTTTGTCAGTTTCAAGGGCTTGATAACCATGAGCAGCTAGTGGGGCCGCCAACTGGACGACTGGATGATGTGCATTTCTGTCATCTCACCAAGTCCTATCGGCCAGTGCTGCTCTGGAAGACTTCAGCCAACTGGTAACAGCCCCTGGGCAGGGGAGCAGGAGAATGGTGTGTGTGTGTGTGTGTTTCACATGTAATCTTCGGTAATCCTTGAAACTTTTTTTAACACATCGTATATTACTTCCTACTGAAAGTTAAACATTTTAGAACTTCAAACATGTTTAAGCATTTAAATACACAGGTAACATAAGAAGGTGTTGGAATACGGAAGGGATCTGGCTCCGTTGCGAGGTCTAAAGTCTGGGAGTGTCTGTGGAAGACAGAAGAGTTGAGGGGCAGCTGTGAGAACAAGCAGCCTCCAGCGCCTCCCAGGGTGCAGCCGCACGCCTGATCCACGCTCGCACCTCATTCTTGCTCACACCTGAGCCACGCTCGGTGGTGCGGGAAGCTCCTCTGTCCCTCCCATTTCAATCTTCTCAGAAACCTTGTAAGGTCCTCAGGACGATTGTTATTCCCATTTGTTTTGATTTCCTAAGGCTGCTGCAACAATTTACCACAAACGGGGTAGTTTAAGATGATGGAGATTTCTCATCTTCAGTTCCAAAGGCCAAAATCAATGCATTGGCAGGATGGGTTCCTTCTGGAGACTCTGAGGGAGACTTCCTCCCACGCCCCTCCAGCTTCTAGTGGCTGGCTTGTCTAATCTTGCCTCCACCTTCCCAGGGCCTTCCCCTCTGTGTCCCAAATCTCTCCCTCCTGTATCTTATAAGGACAATCATCATTGGATTTAAGGCCCACCCTAAATCCTGGATGATCTCATCTTGATATCCTTGACTTAACTATATCTGCAAAGACCCTATTTCCAAATAAGGCAGAGATGGGGAGCCTCCGGCCCTCGAAGGTCCTCGAAATCATTTGGTCTGGCCCGGCCAAGGCTTTAGAGGTGAGTTAATTAAATATTTGACCAAATATAGCAGGCTAATTTTTTAGCTTGATAATTCTGTATAGCCTGCAAATGAGGTTATAAATATCTAAATGGCCCTGGGCAGAAAAAAAGATTCCTGCCCCTGAAATAAGGTCACATTTATAAGTATGGGGGTTAGGAATGGGATCTATCTTTTAGGGGAACACAATTCAACCCACTACACCATTTTATAGATGAGAGGTGCAAGGCTTAAGGGCCTCTCACTTGTCTAAGATCATAGGACTACTTCAGGGCCCAGCCCTGCCAATCCCCCTCCACTGACTCAAGCAGGAGCAACAGCCTGCCCCTCCTCTCAGCCTCATGGCTCCCCCAGAGTGTCGCTTCACAATGGGCAGCACACACAGAAGAGCCGCCCCCTTCTCTGGCCTCGATTATCAGTCTGCTGCATCCTAGGATCTGACAAAAGATTACACTGTACTCCAGGCGTGGGAAGGAGCCAGGCCTGGGGGGATCTGCGGGTATCTAAGATCAGATGGGACCCAAGCTATGCAGGGTGGTCTGTGTGTCTGGACTCCCAACGTCTGCAGGGCAGATCAGAGCCAGAGAGAAAGGGAACGAGTTAAGGCTTCTGGTGTTGGAGAAAAGGCCTCTGTTGGAGAATGTGCCAGCCTCCGGGGTTTGCATCAATGTAGGGCTCTGGTCCAAAGGGCTTCAGTGAGTCTTCCAGCTCAAAGTGACAGGAGAGAAAGTAGAGCAGGCGTGGGCATGAGTGTGCATCAGGGCCTGGCCACCCTGACCACAGCTGCCAGGATGGCTTGATGGCGGCCACGAGCCCTTGATAACAGCAGCAGAGTGCTGACTGCCAGCAGGCCCCCTCCCAGAAAGCAGGGAGGGTCACTGTCCTCTTGTCAGTGGGAACTGGAGGTTTTGACCAGCTTTCCAGCCTCCGTAGTTTTCCCTGAGACCCTCTTGGGTCCCCCAAGGAAAGGTAGGTCACAGGACTGCCTCTGGGTCCTGGGCTTAGACCTCTATTTTCTCAATGACTTCAAAAAGCCTATAGAGTCCACTCCAACATTGTCATCATTTTTCGGTGAAGACCCTTATAGTTACTAAGTGGAAGACCAAGGGTTGGACCGGTCTTGGATTTATTCAGGAGCTCGGTGCTCCATCCCAGCCTCCTCCTCCCAGTTCATCTGTCATATGTATCTGGGACTTTCAAGCTTTCTGTCAGCAGCCCACAATATGACACCCAGTTCACTTCAGCATCCAGGTCCTGCCTACAAATAGAAATAGCTGAAACAAAAACTTCACTCCAATAGTTTTTATTCAAGTCTATGCTAGTTCAACGTTTCAAAACACCGCTGTAACCCACGGAACTCATTTCAGATCTTATGAATGCACTGTGCTTCCCAGTTTAAAAAACATCCTCAACACTCAGAAAAAGTGTGTGTGTGTGTGTGTGTGTGTGTGTGTGTGTGTGTGTGTGTGTCGGGGGGGGGGGAGAATCATTCCTATTTTATACATTTTGCAGATCATCCAAATATTATTGGTGAGTCTGGATTTTTTTACCCCATTGAAACACAACTTCTGACTTCCTGAACAAATAGTGATGTCATTACTTGTCATATCCTTTTCCTCCTACCAAAACCTTGGGGAGGTCCTACTACTAGAAGCTAGCTCAAGCTGGACCATCAGGTCCTCTCCTGCTGGGCCCCCAGAGACTGAGTTTTCACACCCGGAGGTCTACTCTTGCAGACATCCTGAGCATCTCCCAGCCTTGAGATGTTGATTATCAGAGAGCTTCATTTCTGGGTCAGTGAAGGAGGCTGGGAAATGCCATGCACCTTGGCTAATGGAAGGTGTGACAATAAGGTTAAGGGCCATTGGCTCAGCCGCTATGATCTGTGTTCTGTCACCTTGTCCAACATGGAGAGAAGCCTGGGAAGTATGATGACTTTCCACTCATTCTCTGCTTCACACACCAGCCTGTGGGAGGCTAATGCTAACCCTAGAAATGCCAGGGCTGCAACTACACACCTAAGTTCTCACTCCTTGTCTGTGCAAAGCTCCTCTGAGGACAACCAGGAAGGCCTGATATGAATCAGGATTTGAGCCACATGAGTTAGGAATCAACAAATCCCAGTTCTATTCACAGCCATAATGGTCCGCACCACCAAAACCCAAGAGAGAGAGATGATTATTTGAATAATTCAGACCATGTTTCCTGCTCCCCTCATCTATCTCCACCAAAAGAAAGGAAAACAAACAAACAAAAAGCAAAAAACACACAAACTATTTGGACAAATTATTTATTACACCTGTCCCCCACCCCCCCGTAAACCTCCTTCAATATTTGAAATAGAGATAAGGTCACAATGATAATACCCTGTGGCGGGTTCGTGCCTGTTTTTCTATCTTCGGAATGGAATGGCTGGTACAGTCACAGCATCTATGTCTTTATTATAAGTCATCTCTAATTGTTCTCAGTTCCCCTGCCAATACCACCATCCCCGTGAAACCGTTAATCATGCGGTGCCCATTGACTAATGACATGCTTGCCAGGGAAGAGGTAGGAGGAAAGGCCCCATAATGGGCCACAAGGTACAACATACAGCCTGAGACCCAAGGTAATCATCTTGACCATGTCCTCGGCGTGTTTTGAGCAGACACAGAGAGAAGCCAGGCCTACAGAAGCCAGGAGCCAGCAAGGATCAAATGTCCACTTACCCGGAGGGCAGACACATTCCGATGGCGCTTCCCGAACAGTCCGGACCTTGACAAGTCCCTCCAACTTCTGAAACAAGAAGAAAAGGGAGGAGAATGAGGGTGAGCTTGAGAACAGAGAGTGGTAAAATAGAAAAATCAGCAAAAACCAATGTGTGTGTGTGTGTGTGTGTGTATATATATATATATATATATATATATATAAAACAAAAACTAGATCGACAGTGATGGGGGGGTATTTTTGAGAACATTTTTAATAGGTCATTAAATTCTACAGACAGTTTTGGAATGAGAGAAGAAACAAAAATAAACATGGAGCAATTACTCGAAAAGAAGGCGGCACATTTCTGCTTTGTTATAACATTTTCAAACACAAATCAAGGAAAGCTAAAACGACTGTGCGGTCCGAGTGAGAGTGGGAGGCTGGGCAGGGCCATGGGGGCAGCTTTCAATCCTCGGGTCACACTATCCGCCCTGGAAGCCCTCAGGCTCTCCACAGCCCACCCAGCTCAGACCCAATTCACTAGGGCCAGGCCCGTCCACCAGGATGGCATTTTTCCTTTCTTCTTACCTGTGGGGATGCTTGGCCTAGAAAATTTGGTTCTGCACAATTGAACAAAGATCTCGGCCGATGCCCAGCCTTGTGCTCAATTTATGCGAAGGGAAAAGAATTGCCACAGAAATCAAGTCAGAAGTCACAGCTCTACTATTATGAGAGCTCACAGTACAGCTTGGCACCATCACTGCCTGATTTGACCCTAGGAGTAACCTCTGTGGCCCTAGTTATTGTTCCTGCCTCACTGAGGGAACGCAAAGCACAAAACAAAACAAAAAGAAAAAACAAAAAAAAGAAATTAGTCGCAAATCCCAAATCTAGATTTAGGAAAGTTAAGTAATTGGCCCACAACCCCCAAACTAGCCTAGGCTTGAGCCCTGACAAGAATATGCAAAGTATTAACTTTTCTCTAGGAAAAACAAAACAAAACAAAAATCCATAAAAGCCTCTCTAAAAGCAAAATAAAGCAAATCCCAAATGTGTTAACCTTAGTGAAAAATGCACTCTGAGGGCAGAAGGAGTTCTTGAGTTTCAAATGTAATTTTTTAAAGCACTGCTTTGTCGGATGTGAAAAGGGCACCCTGGTCTTGAGCCCTTGAGGCCAAGCCCGAAATTTTCACAGAAGATGGGACTCCAGCCAAGTCCTGTTGTAGTGTCTCTGGCAGGAGCAGCCCAGCACCAGGACCCGGAGCCAAAAAAAAACCAACCCTACCATAACCAGGTTAGCTCCAGCTGCCTGCAAAGCCTCTATCCCTGTCTCCAGTCACCCTCATTTTCCAGATGGGCAACAGACAACAGATAGAATTAAGGCCAAGTTTTGGGGAGCATGTGGATGTGTGGTCAGGACACCTTGGTGGAGGGGTGTGAAAGCAGTGCTGCCTTTAAATGCATCCAACCTCTCCATGCTCACGGCACCGCTGGCCCACAAGGCCTCCAAAATCTTAACATGGTCAGGTCTCAGCCCCAACTCGGTTCCCCACCTGCCATGCACTCCTGCTCTATGCTGGAGCGACCTTCGAGCAGCCCCCACTCCCCAGAATGCCTCTCACTCCAACCCCCCAAAGCTTCTCCAGGGCTCCCAAGTAGGGGGTGTGGGGATGAGCAGCAGCAAACACCACCCCAGCCCTGGCCCGGTGCGCTGGTCCCTGGGGCACACAGCCACGTGGGTCCTCACTGAGCCCAAGGCTGCAGAAGCTGCCAGGGCCTGTGGACAAGAGCGGCTCCTCAGAAATCACCTTCTCCCCCTTGTATCTGCAGATGCTATTATCGATTTCAAAATTTAACTGGAAAAAGCATCCAGCTCTCTAGTTTAAGCCAATTTGTTAGTGGAGCTCTCATCTGTTTTATTGTTGCTGGATAGACTAGAAGTCACACTAATATCCCTACCCCCTTTCTTAAACAAAAGCATTTAATGATAAAAAAACAAAACAAAACAAAACATGTAGCTTTTAAGGACTGCTATCTCATCTGGGCCTCTGCCCTAAAGGAGAGGGGGACTCTATCAAATACTGATAAGAAACACAATTACTTTTAAGCTACTCTTATGTTAAAATAAGAAGCTAAACAGGAAACTATCGATGAAAGGGTAAAAAACACACCTTACTGTTAATGCAACTGACTAGAGGGATCATAAATTACTGGGACTGAATTTTTGTTCTGTCATTTATTCTAACTCCTTTTATGCATTCATCTTTCTGGATTAGATGGTGAATCTGCTAAATTTTCTCTCCTAATCCTCTACCCTCCTCCCACTTCCAGGCCCCTAACTCTCTGTGTATTTGTAACTGTCTCTACTAAGAACACAGAGGGAAATGTTTGAATTAGAAACCCAATCCCACAATCTTTATTTCCATGTGCTTTTTTTTTTAATTTTAAGAAAATATTCTTTTGTCTTCAGTTTGTAAGAAATTACTTAAAAGCTTCGCCTTTTTATATTCGATATTATTGGTAATATCCCTTGCATCTGCAAACAATATGGTCCTGGTTTTACATATGCAAACAAGTCCTAACTCCAAAAGTAAACAAAGGATGAGTTTCTGAGGAAAGAGGAAGACTTGGGGAGCATTCCCTCCAGAAGTGTGGAGGAGGAGGAAGAGGAGGGGTACTTGAAGTTTTGAGGGAAGAATGACAAGAGCAGAGGGAAAATTAATCAGGGAAAGTCATGATTTTTAAAATAGCATTACATGGTCAGATGATAAATTTATTAACGAGCTGTTGGAGCGCTAGTCTGGAACATTTCACCAGATTTTCTATCACATTGTCAAATGGTTACATTTTGATGAAATATGAATTAACATACAAAAAAAGATGTAATGATGAATATCTGTAAAATGCTCCAAATAAAGCCACAAAGACATTCTGATCCTTTGACAAAAAATTACTACTTTAGGGAATATACCCTTAAGGAAATAAATCAACAGAAGCAAAAAAAAAAAAAAAAGATATTCATGAGGAAGTTGTGCCTCAAAACAGTGGGAGGGACTGTGAGTCTCTTGATGAAACTGTCATATCTTCATGAAATAGCCTTATGAAGACTATATAGCAACAAGGAACAATATTAATGGTACAATAAATAAAATGTCTACATCAGTGTAAAAATTCAGGCTTGAGGTGGCAGCAACTAGCAAATACCACTCATTTGGGTATTGGAATTATGGTAACTGACTTCTTTAGAAGTTCTTTCTGTAGTTGTAATACCTCTTCTCAGTAAAAATAATATAATAAAATAAAATAAATAAAATCTTGGAAGTAGACGAAGAGCCTAAATGAAGCCCTGAAATCTCAGTAAGATCCAATTCCAGTATCAACTCTGCTAATGTGCAACATAGACCTTAAAACAATGGTTGTAACTGCACTGCATATGTTTAGAAAGTTAAATAGAGGCATCAGAAATATTAAATGACCTAAACTGAAAACTATTATAGCTAAGATGCAAAAACAACAACAACAAGGTATAGGGGATTAATGGCAGATTAGACATTGCAGAAGAAAAGATTAGTGAACTGGAAGTTAGCAAAGAAACTGTCCAAAATGAACACACAGGGAAATAATTTAAAAGAAAGAATAAGCTCTACCTTGGCTCAGTGATTACAGTGTCAGCCTGTGGACTAAAAGATCCTGGGTTCGATTCTGGTCAGGGACACATGCCAGGGTTATGGACTCAATCCCCAGTGTGGGGCATGCAGGAGGCAGCCAATCAATGATTCTCTCTCATCATTGATGTATCTATCTCTCTTTCCTTCTTCCTTCCTCTCTGAAATCAATTTTTAAAATATAATTTTTTTAAAGAAAGAATAACATCAGTGAACTTGGGATTTCAAGTGTCCTAATATACAGGTGATTACAGTCCCCAAAGAACAATATTTAAAGTAGTAATGGCCAAAATAATTTTCAAAACTTGAAAACTATAAATCCACAGATCCAAGAATTTCAATAAAACTCAAGCACAAAAACATGAAGAAAACTACCTCAAGGCATATCATGAATTAAACTGCCTAAAAACAGTGGTAAAAGTAGGCAGAGAAAAAAGACATATGGACAAATGAACTCTCATACATTGCTGGTGGGAATGTAAAATGATACAATGGCTTTGAACAACAGTTTTGCAGTTTCTTATAAAGTTAGTCAGATGATCAGTCATTCCATTTCAAGGTATTTATACCTAAGAGAAATTAAAGCATATTCCATATGAAGACTTGTACATGAATGTTCACAGCAGCTTTGTAACAGCCAAAAAGTGGAAACAACTCAAATACCCATTAACAGGTGAATAGAAAAACAGATTGTGGAATATTTTCATAATAATACTTGATAATAAAAAGAATAAACTAATGATACATGCAAAATTATCAAACAAAATGCCAATAACTATATTGAGTGAAGGAAATCAGACCTCTCTCCCCCTAAAAAAGAGTGCATGATTCCATTCATATAAAAATTCTACAAAATGGAAACTAAGCAATTGTGACAGAAATCAGTAATATCGTGCGTGTGGCAGGTGGGGAGGGATGGAACAGAGAGAATTCAAGGAGGCAGAAGAAACTTTTAAGGGTGATAAATGCATTCACTACCTTGATTGTGGAGATGGTCTCGCAGGTGTGTACATGTCAAGACATACCTAATTGTACATTTAAAATATGTCAATTAATCGTATGCCAAATATACCTAAGAAAGCCAAATAACAAAAACCCCCAGTCACGGCTCCCACAGGCTTAGCCGGGTTGTGGAGCTGGTATCCTGGGCTCACCACACTAAGCTTCAGGTTCCGCCTCAGTGCCAGGTAAACCTTGCTATAGTCAGGTGGGTGAGAGCATCTAGCCCTGCCCAAGCATTTGGCAGGAGCTCAGACACTTTTCTCTAAGGAATGTGGGCTTAATCGGGGACTCCCACTGGCACACAGAGTCACTCTGTTCCAAACCACATTGGCAAACATTTCCTTAATGGTCCCTGCTCAGCCCCTTAGTCCCTTAGTGTGTTTTGAAAGGGTTGGTCTGCAAACAAAATGCAATTCTTCAGAAATCCTTAATTTGTGTTCCCACTCATTATTTTTCAAACACACTTCACTCCCCATCTAACCTGCCTTCTGAGATTTCCCACCCTGGTCTGACAAGGAAATCCCACCACAGAAATAGATGGTTTCCATCCTGGCTTTTGACCCATTGAGGAGAGGCCTCAGGCTGCTCCAGTATATGGCTTCCAAGCCTTCTCCACACGATGGCCAGTCTTCTCCAGAGGCCCAGCCACCATGTCTGGCCTGTTTAAATCCCAACACTGAGCCTGGACGACATGGCTGTGGTTGAGTATCAACCTAAGAACCAGGAGGTCACGGTTCAATTCCAGTTCAGGGCATATGCCCAGGTTACAGGCTTGATCCCCAGTGGAGGGCATGTAAGAGGCAGCCGATCAATGATTCTCTCTCATCATTGATGTTTCACTCTCTCTCCCTTTCTCTCTGAAATCAATATATTAAAAAAACAACAACAACCCAACACTGAGTTCCACCTGCTTCCCATTGTCACTGCTCTCTCGGTCCTGGCCACAGTGTCTGCAGTTTCCCCTTATGTGTCAAGTCTGATTAGATGGTGTTATGTCCCCCTAAATTCACATGTTAGAGTCCTAATCCTCATCCTTAAGAATGTGAAGGTTTGAAGATAGGGTCTTTAAAGTGGCAATTAAATACAATGAGGTAATTATTGATGTCCAATGTGACTGGGATACTTATAAGAAGAGGAAAGGAGTCTGACATGCACAGAGGAAAAGCAATGAGTAGATACAGGGAGAAGGCCATCTGTCAGACAAAAAGAGAGGCCTCAGGAAAAACTAACTCTGCTGACACCTTGATCTCAGCCTTTTAGCCTCCAGAACTGTGAGGAAAGAAATGTGTGTTGTTTAAGCCATTCAGACTATGGTACTTTGTTAAGGCAGCCCTAGCAAACTGATTGAGATGGGGTCCCCCAGATACCCTATCCCACCTTCACTTACCTACTTCAGATTCCCCACCTGCCCCAAAGGGAATAACGTGAGAGGAGGTGGAAAGGACCCGGAGGACAGGGATGCTGAGCTGAGTAAGGAGATCTCACCTTATTGGCCTGGGAGGCATTGAGGGTGGATGAGCAACGGGAGGGAGACCAACTTGAGAATATGACTTCCCTGGGACATGCAGTGGCAGGACTCAGACAGCCAAACAAGTAACTATTTCAGGAAGCGCTCCACCAGTGGGACTGAAATAAGGGGCTAAAAGAAAGCCCATCAGCAGGTCCCGCAGACTGAGTAGCGAGGCACCTCTTTCCCGCTCAGCTCATTCAAGGCCAAGCCTATAAGGTGGGAGCCTCCTCACAGGAGTGGGAAGGAGGAGGAGGAATTGTGCCTGGGGAAGACCCCTCGCACTGAATGCTAATCCTCCTGGCAGCCATCTGATTGCCAGGATTAGCAAAGCACGGAGCCGGTAAGAAGGAAACTAGCAGCTTCTCCCGGGAAGACGGCATCACTTCATTCTCAGAGAAATGAAGTGAAGCACCCTTTTTGCAGTCGAGGAAGTGGAGGGTTGGAAAAGCCAATTCATTGGAGGCAGGTCCAAACTCAAACTCAAGTCTTCTAACTCCAGAGCCCACAGCCTGAGCTGTGCAGGCCCAGTTGGAGAGGCTTTTAGAAGGATTTGGCAGGGACAACTTCTGTGGTTAGGCGATGAGGTCAGGTCTCACCCTTCCAGCTTCCTTCGATGGTTCCTGCGAGTGCACAAGCACACACATACATACCCCATAACTCCCACCCCCCAAACACTCATATTCATAAACACACTCATGCACATATGTGCACACTTGTGCACTCACACAATGCACTCACATGTGTGCACACTCTCACACAGATGCACTCACATGTGTGCACAGGCATGCTGACATGCATGCACACTTATACACCCTAACACACACACTCTAATCCCGTCGCCATGTGACCTTATCCTTCATTTGCACCACCACCCCGGTCTGGAAACAAGATGCTGTAGACGATAACAGCCCATACATCACACAAAAAGGCGTAATTAAATAAATGGACAGACTTTGCTTTTTTTATGTGATGATCCTCCTCAGAGGCCCGAAGTTGAGTATATTTTATGTAAACTGTCTTCTAAAACACAAGAACACATTCTAATTGCTTTATGATTTGTTTCACAATTCAAAGCTGGAAGCGAATTCAGTTTTAGAAGTTGACATTACCCATTTGAAAGCACCCCCTCCCACCCCCCCAGCCCTGGAATTTTGTGGCTACATCAGAAATTAAAATTTTCTCATTTACCAGTGTGAACTGAAACAGATGTAGGTGAGGCCTCTGGTTCACCAGGTTACTCACAAGCATTTGGGGAAGTTTGTACTACATTGAGTAATCACAAAAATGGACAAACCTATTAATCAAAGCGAATTTAGTAGGTGTTTGAAGCTCTTTCGCCAGGAAAAAGCCATCTACTAATTTTCAAGAATAATTACATTTTTAGCTTGGTCGTAAATGTGAAATTTTGCTCAAATGAAAGAAAGAAAAAATGGGGTTATGAAGCTGATTTGATCTTTGCTTTTTTTTTTTTTTTCAACAAGACACATTTCCCCATCATTGACTCTGAAGCAGGACATATGTTCACACCTTTTCTTCTTCTGCCTGGCCTTAATAGGCTGGCAGAATCCCGGTGCTAACAGGATCTTAAGGTCAGCCATGTAACCACGGGGCTTCCTCCCCGATTAGACACAAACACTCCTTCTGGGCTCAGTCAAAGAAAGCATTCTAATAACAACAGCCATTTTCAGGGCTTGTAAGATGTGCTGAAGCACTTCGGACATATCAACGGGGTTAATTCCCACAGAAACCTTAGGGCAAGGATGATTATCCCCATTTAACAGATGGGCAAACTGAAGTTGGAAAACCAGCCATTTACCCAAAGTCACACAGCTGGGAAATGGCAGGGATGAGAGGTGAACCCAGGTCTGCTTAAAGCTAAAGTCTTGCCCTCCACCCTAGGGTCTGCCACCTACAGAGGATGTCCACAGACAGAAAGAAGCTGCTGCTGTTGCTTCCCTTTTTGGGGGGTGGGGAGGAGCGGCATGTGGCAGGGCGACTGTAGAAAAGGAGGGGGACTAGAAGTCAGGTTACCCAGATCCAGGCATACGGCCAGTCCCTGTCCCACTCTCCGAAGGGAAGGCCACCTCACAGGGGTGGGGGGCTGGGCTGGGGCTGTTACGTAACCGGAAAATGCATATGAACGCTTTTGCCCGGGGCAGGCACAAGGGAGGGACCTCATCTTTGCCCCTAATCCTCTAGGAGTGCACTGCCGTGCCTTTCTTTTAAAATGACATCTGCAAACTTATTTTTTCTCCCAATTGTTCGTGCTTACTCCTAAAATATGTTTCTGGATATGATGAGGGGATGTCTTCTGAATGCCTTTGTCAACAATTAAAGATTAATCCCTATCCTACACATGGAGAAAATCGAACCGAGAAGCTGGAGGGTGTGTGTGGCCTCCGGGGAACGTCCCCTAACCGAGTTACATTTGTTCACAGAATTGGAAGTCACAGCGGGGACCCAGCGCAGTGCTCGGCCCTGCCAAATGCTGCTCGGAAAAGGGTTCTGCACCAAACCAGCGAAGGAGACTAATTCTGAGACATCCTCAGAGTTTCCCCAAATCTTATTTTGAGGCTTTGTTGGTTATCAAACGCTTTCTACTTTAACAACAACAAATCCACCTGAAATAAAATTTCAACCAAAAGATGGGTTGAATCTACTTTGCTCAGCAGAGAGCTTGAAGCATAACTTCACAATGGCGTGACAGTTTCAGACTATGCCAGGAAGATAAACATGTATGTCACGGACAAGCTTAGATGTTCCAAAATCAAAACAAACACACAAAAACCTGAAGATGTTCCTCTATGTGCAGTTACTCTCTGTCCTAAAGAATAACAGAAGAGCCGAAACCGGTCTGGCTCAGTGAATTCAGAGCGTTGGCCTGCGGACTGAAGGGTCCCAGGTTTGATTCCGGTCAAGGGCATGTACCTTGGTTGAGGGCACATCCCCAGTAGTGGGTGTGCAGGAGGCAGCTGATCGATGTTTCTCTCTCATCAATGTTTCTAACTCTATCTCTCTCCCTTCCTCTCCGTAAAAAAATCAATAAAATATATTAAAAAAAAAAAAGAATAACAGAAGAGACTTTGCCCACAAAACCAATGGCTGTCCCGTTATCTATGCCAACAGAAATGTGGAGGGAGCCCAGATGAGGTGTTGACAGAGGATGCAGATGCCATGGATGGGATCCTCTGCACTCATGAAACGTGACCATAAAGAGTGTGCAGCATCTGCAACAATGTTTTGTTTATTGATTCCAGAGAAAGAAAAGGAGAGGGAACGAGAGAGAGAAATATCCACTGGCTGCCTGCTGCATGCCCCGACCCAGGCATGTGTCCTACCTTGACCTGAATGGCAACCTCCTGGTGCATGGGGATGACGCTTAAACAAATGAGTCGAGTCACATTGTCTGGGCCTGCAACAATGTTTTTGTTTGGTTTTGGTTTGTTAATCCTAAAGGGAGGATATTTTTTTCCATTGTTTTTCAGAGATAATGAAAGGGAGGGTGGGAAAAGAGAGAGATAGAGATAGAGATAGAGATAGAGATGAGAGAGACAGACAGAGAGAGAGAGAGAGACATTGATTTGAGATTGCACATCAATTGGTTGCCTCTCACATGCTCTCTGACTGGGGGTGGGGAGCAAAATTGCAACCCAGGTACATGCCCTTGACCGGGAATCGAACCCTTTGGTGCACTGGCTGCTGCTACCACTGTTCAGTGCTGCAGCAATTTTGTTGTTGTTAGCTTGAGATATATACAAGCAAGGGATAAATGGTGCATACTCTGCGGTAACAATTAGTGAAGTGTAAATCTGTCTATGGATAAGCATTGAAATGGGTGCTGCCAAAAATTAAATAGTCCTTGTTTTAGAATGGTGTGGTTATCAATAACCTAATTGTGTTAAATCAATATTACAGCTTGGTTCTTTTTTTTTTTTTTTAAGGAGGATGGGGAAGGGTTGCTGAGTTGGCGTGCTGTTCCCAACACTGGAACTAACATCCTCAATAAAGGAGGTGGGCATATCTCAGGAGCAGCAACGTGGGAGAGCTGATGAGCGTGTCCAGGGGCAAAGAGAAAAAGGTCTACACCTGCCCTTTAGAGAGCAGGTTTGAAAGGACTCTCCATCACCGGCACTGAGCAGTGCCTCCTGGTGGGGTTAGAATGAGAGAGAAAGGAGAGAAACCTGTAGAAATGCGGTGAGGGAGAGGGCTTCTCCGAAAGTGGGTCCCAGTGCTCAGAGCTCACCACCCCCTGCTGCCCGGGAGATACCACCTGGCCTCCCTTCTCTACGCTGAACCACGACTCCTCCAGACAGCCTGGGTGGTGTTCTCACCTCACGTGGAGAGAACCGAGGCTCTGGGGGGCCCACGGCCAGCCTGGGCCACACAGCAGGCTGGCAGCCGGTGACTGCTGAAGACTGAACACTTGTGTCCCCCACACATTCCTATAGTGAATCCTAACCCCCCAGGTGATGGTGTTAGGAGGTGGGGATTCGTGCCCTTATTAGAGGGACCACCTTCTCCCATGTGGGGCCACGATGAGAAGACAGCCCTCTACGAACCAGGAAGCAGGCTCTCCCCACAGCATCTGCGTCCAGAATGTGAGAAATGAATGTTTGCTTTTTAACAAACAACTGTGAGAAATCAGGGTTTTGTTGTTCTCTTGCCACCCAATTATAGCAGCCTGAATGGACTAAGACAGCAGCCTCTGACTCCTTGTCCAAAATGTTCCCTCTTCTAAAGTCAGGCCTCCCAAAGCCACCATGACACACAGCTTCAGGCAAGGCTGTGGTGATGCCCCAGCCCTTGCCTCTCTCTGTTCCAAGTCACCAGGACTCAGGGTGCCCCCAGGACTCCTCAACCAGGCCAGAGGAGTGGGGCCTCTTTCCTTGTGAGAACACTTCCTGGGAAGCCGATGCAAGTGGCAGAGGAAGGTGGGCCTGGGATCAGGTGGCCCCGACAGGGGACCCATCCACACTGCTGTAGGCTGGACACTGAACTTAAACACAAGGTACCTGCCCATTCCTCTGTTTCCGCCCTTCTAGGGTATCCTGTAAACCCGGGGGAGCCCGGGCCTGGCTCTGTGTGCCCCAAGCATGTCACTGCCTCCATCTCAGACACATTTCTCCCTCTGCACAATAACCTCTGTCTTCCACATTTCACGAGGCCGTCGGGGGGAAGTTTCAAAATTTTTAAGTTATTCTGTAACTTATTAAGTTCACATTTTGTAAGTGTGTTATATTCAGAGAGAGATACAGATTTCAATACTGCCTCAGGGAAACCCAAATTTATCAATCCTGTATAATAAAAGCCTAACATGCAAACTGTCCCCTCAGGGGGTGGTTCAACCAGGAGTTTGCTCGCTATGACATGCGCTGACCACCAGGGGGCGGCATGGAACATGGCAGGCTTCGCCAATGCGGTGCAGGCAGTGGGCGTCACTGAAGGCGCTGCTGGCTCCCATGGGCCCCAGGAGAGCGGGACCCGTGGTGGGATGGTGGAGCAGGTGAGCAGGCGGCACCAGGCCAAGGCAGGTGCAAGTGGGGGGTCTTATCATCCCACAGAGGGCAATCAGCAGTGGCCATCCCACTCCACCCCCACAGTAATTATTTTCCTTTCAATGTGCACGAATCCGTGCACCCGGCTGCTAGTACATATATATGCCTACAGAACAAAACTGACAACTTACTGCCTGTCTCATTAGATCAAAAATCCTTTACCTGGATTTCAAGATATCAGGTAGGAATTTCTCCAGCATGTGGTTCCACAAGCCCCTCTCTCATTATTCCTTGGATGGTCATCTACCAGCCCCATGTTCTCTCCTCCTTCTAATAACACTCCAAGTTGTCCTCTAGGACAGTGATTGGCAAACTCATTAGTCAACAGAGCCAAATATCAACAGTACAACGATTGAAATTTCTTTTGAGAGCCAAAAACGCGTGGGCCTTGCCCAGCTGATGTGGCTCAGTGGTTGAGCATCCACCTATGAACCAGAAGGTCCCTGGTTCGATTCCTGGTCAGGGCACATGCCGGGTTGCTTGATCCCCAGTGTGGGGCGTGCAGGAGGCAGCCAATCAAAGATTCTCTCCTCGTCATTGATATTTTTATCTCTCTCTTTCTCTGCCCTCCTCTCTGAAATCAATAAAAATTTATTTAAAAAAATGCATGGGGGCCACGAAGTTTCGATCGCACTGTATGTGTGCGCCCGCACGTGGTATTTTGTGGAAGAGCCACACTCAAGGGGCCAAAGAGCTGCATGTGGCTCGAGAGCTGCAGTTTGCCAACCACTGCTCTAGGACCATCGTCCACTCCCAGTCCTTTCAGCACCAGTGAGGACCACACATGTGACACAGGAACCCCGCCCGCAAGCCTGGCAGGTCAGAGGCTGCCCCCCTGACCTCAGAGGCCATATGGACCCTCAGAGTGAACCAGGGGGCTTGTGCCAGGGCTATTGGGAAAGAGAAGCGCTCGCTGCTGGCAGCTGCCCTGCCACTTCCTGGGAGAGTAAGGGCATCTTGAGAAACATGGAGCCAGAACCGAGAAACAGAAAATCAAGGTGCCTCTAGTGGTGCCCAAGCAGCATTCCCCTGGACTTCTCAGTTACTCAAGCTAATAAATTCCCTTTTTAACTTAAGCCAGTCTGAGTTAGGGATCTGTCACATTGCTATTGGAAGGAACAAGGACCCAAAGGCATCTGGAAAGGCTGACTCTTATGAGATGATATCAGTGAGGGTAAAAGGGACATTATGCTCAGGGAGCTTGGAGGCCAGGCTGGGCTTTCTCAGTGGCCTATGGCTGAGGGGGGTGCGGAGAGGAGCGGGAGCAGAGCTGCCTGTGGACACCTCATGGGTACAGGGCCCCCTACATGGTTCCAGATGCACTGATCACCTCAGAGTGACTGGGCCAGGTGCCTCCAGCCCGAGCAGCCTCTTCCACTTGCTGCAGCCTGATGAATAAGGATTTCTGTCCCCCCATCTGATGTGGGGAAAGTTGGAAAGCTGGGCGTTAGAGTGCCGTTGCCAGCGTGGAGGCCACTCCAGCTAGTCACTACTATGGGATCAGAACAGCATCTGCTTAAGGGTTAAAGACCATAAACTGCAAAGCATGAGACTGGACCAGAGAGAATCCTAAGCACAGCAACCTTGCCTTTGACTATGCCCAGAGGCAGAGTTGGAGAGTGGACCCTGAAGGGAACAGAAATTGTTTGGTTAAAGAGTATTCCCAGAGCATGGAGCTTGGGAGACACTGCAGTGGAAGGGGGTTTGGTTATGAAAATTGTGGCAGATCCATGGATACTGCTCCGTCCTCCTCTGGGGTAACAACACTTATTGGCATTATCCGGACACCTGGCCATTCTCAGTCTTCTTTTCTCGAAAAGCCACAACATGCCCAGCCTCAGGGGAGGAATCAAGATTGGCCAGCTCCATCACCCTTGCCAGTGACAGGATAATAGTGATCACGGGCCCTGGGTCTGGCTATAAGGGAAGTCTGCTGGCTATGAGGAAAGTCTGGGAATCTCCCCTCCGACTCAAATAATAGAGAAAGCCAATCATGAAGTTGATTCTTTTCCTGCCTCCTTCCCTTCTACCTTGGCTACTCCTGTGTGAAGACTCATGCTTAGAATTGCAGCACTCATCTTGTTCAGGTCACTGAACTAACCCACAATCTTCTGAATGACTCTCAGGCTTCCTGGTTCTGCAAGCTCATTCCATGATTTGTATTGCTTAAAGGACCACACTCAGGTATTGTTACTCATCATCAAAAGCACACCTACTGACCAACACTTTTTTCCATGTTATCTTCTTTGCTTGTCACTACCCAGGCAGTTGTGACCAGCGTATTAGGAAGAGAAAGTTGAGGCTTAGAAAGTTGAAGAGGTTAGATGACAGAGTGAGTGATATGGTGGGACCGAAACCCTTCTCTGCCTGCTGGTATATATTCATTCAGTTCAGGTTCCCCAGGTTCAGGAGCAATGCCATGCATCTTCAAAGCCAATACGTAGGATTTGAAGATGGTGGCCTGGTAAACACCTGTACTTGCCGCCTCCCACACCACATCAAAATTACAAGTAAAATACAGAACAACCATCATCCAGAACCGCTAGAAAGCTGGCTGAATGGAAGTCTTACAACGAGATAAGAAGAAAGCACACTGAGACTGGTAGAAGGTGTGGAGGTGCGGAACGGGCTGGTCTGGCACCCACATGTGCTGCTTTTTCCATCAGGAAGGAGATTGTCTCTGCAGAGGTCTCCTGGAGGAGCAAGGTGTCCGAACCCCACACCAGACCCCAAGCCCAGGGTCCCAGACCTGGGAAAAGAAGTCTCAATGGGAAGTAAGAACTACAGGCTGTAAAAACCACAGCAGATTGGGGCTCAGGGACACAGAGCCTGCTGGAGACCCAGCTGTTCCTCTTAAAGGCCAGCACCATGAACTGAACTTACAAGCTCCCACTTCCTCTGAGCCCCAGCACCAGGGCAAGGCTTTCGGGAACACAGACACATACGAGGAGGAACTGGATTGTCAGTCAGAAGCGACTTTCTCCCAGACAGAGGTGCTCTCAGGGATCATTGTTCCTGTGTTGGGATATCCCCAGTGGCAGGACTGACTGGCAGCTATTTCTTTTTGCTCCGCACTAGTGATTCTCCAAGAGGCACCTCATCTAATTTATAATCCCACCCAAGCAGTGTGCAGCAGCTTTTGCATATGAATGGCCTGTCCTTGCTCAGGCTAACATCTCTCAAACAAACCTAACAATAAAAGGCCCAAGACCCAGCACCAGCACCAGCCTGCCTTGCTTTGTAGCTGGGCCTCACCTGGGCACTTCCAAATCTGATAAAGAGGAAGAATCTGCAGATCTCTCTGCAGCTCCTGCTAGGTGGCCCCAAGCAGAGGCTGAGTTTGCATCTCCCTGGAGATCCAAGAGCCAGTGTACCAGAGGTCAGTATCAGACCATACCAGATTACAACTTTACACATCCATAAGTGACATACTCAAGGGACAGACTCAGTGAGTACTAAAGCCCCACTGAAGCAAGTCCTGCTCCATAAGGGTGTCTCCTGCACAGCAGCTCTCTCACTGTAGTCCAGCTGGTCCTCAAAGTCAACTGGCCTGGAGGTCAATTTCTCCCAGTGACACCAATAGCAATCAAGGCTCAACTACAAGACTGTGCACACAGCCCAAGAAAGGCTGTACCTAGAATGTCCACTTCAGGTGATTGGGGAGGCTGAGCCATTGGGCCCTATAGAACACCTATTATACAAGGAGACACAGTAGCTCTATCCAATACATAGAAACAAACATAGGGAAGCAGCCAAAATGCAGAGACAAATAAATATGTCACAAATGAAAGGAATGGAGGAAAGCAAACTACTGGATATAAAGTTCAAAACCACAGTTATAAATTTACTCAAAAATCTTCTAGAAACCTCAAAAAAAAAAAAAAAAGGGAAAAGGTCAGTCAGAAAGTAAGCATACACTGACTAAAATAAAGAATAATATACAGATATTCAACAGTAGAGTAGAGGATTTTAAGAATCAAATCAATGATTTGAAATATAAAGAAGCAAAATATACCCAACCAGAAGAGCAAAATGAAAAAAAAAAAAAGAACCCAAAAATATAAAGATAGTGTAAGGAGCCTCTGGGACAACTTTAAGCATACCAACATCAGAATTATGTGGGTGCCAGAAGAAGAGAGCAAGATATTGGAAATCTATTTGAAGAAATAATGACAGAAAATTTCCCCTACCTGGTTTAAGAAATAAACTTACAAATCCAGGAAGCACAGAGAGTCCCAAACAAGAAGAACCCAAGAGGACCACACCAAGACACATCATAATTAAAATGCCACAGGCTAAAGACAAAGAGAGAATCTTAAAAGCAACAAGAGAAAAGCAGTTAGTTACCTACAAGGGAATGCTCCTATGATTGTCAGCTGATTTCTCAACAGAAATTATGCAGGCCAGAAGGGAATGGCAAGAAATACTCAAAGTGATGAATAGCAAGGACCTACAACCAAGATTTCGCTACTCAGCAAAGCTATTATTTAGAAATGAAGGCCAGATAAAGAGCTTCATAGACAAGAAAAAACTAAAAGCTTTCATCACCACCAAACCAGTATTATATGAAATGTTGAAGGGTATTCTTTAAGAAGTAGGAGAAAAAGATAAAAAATACAAACAACAAAATGGCAACAACTACATACCTACCAACAATTGAATCTAAAAATCAAAATAAACAAGAAATCTAATGAACAGAATAAACTGATGAATAAAATAGAATCAGAGGCATGGAAATAGAGCAAACTGACGAATCTCAGAGGGAAGGGGAGTGGGGTGGGGGGGAAAGAGATTAAACAAAGCTTAATATAAGTTTACTCAAAAATCTTCTAGAAACCTCAAAAAAAAAAAAAAATGGAAAAACCGATAATAGGATGGCCGAGGCCTGGGGCAGGGCTGGGAACTGGGTGGAGAGGGGCAAGGGGGGAAAAAAGAGGGACATCTGTAACACTCTCAACAATAAAGATTTTTTAAAAAGCCAATCTGTAAAAATCCAATTTAACAATTAAAAAATGTTTGTGAAAAAAATACTGACAGTTGGCTCAATCTAATCATGCTGCTATTATTATGAAGCTCTCCCAAACTGCCCACACCCTTTCCCCGCCCCTCCCCCAAAAAGAGCAGAGAAAGTGAGTGTGCCAGGAAGTTTGGACAGAAACTTTTTTGATTTGGGAGCCAGGAAATGTCAAGGGGACAAATGTAGTTATCCATCTCAAGCCACGGGACTGAAAACAGCCTCTTTATTAAAATGTACACCACAGAGCAGTCCTGACAAGTGACAGACTGCCAAGTGACAGACAGAGACTGAAAAAGCTACAGTTGATTGTGGGTTTTAGGGTAACAACTAATATATCTAGTTGATGGCAGGGAAGGAAAGTGCTTGAATTTTACCCTTGGTCTCTGGGTTTTTCTTGTTTTCTAAACTGACTGGTCTGGACAATGGAAGACCAACAGCCAACAATAAGTCCACTGTAAGCTGGAAATGACTTTTGAAGACAACTTAATGTTTCTTTCATTCTTGAATTAAACTTTTTATTGTAGTAAAATTCAAGCTTTCATAATATTGTAACTATAGGTATTAACTATTGGAGGTTGATTACTTTGGCAGCCTATTTAAAGCACCTTAAAAACATTGATCAGATGCTTGCTTGGCATTTATATTTTTGGATCCTACTGAAGATATTATTGTTAATGATTCTTGCTCAAAAATCCTGTTTTTTTTGTTTTTGTTTTTTTATGTACTGAAAACCATTTCTCTTATTTTGTAGCATGGAAGGATCATCACCAGTTAACATGAATATTCCCTTATTGTAGCTTCTGGATCTCCATTGTCAGGCACATCAGCCAGTCCCAAAGAAGTTATTTCATAGTTCTGTTCCTAAGGGAACAAACACAGTGGGCCCCATATTAACAGTGGCTTTTGTTGGCTTATTTAAAATAAACTTTTTCTGACTTTAAAGTGGCGTGTGGTTGGTAAGGATTTCTCTTCTTTAATTTGGATGTGGTTTCTGCCTCCAAAACTCTGAAAACAAACTTGTTGGTAAAAGGACAACCTGCAGGCACTCTCATACACAACTACTTCAGCTCCAGCTTAAAAAGGGCTTCACTGAAAACAAACTAGAACTGAAGAACATGTTCAAGTACAAATGTTCTTTCCTGAAGCTATTTTCAGTTCATTTGTCTTTTATATCTAATAGCTCAAAAAATAGCTTCCCACCTCTTTAAAGCCAATTACCAGCTCACCATCATGTGCCTCCCACAGCCCCTTCATCTCTGCCAGGGACTCTCAGGGTCACCAGTGAGGGTGTGCACATTCCCCAGACAGTGACATCTGGGAGAATGGGTAGAAGCAGAAACAGCTTGGCCCTGGGAGACAGATACCTTTCACAGGGGGCACTCAAACAGCCAGAAGCTCAACCCCAAGTGCATTGACACTGTGGCATCTCTGATGCTCCACTGGGATGAAAACACTGGCCAGTTAGTACTCTGAGCACATGTCCCTCAGATACCAAGTTTAGTTAGTTAGTTGTAGGATGTGCTGAGATGTGTACATGCTAATGTCAGAATGTTGAACTGTGCAGCAAATCTGAGGTGGAAATCCCAGGATTCCAAAATGTTTCCTTTGTCTTTCTAGTGGGAGTGGGGGTGGGGGGGGGAGAGAGAGAGAGAGGGAGAGAGAGAGAGAGAGAGAGAGAGAGAGAGAGAGAGAGAGAGAGAGA